>CM032638.1:27585541-27897346 GCA_019097785.1 Fraxinus excelsior
CTTGTCCTCACCAATCATAATTTCCTCAATGAGCCTGCAGTGCCCAAGTTTAACTGACTCTGGATTATCAAAAGTAGATGCAATCTCACCACCAGTAACAAGAGCCAGCCTCTCAATACCATCAAAATCAGCATGCTCTATTGCAAGTACTCCAGCATCAGCAAATAGCTCTTCAGGGAAATTGTAAATCAACTGTCGATTAACAAAACAATTGATGCCGTGGTTAATAATCTTTTGCACCTTCTCCCTCATCTTTTCCTTTTCAGCCCCTTCAATTTCAGCAACCTTAGCCATTGAATCAACACGAACCCGTGCCCCATAAATTTTCACTTTATCTGTATCCATGGCAGTATTTGCCACCAAGATCTTTGCATTTTCAATCCGTTTTGGTTGGCCAACACCGATTTTCTTGTCTAAAATAAATCTGAATGAAAAGAAAATACCAATGAATAACAACCAAAATCGAGAAGTATTGATAACACCTAGTTAGATTATCAGGATTCAGGACAGGAACAATAAAAAAAAATAGGCTAACCCAACTGCGATCTTTAAGAATTTGACAAAAGGCCTTTTCAGAAAATATGCTTGTTTCATTTTGCATAAGATGAAAGGCCACAAGCAATTCAAGTTTATTTAAGGTCAAATACAAAAATTCAGCTGTAAACAGATAGCAATATACTTAAATAATTTCCTGGCCTAAATAACACTATCAAGAAATATCTCACTGCTGAACCCAGAATAGAGATTGAAATTCCAATTAACATTGCCCGGAATTATTGCATATCAATAGTGCCACACACACACACACACACACACAGCAGACTTTACTGTTGCAAATACTTTCTTCAAGGAATGCATCAAAATCTAAAGGTTTTAGGCTCAAAACAACAGATATAAAATGTCATCATGGCACATCATCAGCTCAGCCAGGTGAACTAGTTCTCTTTTCATAGTGAATAAAATAAATTTCAGATTTCTCGACTAAAAAAAATCACTACTATTTAACCTTAATCATGCTGTCATTATGCAGTTTCATTCCTTAAATAACAGTCTTGAAGCTGTCAGAAAGGCAATTTACATGAGAAAACGAGGACCGCACGGGTAGAATAACATACAATGTGGTAAACGAAAATATGAAATCACTTATATTAGATCAAAAACGTTCAGATGCCTACCCCTCATCTAAAAATGAATCTTTCAATGAACCTCCGGGTTTCTTAATGATCTGAATTGACTCCAGGTTTGTGCTGCCCTGTAATTTCCAACCAACTAATTAGATAAACTACTGGGAACTTCAACCAGCAAAGTGAATGATTAAAACGTAAGGCCTCAGAAGCTAAAAACATAACCATAATCAAGAACACAATTGATAAAGAACAATGGGCTATAGGCAGAAATAGGTTTCTACTTGCACAGTTTGCGAGTGAGATGATATTGCAAATCCTAGATAACCAACTCAGAAGAATAAAACATCAAGATGTTCTAAAGAATAGACATGCACTATTATTAATGTGCCATATTAACAGATGATTATGAATAACCACCTTTCAAAGCCCTTGCCAATGCAAATATTCAGTAGTGTGACCTAGATTAAAGCAATATGTATGTGAATGTACGTGCTTCAGTATGTCTGATCATACGGCTAGTCAGAGGCTTCTATAGTTAGAAGTTAAAACCAAGTATGAGTCGACTTTATATTTATCTAGCAAGTAGATGGCCATCTCTTTTTGAAAGGAAGTAGATGGCCATCTCAACCGCCCGTTCATTATATATTGTCCTTTTCTACCACTCTATACATTGTTGTCTGGTATTCCCCAACCCACCACAACATTAAGCTCCCAGCATTTCTTATGCAATGAGCAAAGAATTAGGGGAAAGAACAGTTGAGTTACAAAAGACAGGTTACAGAGGCTCAAAGCACTTCCATCATTTTGTTCACAAACCAGCTAGCTTTGTACAAACACGTGATCCACGAAATATGCAACTGTAAAAGGCTTAAAGTCAATCACACAAAAGACGATCCATACTGATGTGATGCAACGATATTCATTTGATCAGCACAAATTTTGAACTCACAAAGAAATCCAGCATTCATCAGCGAATGCAGCTAAAAAAATTTCCATCAGTTTCAAAATAACCATTTTTAATAGCTTAAATTGCTATTACCATGGGACAAGCATTGACAGTTATGACAAAATTGTCTATGTAACACGCTCAAGGCATCAAACTCACAAGAAACTAAGTGCAAATGACTTTACCTTTAGCCTCATAACTGCATCAACAGCTAGTGTTGCAAAATGTTCTTTGTCCTGTGATAGAATTTTGGAACTCAAAGTGGTCATTGCTATCTTTAACAAGTCTTCTTTGAATTTCTCTGCAAGATCACCAAGTTTGTGCATTAGACATATCAATGCCATCATATCACAGTTCAACTCAAGAAACAGCCAAAAGGAGGACTAAATCATATGTTCAAGTAAAATCCAGATTCGATAAAACTTATTATCTTCTCATCTTAGAAAAATTATTTTCTTAAAAGGGTAGATCATTTCCATCTTTACGAATGCAAAAAAAATTGGTTCTGTCTAGCCATGATGTCATGTGAAGCCAGTTGGCAAATATAAAGGGTGATAACGTAACACCAAGAAGCAAACTTCTGGATAGACCAAATGGAGAAGTATTCTAATAGGTGTTGAGCATATGTAATAAGATTTTTATGAATTAAACAAACATACTATTATGAACCAAATTAAGTTATATAAAGGAGCAAAAGGCAACCAGAATTGACGAATAAACCAGCAAACAAGATACATTTATCAGGGGTACCAAGTTCAAAAGTGAGAATGAGAAGTAGATATTAATTACCAGCATCCTGCTTATTATCCATAACCTTTGCCAGCAAAGCGTTCCTAGCAGCTTCAGCTGCCATACGATATCCTGAAAATGTGTATATAGTAAGTATTTCAAAAGAGTACAAATATTCCAATCAAATAAATAAACATACCAACAGTTAACAAAGAAATTCAACTATTCCTAATGTCATGCAGAGAAATTTTTGTCGACCTCAAAAAACTGAGTTATTCTATCGTTGCAAAAGTAGAAAGGTGATTGAAGGGATGGAAACAAAGCAGTCTAAAAGGAACAAGTGCAATGCAGCTTTAACTATCATATCAATATTAAACTCTCGCTGGTTCATCCTTCATATTGACAAAGTTTAGGGAATCTGAAGTACCTGCCATAACTATGGAACTAGCACTCACGAAATAATGAATAAGAGAAGTGAAATCATAAATAAGAACATTAAAAACCATATAACTTGCCTGCAATAATTGTCATCGGATGAATCTTTGAGTTTACCAGCTTCTCTGCCTCCCTCAAAAGCTCCCCAGCCAAGACAACAACTGAAGTTGTTCCATCACCAACTTCATCATCTTGGACTTTTGAGATGTCTATTAAAGGATTTAAGGCTTTCCAGTGCATTATTTATACAGACTACTATAGTTTTAGCTTCTGGAAAATTTTGATTTTGAGAAGAAATGCGGAGTCAAATCAGCTGCCATTTTAATTTTCATAGATGTGAGTGATTTTGGACTGCATGTACTAGAATGGTTGAAAAATAACACTTGAACCTAAACTTATTTTAAGATCATGTAAGATCTGTAAAATTCAACAGCTCAAGCTTCACATTCACCAGTATACATAGCACATAGAAGGAAGTTTTTTCAAGGTAAAAATCATGTTCCCCCAACAATGCAGCAAAGCAGCACAACAATTACTTAACATCAAGGATACCCACAAGGACTTTGGCAGCAGGGTTGTCAATATGGAGGGACTTTAGGATGGTAGCACCATCGTTCGTAACTGTAACACTGTGCCCTCTACCAGTTGATTGTAAAATTTTATCCTACAAAGGGAAGTTACGCAATGAGCTAACAAATAAAAATACAACCTAACCTGTACACAAAATCAGAAGAACAAGCTTTTTTACCATCCCCTTAGGCCCCAATGTGGTCTTCACTAAGTCAGCAATTGCCATTGCTCCAATAAAGGAAGCCTAATATTAAGACCCACAAAAACAATTGTTAGTCCAGAAACAAGACAGTCCACTGAAATTCATCTCCAATATTTTCCTACATATAAAATGTGTCATTGACAAACTGTTTCAAAATCAAATGAGTCGTAGCAATAACTAGACGTCAATAAGCACATGCTATCCTACCATGGTAAGTGTTTTAATTCATTTATTTTAGATTATATAATACTCACCATTCTTGCCCTCTCACCCTTTTCTTCCGTAGCTTCATCTTTAAAAAGACTTTCTATCTGCACAATCAAATCACATTTTCAGAGCCAAATTCACAGAAAATAAATAACTGACAACTCAAAATGAAGCAAGCATCTGACATACCGCCATGGGGACAGAAGCTGAGAAGTAAACGCGGAATCCAAATATCCGGTAATGATTTTCTGGAATCCAAATGTTCGTCAATGATTAAATAAAAATCAGTCGAAAAACAAATATTTAAAAAACCGAATAAACCCTAACCAGTGTTAAACGTGAACAAGATTTTCCAGTGCTAAAAACAAGAGGATCTAACGAATATAATTAAGCGGAAAAAGGAAAACTTCGTAGAAAAACAAATAAATAACCTAAGAGGGAAACTTCCAGTAGACAATGGAGTTTTGGCGTTCTGGGGAGTTGAGAGCGTAGTTATACTAACAGGTAGGTTTAGTCATTCACCCGGCCAAAGCACCGAATTTTTTTTTTAATATTAAAGGTATGGATATAATAAAAAAATTTAAGGTTAACATCGATTTTTACCTCTGTTCTAAAAAGCGCGTCTAGGAACGCCTCACTTTGAGGCTAAGTGGTAATTAAGAGGTCAACGGACAACATTGACCGCTTAATGCGCAACTAAACATGCCTAAGCGTCCCTAGTCGTGGCAAAGCGCTGCTAGGCAAGCTAGGCACGCTTTCCCTTTGGATGCCCAATGTTTTCCCGCGTAGTTGTACACGATTCATTTTTTTTTACCAATGAATAATTACTTAAATATGTTATGCTCCATTAAATATACCTTTTTTTTTTTAGATGAAGAAGAAAATATTAAATTAGAGTATGATAAAGAGTTATATTAGATAAGATTTAAACTACAAGTTATCTACGTTATGTAATTATGATTTTGAAACTTATCTTTATGAATGAATTATTAAGTAAATGCAGTATTTTATAATTTTTGATGTTTGGTACGTATTATTTGAATTGTTGAATTTTTTACAATGATTAAAATTTTAAAATAAAAAAAACGTTTTTTTAAGCTTAAACTTCGCCTAGACTCCTAAAGCTTGAAGTTTGGCCTCCACACCTAGCCACGTTTTATGCTTTTTAGAATACTGATTTTTATTTGAATTCAATATTTTATTGAAATATATAAATTCACATTTTTTTAAGAAAAAAAATTAAAGCTAAGATCTATACAAGTTTTTTTTTTATTAATAATCATATAGTTTTATTTATATTATTACTGAATCGGTTGTTTTTATTTTATGATGACCCGACCTCGCGCCAAAGCCGTTATCATATTATACGTACTGTCCGCTTTGGAAGTTGAATCCTGGTACCAATTGAATAAGTCTGTGTCAATTATTGTTTTTTTAAGACAAATAAATATTGTTAACTCATTAAGCCCTTGTTTAGTATTGATTAAAACATAGATTTTAATCGAAATCAAAGTCACAAATTCATTTCAACCACATATTTTGTAAGTCCCACAACTTTTCAATCATATGTTTCGTTAATTTCTATCAAAATTTACTAAAATATAATTTTAAATCTTATCAAACAGAGGCTAAAGTATAATGTTTGTATTTATATATAACTTTACAATACGTTAAAAAGTAACGGGATATGCATCAATTTGACAAAAATAATGTTATATAGCATAAATGGTGCTAAACTATATATTATTACTTTATATGGCACAGACGTCATTGTTACATTTTCTAATAAATAAAAATACTCTCAACTATATTAAACAATGTGATAGTGACATTAACTACTGCAAAGATACTAAGCATCACTTGCGTCAAATAACATTACTCATTTAACCTCGGACTGATTTTGCAAAAATAAAAAATTTTAGTAATTTTTTAATGCATGGTCCATAGCCATGAAATGTGATTTTAATTAATTGTTGACAATTTATATTTTTATGAACTTTTTAGCTAACCCCCAAATAGGGGATTATTGTGGATTGAATTGAAAAGGCTACCGTGAAAGTAAAATAGACAATGTCTAAAAACTTTCCTCTTCGATGAAACATGTTGAAGATTATGTCTAGTTAACGTGGCAAAAAAAGTAAACAATGTGAAGAAGATTCATCTATATAGATGTTCCTTTATATTGTGAGCCAGCAAAATTTAATCTCTCTACCCTCTCATTAAATATATATTAGAGATGAAATTTGAATTTATAGACGAAACTCATTGGGGATGAAACTTGAATTGGACATCAATGCCACACAAATCGAATTGACAGTAGAATGCATTAGAGATGCTCCAAGAACCTGTCCGACAACAAAATTTGCCAGAAATACAATAAATACACAAGATTTACTACCACATCACAACCTATAATATTGGTTGCAGCAGCAAAAATAAGACTCAATAAAGACACACACCAACCCGGATCACCAGGTGTGCATGGAGGTACAAACTATTCCCTATTGGAGCGACTATTGGCTCTGAACGAAGACTTGATCTCCTTCAACTAACTACTGAATTTCTAACCTTACATCAGAAGTCCAGTGTTCCACATTGTTTGCTCTGCATACTCTTTGTTCCATTAGTTTGTTTTGTATCCTTATTCGATTCATTATTGAGACCCCGGCTACGCCCAATACCCAGCTTGGGTAAACCTCGATTCAGACCCTCCAACAAAACACATGCCTTACACCATTTCTGCAGACATATATCAGCGTAGATAAGCAATACATACTACTCCTACCGAATCAGTAAGCTCAACGGACTCTCCATACTTCAATTCAGGTATAACTATAATACAAGACCAGTATACAAATCCCAAGATGGTATTTCATTATAGAGACATTCGTCAGGAAATGTGAATTAAAAATTGTCTCCAAAACTTATATATGGAATCCATTGAAGTATTAGCTCTTAAATGTGACAATCAAAAAGACAGACAGAGAGAGAGAACAAAGAACAGATCGATGCTACAGAAAATCACTAGAATCTAATCACAAGTAGTTTAACAATAACTGTTGAGGAAATGCGTTTAATAGAGAAGCAATGGGAAAAGCATCCTCACCTGGCTTGAAATGTAACCACATCTTTCACAATTTCCCTGTTCTGGCATTTTTGTAGAAGCAGAGATCCTGAAATCCTCACCTGATTTGATAATGTCGAGTATAGCTCTTGGTCTACAATGTTAACCCACCAAAGAACATTGAGATTACAGGATCACACAAAAACAATAACTCCATAGAATCACGAGAAGAGATTCTGTTCTAACCTCATCCTCTCCAAATCTTTAATGAACTCCCGAGCAAATCCACGGTATGCATTTGGGGAGTATACGCCTGCAATTTCAAAAGCAAATACGAATTCAAGCAGAGGAGCAACCAGAAGCATAAACCATGGCATACAGAACAAAAATCATAACTAAAAGGTGGATATAGGATATAGGACCTGAGCAACACCCCACCCCCCCCTCCTCCCCACACCACAGAGAAAAAAAGGTAGTTCCCCAGGAAGGGAAAAAAATAAAGATACACAACAAATCCAAGACAGAGCAAAAGATATTGAAAAATAATATGGGTCGAATTTTTATGATGCATATGCTATTGAAAAAACTGAGAAAAGGCCTGACTCAGGTAATTTATCCAGTAAAAGAAAGCATTATAATTTCCTCAGCCTCAAAGATACAGTCCTAGGAAGCAAGGAACTCTTATTTGGAAGTTCAAGATAAGTAACTTGCCATTTTCATTAGATTGGATCCCTATGATACACCAACGCGGACACGTGTGTCAACACACCAACACTCGATTTATAAAAGTACTAACATGACACGTTGATTAAATTCTTTAAAATTCTTCATTTATATAGTATAAATTTAATTTATACTTGTTATTAATTTTTCTTGTTGAAATCTTTTAAATATGAGCACCTATTTGGTATTTAATAATAACTTTGAGTTAAAAATATATAACATTTTTTATCAAGAAAGAAAAATGACATAGTAGAGTGTCCGAAAAGAGTGTCGGCATTCGACACGTGTCACACGGATACTCCATCTTAGTTGAAGTGTTCGTGCAACACAGTTGGATTCTCTTCTCAGTGAGAGAAAATTATGAACAGTAAGGATAGAGGGCAAGAACCTAACAAGAAAGAAGAAAATAACCAGACAAAAAAGAGACGAGATTTATAGAGAAAACAACGGTAAGTTTGGGTAATAACAGCAAGGAACTAGTACTGAAACTTACATTCAGTAGAGAAGTAATCCAGCCTTTTAAAGTATGCATACGTGACAGCAGGTTAAGGTCTTGCAATTATTGTTGATAGTTATAGAGAAAAATAAAAATGGATATGTATTAAAATAGCTGTAAGAAATAAAGAAAAGATAATGTAAAACCCAGTAAATTCAACAGAAAGGATATATCACAATTTCCTTTTCGTAGGAGTACTTAAATGGCTTGCATCTTGGAATTGGTCCATCTTCCCCGGTGGTTATAGATGTGCATCTACTCAGCCTGATACGTTAAGAATACAATATTACTGTCCAATCAAAAAAGTTGTGGGATGGAATGGGGTGGACAAACAGAGGAGGAAGAAGAACGAGGAGAAAAACTATACTCCCATGATCCACCTAACCTCTGTCTGTCACACTATCAGGGCATCAAATAAGAATGTATTACCTAGCAATGTCACCTCGTAATATGTTCAAGAGGACCGTTTCAGCAATATCATCAGCATTGTGTCCAGTAACTAGCTTGTCTACTTTCAACAGTGCAGCACCTCGATCAAGGGCCTTAAACACAAGAAAATTACCACTACGTGGTGTAATTTACCGGTTCTTAAAGCTTGTTTGGCAAAGGCTTTTCCAACTTAAAAATGAATGTGTTAGAGAATGCGTGGTTAAAAAATAGGGAAAAGTCATGGATCACATGGCATAGAATGTGTGGTTGAAAATGATTTTGTGGAAAAATGATATTAACAAAAATCTGTGCCAAACAAGGCTTTAAAAATGAAGACTTAAAAGCCCGGGCAACATTCATAAACCAAAATTTCGACAATATAAATCACAATAACGACCAAAATCAACACAAGATAATGACAAGAAATTGAGATATTTTCCATGACCGAATATAGCCCATGTTTGGACTCCATTAAAATTTTAATTCATTAATATCTCTCTTCTTATCAACCACACATTCTTCAATAAAATAATATTACAAGTAAACTCAAAAAATTTCCTTTTTTTTTAACCATACATTCTCCAAAAAAATTACTATTCCAAAATACATTTTTTCCCAAAATCTCATTAAAATGGAACCCAGACAAGGGCTTAGTCTCATCACTTGCATTACAAGACATATATGTTACTAAGGCAAAAGTGTAGTGTGTTTGTAAACATGTGAACTTGGGATGCCAGTAAATTGAAGGAAATTGAAAAAAGAAGGTTTATATTGTTGCATGAGAATAAAACAAAATTCTAGAATTCAAATATGACATTTGAGCTAGCTCACTTAAAAAATGAGTAACTTCTTTACCTGGCGACGAAATACACCACAGAATGTGCAATTATTCTTCAAACCTATCAACTTCACTATCTCATCCATTGTCCATCCATACAATTCTTTATACGAAACAACTTTCAGAGGAAGTCCATACTGAAATGGTGTAACAAGAAGAAGACTCTTAAAAATGCGGAAAAACTAATAGAAAAGAACAGTGTATCAAGCAAAACCCCTACCACAAAAAATGAGAAATTAGTATAAAGCTTATGGTAGCAAACAAATGGTTCCAGCTTTAAGGAGGAAACCCCTTTTTACTAGTACTAGTATTGAACACCAGAAGCATAAAATAGCAATAGTTGAGAAACGTGAACGTCTAGATTTTACATACTGCAAATTCCATGTTAAGTTCAGGTGGCTACATATACGAATAACAGACTTTTCCAACCAGAATAAATGTTTTGCTCTGTGCAAATTACTTCCTATACTTAACACTGATTCACTTAACATTAAACTTGAAAGAACAGTCTCTGTGCAATGCAAGCTGATCATTAATTTTGCACCAAGCTAACAAGTTAATTGCTTGAGTTTTACACTAGTGAAATTTTAGTTTGCACGGTTCAAGAGTAAGAGCTCACGTACATCAAGCAAGAAGAAAAGGAACTCAGTAAGTAAGATACTTCACCTGGATTTCATTTCTTTTAACAGTTTCGAGTGAGTCGTCCCTATAACCGGTGATTCCTTCATCAACAGAAAGGAGGAAGAGATCCAAGCCATAATTATGCCTACGATTCAATTCTGACAATACATAAGCAAGCACCGTGGAATCTGCACATAGCACGAGAGCCAGATAAAAAATACTAGTAAAAGGTTTATCCTTACGCACTTCATATGTCATCAATACAAAAATTTCAAAGGAAATTCCTTTAAACTAATCCATTTTAATTCATCTCTAACAAGCGTCTAATGAAAATAAATGTTACCATTACAATTGAAACACAAATCAAATTTTCTAACCTTTTCCTCCAGAAGCTCCGATTGCGATACGCTCCCCGGGCTTGAAAAGTTGGTTCTCTACGATCACGTTGTGTATTTCATCTTCAAACACCGAGTAAAAACACTCCCTGCATATCTTTTTCAAAGAGAAAAATAGGATTCTCTTCATCTAAGCCTCAAAAAAATAACAAAAGATAAACAATATGCTTACTTGTTCAAGGGTTTTGGGGCGCTTGAGGGCGGCGCGTCTCTCGTTGCAGATAGAGCATAAATTGCCACCCTTAGGCTTTGCCGCCGCCGCCGCCATCTCGACAAATGGTTACACGGGAAGAGGTGCTAAAAGCCTGCAATGCGTAGTTTGAGAGTAGTTTTATTGGTTAAACGGACAAACACGCTTGTGTCGAAAACTTTAAAAAAAGTAAAAAAAAATTATACATTTGTTCATTTTATAATTTATTTTTTCTTTATGATAAAGAAAATTGACACAGTATGAGGAAATTATTGCTATTATTTGTTGAGATTTGACTAATAAAATTATTCGAATATATTAATTATTTTTTGCATTTTAAGTGTTTCATAAAAGGTTAGTTTCACAAACGATTACTAAAGTTTAAAATTTGCACTAACGATCACTGAAGTATCATTTGATTTCAGTAATGGTCACTGAAGGACCTATGTCATTTTAATTGAAACTTAATGAACCAAAATAGTTGAAACTTGAACATTGATGACATAAATCACAATTTTGACAATAAAACCAAACAAATGAAGTTACAATTCGACGATTTTTTGCCCTTATAATTGCCCAAAAGGCAACCAAATTTCGGCAACCTCCGGCCGTCAAAGCCGCCAGACATTGATACCGGTGGACAGCCCTTCATCCCCTCTTCAATTAGCAATAAACAGCTCCTAAATCCATCAACTATACTGGTCGGAATTGCTCCCCAAGTTCGCTGGCTGCAAATCTGAAAATTGTCGAAAATCCCACCTCCGGCCACCCATTAGATCGGAACTCTTCACCAATCATTTTTCCACAACCAAACGCCACTACCCATGCCATCAATTTAACCCAAACAACACCACATCATGCTGAATTAAATCTAGAAAATGTTAAGACTTGAGATTTTTAGTTGTTATTTTGTTCCAATAAGTCCTATCATGTAGGAGTGTTTGCTTTATCTTTTAACTCATTCCTTTACCACGTTATTAGTTAGAGTAAAACGTGGGCTGCACTTTTATTTTATTCTGTTAACCTTTGTATGGCTATTTATAAGCCAAAGTTATTATCAATTCAAGAACAAGTTATTTCCATATTGTTTGAGTTTGTTATTTGTTCTCAACATTCTGATATCAGAGCCAGCATTGGGCTTGAAGAAACAAAGCAGCGGTCTTTGCGAAATTGTAGCAGAAAGAGAGATGACGACTGAAGGGTCTTTTGTACAACCTGTTATTCCTCGCTTTGATGGTCATTATGATCATTGGAGCATGTTGATGGAAAACTTTTTAAGATCCAAAGAGTATTGGAGTCTTGTGGAAACTGGTTATGTTGAACCAGAGAGTTGAGCGGTATTGACGGAGGCGCAATATGAGAGGCTTGATGAAATGAAGTTAAAAGATATGAAAGTGAAAAATTATTTGTTTCAAGCCATTGATTGAACTATTCTTGAAACCATCCTTCAAAAGAACACATCCAAACAGATATGGGATTCCATGAAGAAGAAGTACCAAGGAAATGAAAGGGTGAAACGATCCATACTTCAAGCTCTTCGCAAAGAGTTTGAAACTCTTGAGATGAAATCTGGTGAGGGTGTCTCTGACTATTTCTCAAGATGAGGGTTCATGGTGAACAGATGCAAGATGTTACAATAGTAGAAAAGATACTTCGATCGTTGAGTGGCAAATTCAATTATATTGTTTGCTCTATTGAAGAATCTAAGGATATTAATCGCCTATCAATTGATGAACTACAAAGTTCCTTAATTGTTCATGAGCAGAAATTCCATAAGAACAAAGGGGATAAGAAGGCCCTGAAAGTCACTTGTGAAGAAAGAACAGGATGAAGAGGCCGCGGTCGTGGATCCATGCGAGAAAGAGGCAGAGGACGCTAAACTTTCACCATAGGCTACAGCGATGATTGGCGATGCACAGAGAATAAGAGATGGTGAAATTTTGGTGAAAATTGTATTTGTGGATTTAGTTCAATCTAATTACATACTTAATCAGGGTTTTGGATTTTGGGCCATAATAATGGGCTTAATGTTATAAAAAGGGCCTAAAACAATTTAAGCTCAAACCAATATCACTTCATCTTCTTCCGTTCCTCTATAATCAGACTGCCCCTGCACCATTTCAATCATCGAGTTTACTGTTACCAGCTGCGGGCTATCAGTTCCAAAATATAAAAGTTCTAGCGGAGCCAGCACGGGCGGTCGAGCCGGCTTGCTAGGTGCTGACTCCGTCCCTGCGTCTACGGTTCAAAAATGAAAAGAAATTGCAAGAGATTCCAAGTTTGGAGGAAGGTGGCGCCGGGTGAGAGTTTTTGAGAGGTTGAGAAGAGATTGAGAAGTCGAATGGCATAAATTGAAAAGTCCATCTGTTCAGGCACGGAGCCGGGATGCGAGCACAATTTTATCGATGCCACTCCCCTATCAACATTTTCTATATTCGTTTTTCTTTAAAAAAAAAAAAAATCTCTTCGTTTGATATCCAGATTTAAACATTTGATATCCAATTATTACTGGGACTAATTTATAATAACAGAAACAAAATCACAAATATTGGAAGCCAAAGCAAAGCAATTCACAGGACAATTCACATAGCAATACTATAAGTAATTCACAGAGCAATACTATAATCAATTCAAAGTGCAATCACAAACCACAAGGCAATACTATAGTACTATTTTTCAGAACTTGTACAATTCACAGTGACAGAGTAAGCAACTCACTGTCACAAAGCCATCAATAATTAGAGAAACTTGAAGTCTGATAGCAAAATCAATTGAAGATCAATGTGTAGGTAGTAGGCTTCGAGCAATTGAAGAGCAAAGTGCTAATTTCATATGTCAAAAAGAAATAAAGATCAAACATTATTACAATTTATGCAAATCAAAATGACAAAAAAATAAGAAAAGAAAAAAGAGTATATGCTTCAGGTTTGAGGCATTATATTCTTCTTCTTCTTCTACTGTCGAAGAATCGTCAACGACCGCCTAGTCTACTGTCGTCTAGGGTTCGAAAAGCCGAATAGGGACGGAGCAGGCGAGTTGCCAACAACAACAAAAATTGAATGATGGAGGAAACGGTGGAAACTGAGCAGAGTTGGGATTGGGACGAGGCGGAGGGCTAGAGGTTGGGTATTGGTTTTCTTGAAATTGAAAACAAATGATAATTTTTAAGGGAAAAATTCATATTTAAGGTGTATTCTTTACCTCAATTCAAAAGTAAGGTAAATAGTTTGAAAATTCAAAAATCAGGTATGGATTTAATTAATTAAAAATATTTATTAAATAATGATAATAAAGTCACAATTTGTGACTAATGGTCACATATTCATAATTATAAGTTACAGATTTATTTAATGGTCACATATCGTCAAATTTCATTATTTCGAGGTCACAGATAAAAAAAAATTATACGTCATAGATTATTTCGAGGTCACAGATTTTTAAATTAGTTGGTCATAGATTATTTTCCAGTCACGTATTATTAGATTTTTAGGTCACAGTTGAGTAATTAGTCACAGATATTACCAAACATTTGGTCACAGACTACTACCGCCGCCGCCGCCGCCGCCACCACCACTGTACATAGCACCATGCCCAACTGCATGAGTATAATTTCCACATAGCACCATGCTTTCTCTGCAATCAATCAGGAGTCACGAGTATATTTCCAATGATTCAGATTCAACGAGCTAGGTTGTAATTGACAATCAAGTCAAAAAGCAAAAAAAAAAAAAGTAAAAATTGGTGGACAGAAAAAGCCACCAAATTACACCCCCACTCCCAAATAGTAGAAACTAGGCCTTCTTTTTTGCCCCTACACTTTTCCCTAAATTATAGTTCATAATTTATCAGCAACGAGAGCTCTTTCGGCAGTTGAGTGCGCCGGCGCCTGAGGTGATGGAACTAATAAGTGAAGATGGCTTTGCACCTAAACTTGAAGCTCTAGCATAATGAGAATGATAATCAAACTAGGATAATGAGAATTTCATATTGGTTCCACTGTTTCCGCGATTGTGTGCCAGTGACAATGTCAAAAGCTGAGCAAATGGCACTTCTGGTGATGAAGGTGTTGTCATTTGTATTGATTCAGAAGGGGGTGTAAAACAAGCAGTTGATGGCTCACTAGTGAAGACAGAAAACACTGGTCGTCAGGGAAAGTAAATCCGCTGGTGATTGTGTGACGGACCGATGTTCTAATTGGAGAAAAGATGCAAGAGAAGAGAGAGAAAGCTGGAGTGGGAGGGGAGGGGGAGAGTTGGAGGCGGTGAGAGAAATGGTGAGAGCGAGAGAGTTGAGAGATGAATTTTAGGGTTGGAATAAATTTATGGTTTTATATGTAAAATAAAATACCTGATTTTTGAATAATTCAACTTTGAACCTGATTTTTTAAAATCGATTTTTAAACCCCTGATTTTTTATAATTTCCCCAATTTTTAATTGGTAATGGTCCAATGGATCTAATGGTAATATGGTATTGGGTTGAATATGAATGGTATTGGGATTCACTTGTTGGTTACAAATGTAGTCATTAGTTTAGTTTTTGTTTTTTAATAATCATAAAATAAAATCAATTTGGCCTTTGGGTTGGGCCCTGAAGTTTAGTGTAGGTCCATGCTTGCACTGAACTTCATTGGGCTCCGCCCCCTGCATCTATGTCTTGTGAGAGGTTGAGAAGAAGTTCAATTAGAATAGCGAAGAGGTGGAAGGAATGGGTGCGGGTGAGAGTTGAATCTTATTGCCTTGGATTGGATTTGGGTATCTTCATTCTTGGTTGGGCTGGGTGTATACTTAAAAAAAATAGTAGGCATTTGGGTTAAAAGTTCGGTGCAGGCACAGCTTCACAATTTTCTAGTGGTGATTATGAGCGCAATCGCCTCCTTCACTGTCTCTTGAGTTCTTGTTACCACTTTTATTGAGCATGTGATCAAATCTTTGATTGATTAATGGCATACAAATTGTATGTCTGCGTTGGGAAGTATGGACAACTAGTATTTGTATATTGATCGAGAATTAAATATCCTTTGCATTTTGTTTAGATAAGACAGTAGGATTAGCTATAAGCTACCGAGGTATATTGTTTGTCTTAACAATAGCGAGAGGACCTCGTGAGTGGTGAAACTAGTACATTAAGCCTATGTTTGGTTCCCATATTTTCAAAAATTTATTTTTTCAAAATTTATTTTCAACTTCACATTCTTCCATAAAATAATATTACACGTAAATAAAAAATTTCTTATTTTTTAATCACACACTCTTCAAAAAATAAATATTCCAAAACTCATTTCCTTCCACATTTTCATTAAAATGGAGCCCAAACAAGGGCTAGGTATCCATGAGCATATTGAGTAAGATAACAATGTAGAGTTCAAGTCTATAGCATGAATGTGTAAAGAAATAAACCCTATAGATTGCTTTATGGATTACCTAAATTGTGCTTGCTATTTATGAACTCTAGGATCTTAGATGTACCAATGAGTTAAATCTAATTATATAGTCAAATACCTCCGTGCAATGGGAGTTAAAAGCAAGCAAAGAAATAAGCACTTATTTGCTCTCGAAACATATTGCTCATGTTTTTTCTTCCAAACAAGTTAAATATGAGTTCAATATTTAACAACGGCTAAATAAACATAATGTAATCTCATAGAAGTTGTGGAAGAAAACGCGAGCTTAAGTGAATAATAACTAAGAAGGTCAAAACACTCATTTTGGCTCTCTATTAATTATTCGATGTCTAGCCAGGGTAAAACATAGATATCAAATCAAGAGAACGTAATTGTAAGAAATTGAAATACTAGTTTTTGTGATTTGTAGCCATCTGATTTACTGGTACTACTAAAAAATCTCATGCTAACCTTAATCATACTGATGGTTTGATTATCTTGGACCAAGAAAAACCCAGTCATGCTTCTGGTTTCCATTCCCATCATCATATTGATGATAAATCTCGTGGTGCTCTACCATAAGAAACCGGAGTCTGTATCATGGCGAAAATAAGGTAAGGTTGTGATTCGGTTGTGATTCTTGCTCTGTCTTGATATAATGAAAAGAAAAGGATCTAATTGCTTTCTTAACCTAGTCATCACATCACTTGCACAACCTAAGAGCTAAGTTAGATCTACAAAGCAGGTAGTCTACACATTTTCGTTTTACCACTCAGCAAGAGTCCTCTCCTTCTTAGTATAATTCAAGGGTTCAATCATGGCATATTGCATGTTCAGATTACGTGGTGATGTGGGCAAAAATTGTCGATGACACGACACCGGATGCAACAGACATGGGTTATAGATGTTAGCTTGTAGGCAACATGTCGTGGTCGAATTCTAGCTAGCTACTCAGCACTTTTGGCTCAGTGATAGCTGAAACGGTGTAACCACCTAAAAGTTGGGAATGTTAATGGCACATACAAATTTTGTGTTTAAGTTCATGTTCCGGTTGAAAAAGGAGTTAAATAGGGATTAAAGTTGACAATTGAAAGTTTGGCGACAACAAAGCCCTTGAAGACTTGGAAGTCCCTCGCAGTGGAAGAATCAACAAATTCTTGAAACGGAAAACTCTTCCAAACATTACATCCCACAAAGAAATATGAAAGGTATTGCCTTTCCAACAAGATCATGGCAAGATTGTCAACATATATCAAATTAATGCACACATTTTGTAAAGACTCGATAGCAGGCAAAAGGAAACTTAAAAATCAAACAGTCTATGAAGACGTTAAGATGTGCAGCTCAGAAGAGACCAATAGTTAAATTGAACTCTCTTACAAATGAACCATGATTCTGTGTGAATTCATTGGTCCACAACTGCACAGTTCTTCAGTCTCAAAGAGAGAACACGTTCAAGTTACATTATTATAGCAATCGACCAAAAAAATCACAACTTTACCCCTAGGAAATTCGCACTCTTACCATGTATAAATACGATTCATCTTGTCATGGATGTCTATGAACTTAAATAAACCATACCCTGCTACTTCTTACAGCATTCTTTATCTGGTAGATGAAATGTTAGATGACCATATGAGAGCGTGCATAGTAGGGGCTAAATACCAGTAACCCAACTACTTGATGAAAAAATTATATTCGTATCACAGGTAAAAAACAAAGAATCTTTCGCCTATGATCCTGTTTCATCTTGAAGTCTTTGGGAAATATCATAACTGAGCATTTGCATGAACTCCTGCAAAGTCAGCAAAAATAAAGAGACGTGTAAACACAAATATCCCTTCACTGCCCAATTAAAATCAAGTGAATAATAGTGAAAGACGCAAAGCTTACATGTGCAAGCCTCCCTTCACTGCATAATTCATTTACAAGATCATCACTTCCGCAACCATATTGATGCACAGCACTTTCAACCACAGAGCGGAAAATTTCACCAGCTGAATTTTGGCTTTCAAGCCTCTGAACAACTTGTCGAAGTTCAATCTGCTGGATGAGATATTCAAAGGAGAACATTATAATTTATCAATTATCAATCGAAAGTATCGTAGTGTGACTACAGTAATTATAGAAGAGTAACACTTTCCTTTCGAAACTAAACCATTTTGTAAAAGTAGAAAATCAATGTTGACATAAAATGAAGAGCAGAAGTAATGGGAGAGACTCAGAATCATATATTTTCATGTATTAAGGAAAGAAAATAGGCACAGGAAAAAAGGTAATCTAAGTAAAGCACGAACAATAAGACAATATAAAAATAATTTCATAAAGCCTTAATTAATAAATATTGGAAGGGGAGGGATATCAGATGTTAGGAACATCAGTTACGAACTTAAACTAGGCAGGTGCGGCAACAATTTAGATAACCAAAAATTTGTGAAATCCTAAATATAACTGGATTGCTCAAGTTGCAATATAGAATTGCATAAATTACTTCACACATTAGAAAGCCTAAGTAAGCAAATTCCTGTATCTTCTTTTAGAACAATCATTATTTTATATTGAAAACAGTTATCTGAACAACATTTTCTGTAAAAGAAACAAGGCAACATAAAGTAATAGTACACAATTAATGACACTGAAAGACTGACATGTTAAGACAGAGTCTAGATTAGCTTTAAAATGTCAGTTACATTGCAAGGCAAAACAGATAGTTATAATAAGCATTTTGCACTTCATTGAAGTCCGAAAGCATGTTTGGATGAGCATAAAAAGTTCAGTTACAATACTTGTAAATATTAAGTAACTTTTAAAATAAATAACATTTTTAACGGTCAAGGTTGGACACGGTAAGTAGTGATTTATTTTGGAAACAAGGGAAAAGTTATTTAAACAGTTAGTTTAAAAGTAAAAGAAATAAATGTAATATATCCAGACATTTTTATAAACAAAATGATAAGAGTAACTTTTTTTTTTTACATGCTCCAATCATGCAAGTACATCTATCTTTCTGACATATACTCCATCTGTTCTAAGGCACAAACCTGAGAGTCCTCTTCAGTTGGTGCCATATCGCTCCTGGACCTACTATGGAACATCCCGGGTTCCAAAGGAGGATTTGGTTGGGGAACAGAGGAACCACCTCCGAGAGCCTGAGAAACAATTGGCATCATTTGTTGCATCATTGTTGACAGATCAATGCCACCACCTTGGCCTCTATTCAAACCTGAAAACATGCTTCCAAGATCGTTGCTGTCAATCTGTTGAGCAAGTTGATTGACTGTACTCCTCATTGCTGGATTCTGAGTAAATTGTTGCAACATATTTCTCAACATATCAGGGGAACCAACCCCAGTTTGTTGTGAAACTCCAGCCAGTAGACCATCTAAAGCAGGACTTCGAAGGATGTGAGACATAGAGCTGGCTACATCATCCTGGCCCTCAACATTTTGTCCTGCTGTCAGCACACTCGACGTTACTCCCCTGGGAGGAGCTTGTGATTGCCCTGAGGGAGGAGTATTTGCATTTCCCCTCGTTGAGAACGATGCAAGAGATTGCAAAACCTGCTGTCCGACTGTTCTAGATTGTTCACTCTGATTACTAGCAGTTGCACCATCAGTGTTCTTGCTTTGTGCTCTTTGTAGCCTGCTTCGTCTCTATCACATTTTTACACAAACATAGTGACTAAACAAACAGAAAGCACAAGAAAGCTAAGTAGCATACAAATTTGAAACCAAAATGATCTTATAGAAGATGGATAAACGTAATGTTTGTGGGAGAAACTGTAACCATTGAACTGATTCAGAACCAAAGTTGGTGTAAAATCCAAGCAAATAGGTAGACTACAATAATTTTTCAGGAAGCATGTAGGAATGGGAAACATTATTTGACATAATAATGCCTCGTAATGAAAAGAAAATTAATTTTACAGGAATCCCTTGGCAGTAATTAAACAACTAATATATGCATTATTTATTAAATACAGACTTCAAAGTGGCATACACCTATATTTAATCTGAGCCCAAACATTAACCGAAGACATATTGATGTGACAAACAAAAGCAGCATCCTACCTTAGGATGCAGGCCTCCCAGTCCCAGTCCAACAGGCACACCTGATGAAGAATCATCAGAAATATCTTTACCCTGATTAGATCTTGTAGATCCCTCGACAGCAAAGTCTGATTTACTTGACCAGTTATGAGAGCCTCCAGCAAAACTAGTGGAAGGTTCACTCTTCAAGTCCATCACATCTCCCATCTCCTCAGTGTTACATGGTTGGCGGCATTTAGGTTGTGTCTGGCAGTTAGAAGTTAGTTATTTCAGCTGTTGGCAATAACAAAAACCAAACCACTTCAATTATGCACAAAATGGACCTTCTGATTGCCTATCGTGGAAGGACAAGATAAAGTCTGACTGGTCTCCCCATCTCCGTTGCTGGACGAGTTCACTTGTAGTCTGCCTGCATCATCATTTCTAGTGCCAGAACCGGCCGATTGTTCTCGACCAGTAGAATTTTCTGATTGGCCTTCACAAGATATTAAAAGTACTTCAGTAAAGCACATAAACTATCGCAAATCATTAAGCCCTTGTTTGGTCTCCATTATAATTTAATACATTTTTCTGTCTCCTCATTTTAACCACATTCTCCAATAAAATAATATTACACGTAATCCAAAACTTTCCCTTCTTTTTTAACCCCACGTTCTTAAAAAAAATCACTATTCCAAAACTCATTATAATGGATCCCAAATAGGGGCTAAATTATTACCCAACGTAGCAAACCTGATGGGACATGATTTTCATTGTCTGCGTTAGCAACAAAACGTCTAAGCTCAGAATTGATTTCAGATATTACATTGGTAAATGAACCAGAATCCAGAGCCTGTGAAACACCGCCACCAACAGTACCAGAAACTGAAACAACAGAGGGCCGTGAGGTTGCAATGAAATCTCTCCCTGACAAAACCTGTGATTGACCAGAATCACCAGAAGTCATTCCGTTAACATGTTCTCCCTGCATTCCTTCTCCATTAGGTGCCATGCTACGCAGGTTAGAAACAATAGGTGCCAGTGATGGCCCTGGTTACCGAGGTATTCCAACAAATCAAATGAGAACGATGCAACCTATATCTGAACCAAAAAATAACCTATGCTTCCTTATATTCCACATACCAGTATGAACATGTATATTTACATTCCTTGGTATATTGCCAATCCCAACTGGACCCGGAGCCACAGGATTAGATGGAAAGCCAGCTGGACCACCAAAAAGGGAGCTGGTTTGGAGAGGAAAAGGCTGCAAATGAGCATGTGAAAAGCCAATTTATGCTCAGAACATTAACCATCACAGACGGTACAAAGTAGTATTCCCAGCCTCTCAATATATTCAGTGTGTTAAATTTCAAGTAATAACTCGATAACTTTTATATATCTTAAAATGCATCTCTCATTTTCAAGTACATTTCTTAAAAAAAAAAGTAGATTTTGATTCACCATTCTTTTGATTAAAAAAAAAAAAAAAAAGATTACTTGCTCTTGAAAATGGTCAAGGTACTCAAAAATACCCTCACGACTAGTAAAATATAGGAAGAATAAACAAGCCACGTCATGGTATGATCAAGGGAACTGTGCAGCATACAAAACCCATGGACTAAAATCCACACGGCCAAAGTAAGGAATTTCAATCCAAAAACAACACGCCCCATAAGTTGACCCCATCACCAAAAATAAAAAAGGGTAAAGTCAGCTATGGAATATATTGAAATAGAGCCACTTTGAGGTTCCCTCTGAAATGAGAGATGGAAGAGAGCTACTATGAAGAAGTTCCAGGAGTCAAGAAGGAAGCTTCGAGCTTATATTGGTTATGAGTTGAGAATGGGAATTGAACTCTATGAGATCTAATCTTCCGTTGTTCCTCAGTTAAGATAAGTTAATACTATTTCAACTGACATGCGTAATCATATTTTGAAGTATTATAAAAAAATTCCTGACCTCAGACAAATCTGAGTTCTTTAGTGTCCCCAACACTAAAAGTTAAAGCGTTGATGCACATTCAGAACAGCACAAGATTCAAACTATAGCAAAACACTTTCAACACTGTTACAAACAACAAGGACTTGAATTTATTACAAACCTGAACCATTATAGGATTAGGCCCCGATGGAGATATATAAACAGCAGGGCCAGCATTCAGAAAATATTCAGCCTGCATGAGCATCCTGAGATTATTAATAACTTGATTCAGAAATGGGAACATACTGAGGGAGATGAAATGAACATACAGGAGACTGTCCCATGTGAAGAGTCAAAATTGTCCTCCCCAGCTCCAAAAGAAGAGCACCCAAATGCTGCATTGCAATACCTAATTGCACTGATTCTGACTGAATCTGTCCCCTTACAGTTGTATCGGTTGAACCTCCCTCTTGGTCTAAACGACCTGCAATGTGCTACAAATGCATGCATACAGAAAATTGTAAGGATTTAAGTCATTCAGGGACAAAATGACCAGTACAAGCACTACAAGGTGAAAGATAGGACAGTGGAAGCAAAAAGAACCAGGATAATCTGAATAAGGTGCTTACAGATAATGCCAAAACAGTAGGGCCACTAAGAAGACGATGGGCATGTTGCAGGACAATGCTCAGGGCTGCAGGTCTCGGTAGACCATGAGAATTTGAAGGCAATTCAACCGTTGGTGGATCACTGCTAACATTAGGTGACTGGTTTGGATGATACCCTAGATTAACAGACAGAGTAGGCAAGTTCAGAGATGCTTCACAACAAAAGCAAATGCAAAAGAAGTCAAAAATGTTACCGTTTTGGGTGAATGCCTGTTCCATTCGGTTCATAAACTCGGTAAGTGTGTTCAACGAATCAGGAATTGGCTGATCACAAGGGGGAAAATAATAAATTAGGATATAACCATATGAGTCAAAAGTTCAAAAACAGATGGAAAATGGAGAAAATTCTACCATATTGAGTGAAGGAATAGTAATTGCTGTTCCTAGGGGAATTCGCATTGCACGAGGTGCAGATTGACTGGGTACAGCCTGCATGGGTACAGATTGATTTCCAGCCTGACTCTGACTACCAGCATTAACCTGTGAACCTTCTGTTTCATTTCCATGTGATGCCTGAAGACAAGGATAAGACTTTTAGTGAGCGCATTAATTAACCAAAAGATATTAAATGAAAGATAACGACAGCCCATGGTTGGCTAATGTTTGTAAACTATTTATAATCGGTCAAACCACTTTACATCCACACATTTCCTGAAATCCACCAGCACCCAGAGAGCTGGCGTAGCCGCACATGCTAGCTCTGTCGGAAAAAAAATTTACATATTGGTGAAGTTTAGAAATTAAATATGTTTAACTGTACTAGTTTAAATCAAAAGTGGTTGTAGCTCAAATGGTAGAGCGCTTGTTTTGCGTGTGAGAGGCACCCAGTTCGATTCCTCTCACCTCCACTTCTTTTAAATTTCTTTAACGTAATAAATAATTATCAAACAACTCTGTATTATATAGTTTTCATTTTCTTCAAAAGAAGTGTTATGACTCGTATGGTAAATTGCTTGCTATGTATGTGAGAGGCATGGGGTTCGATTCCCCTCACCTCGACTTTTAATTTTTAACAGAATAAATAATAACTAAACAATTCTATATTATTAGTTTTTGTTCCTAAAATAATTTCTTTAAGAAATTTGTTGAGGGTGTGTTTGAGCCACATTATTTTGGAAGAATATATTCTAAAATAGTAGATTGATGGAGAATGTGTGGTTGAAAAAGAATAAAAAGTTATTGATGTGATGAAAAATATTATTTTATTGAATAATGTGTGGTTGAAAATGAGTAAAACAATCAGAATAAAATTTTTAATGTGTACCAAACATGGGCAGACTCAAATTATTACTTTATACTATATATTTTATTGTTAGATTTTATCAATTTATTTTGTAAAATTCAAATTTAAACAATCTAAGTACCGATCTTTACTCTTTTAAGAGTTTGAAAAATACTTTTCTTTTTTAGGGTAAAAATAGCTCTAAAATTTTTGCACAGGCTTTGCCTAGGCTCGAAGCTTGTCTTTATCGTTTAATATAAACTTCATCTTATCTAGATTAAGTACATAAAAATTTGAAACTTGATCATTGATTCAAAAAATGTATTTTTATTCCTTATCATTTTGGGTTGTATTGGATTATATTTCCATATGTGTGGGTGTGTGTGTGTGTGTGTGTGTTTTTTTTTTAGTGCATTTAAATATTGATTGAAGATTCTATTAATATAAATTAATTAAATATTAATAAACAATCCTGCTATATTGGGCGATCGCTAGATGGCCGCTCGACCCTCCACCCTAGCTCACTCGAGAGGCTGGATCCGTCCCAGGTCTTACCACCACTCATTCCCTTATATATTTATAATTCAAATAGTATATAGACACTTGCCAAACATTGCATTTAATATGAGAAACACATGGAGTCAAAATTCTGTTGCTCGAGACCATAGAAAGTCAAGCCCACAAAAATAGCTATTCATACTACAAACACTTCCATGCATCAATATATATTTAGGGTCTGTTTGAACCACATTATTTTGGAAGAATGTATTTTGAAATAGTAAATTGATGGAGAATGTGTTATTGAAAAAGAAGGAAAAGTTATTAATGTAATGAAAAATATTATTTTATTGAAGAATGTGTAGTTGAAAATGAGTAAAAGAATGAGAATGAAAATCTTAATGCGTACCAAACAGGGGTTTAAAGTGAAATCTCCAGTTAAACAGTATCTATTATCCTACTCGTCAAAAATATTAAGCATAAATAATCGTGGAATCTGCAGAACCCACTCTAGTGTCCTTTATAGAAGAAAAAATATATGTACACACATTACACTTATTTAAAGGGTGGCTAAGGTTGAAAAGCAATCTCACCTGCACACCCGGTTGTATACCACCGGCCAGGTTGCCAATTCCAACAGAGTTCAACACGGCTCCAATGACCTAAATATGCACAAAACACTAGTGAACATAATTCTGTTTATCATGCATATGCAAGATAGTCAACAAAACCACACAACATACCCGGCTCAGATCTAGTACAACGGCTTCCCCAGGCCCAGGTTCTCCAACATTTAAGGTACGTCCAATGCGGTTGCGTGGGCCACCAGTAGGATGTTCTTGGCCTGAAACCAAAACAAAATGAAAAAAAGAAAGGGTTAATTTCACAAATGGTCACTGAAGTTACCTGAAAATTTCAAAATGGTCACTGAAGTTTCAAATTTTCAGAAACGGTCACTGAAGTTTGAAATTTCTTTCAAAACGGTCACTGAATTTTCAGATTTTTTGGCCACGTTTGAGGCAATTTTTCGGCAACTTCCGACCACCAAAATCGTCGATTTCGGATACCGTTGGAAAACCCACGATGTCCTCTTGAATTACCACCAAAAATCTCCCCAAAATTCCAAGTGAATCGGCCGGAATAAACCCACGAAGTCGGCAACCGAAAATTGTGAAAATTTGCCCAGATTTTCAGATTTTTTGAGCAAGTTTGAGGCAATTTTTTGGCAACTTCCGACCATCAAAACTGTCGATTTCGGATACCGTTGGAAAGCCCACGATGTCCTCTTCAATTACCACCAAAAATCCCCCCAAAACTCCAAGTGATTCGACCGAAATAAACCCGCGAAATCAGCTACCCAAACTGGGCAGATTTTCGGACTTTTTTGCCCAGTTTGGATAGCTTACTTCGTGGGTTTATTCCGGCCAAATCACTTGGAGTTTTGAGGAGATATTTGGTGGTAGTTGAAGATGACATTGTGGGCTTTCCAACGGTATTCAAAATCGATAGTTTTAGTGGTCGGAAGTTGCCGAACAATTGCCTCAAACTTGCCCAAAAAATCTGAAAATCTGGGCAAATTTTCATAATTTTCGGTTGCCGACTTCGTGTGTTTATTCCGGCCGATTCACTTGGAATTTTGGGGAGATTTTTTGTGGTAATTCAAGAGGACATCGTGGGCTTTCTAACGGTATCCGAAATCGGCGATTTTGGTGGTCGGAAGTTGCCGAAAAATTGCCTCAAACTTAGCCAAAAAATCTGAAAATTCAGTGACCGTTTTGAAAGAAATTTCAAACTTCAGTGACCGTTTCTGAAAATTTGAAACTTCAGTGACCATTTTGAAATTTTCAGGTAACTTCAGTGACCATTTGTGAAATTAACCCAAAAAAGAAATATAACTCTTGAACAACATTTGATGATAACCAGAAACACATCGTAAAACATAAATATACATAAACAATATAATAAATTACTACCTCTGTTATCTGCCACTGTCTCTCCAGGACCACTGCCAGGAGAGGGCTGCAGCTGCCTTTCAACTAAATGTAATGTATCCCCATTTTCCACATCTGTTATGTAGTTTAGTATAATGAAGCCATGAAAGTGACAGGACATAGGCAAGTTTCCGTAAATGTGTACAAGATAAACAGGATATTTTTCTCACACACAAAAACCAAAGAAAGAAATTCTCATAAACAGGTAATTTTTATTAATATACATTTTTCACTTCAACAAAAGTAATTACGGAGAGAGAAGAACTTTGCAGGTAATAACAAGCTCAATAAAATGATTGTACATCAAAAACAATATTACATGTGAATGAATATTGAAGACCACGTTTCAGTGATTCTCAAAATCATGGTCACCAACTGTTTACTGCTTAACAAGCAATTCCTGAGATATTTGTTTCCCAAAAATAAATAATTAAAAAAGACAACACCATACATAATCGTCCTAATTTAGATTGAGTGCTGCCTGCAAGTATATATGTAGATATTTCTCAGGATTGGTTTGCATTATGTAATAGGTTCATGAAGTCGCGCTTTACTTTTAATATAAAGCCATGTCTAGAATTCATTTTTATTTATCACTACTAGTATATTCATGTGTAGGCCAAAAGAAAAGGAGGACCATATATGATACATGAACCAAAACACTAATTACTATTCCGGCACTAAAAAATAGTGATATCAGAGAAAAGAACAAAACGGAGTGAAAATACATCTTTGAAGGTCATAGTCCCTTAGTGAAAAATGAAGGCACCCAAATCTATCTTAAAACTAGTGCTAGACAGACAAATGGAAAGTTTGTTAAAATTCCTAAAGGGAAAAGAACAATGGAACCAAACGAAGACAGAAATGGTTTCTCTTTAACAGCCACTGGTTGATATTTTACTCATTTTGACAAGATCAAAAAGAAAAATAGATCAGTAGAGTCACAATTGATAGGATACTATATTCAGAAAGAGCGTGATCATCCTTCAAGACTTTCCCCCTAAAAATGAGACGTTGTTGCCCAATGGGGACACCGATTTGACTAGCTATTTTTTCCTTGAATGCTGATACTGCCATCTGAAATCATGTAAATCTACAACATGTTAGAGAGTGCAGATGCAGTCATCATGTTGGGGTGGGGGGCATTGAAAATTCCCAAGAGAGCAGTATCGGTTTCCTAGGGAACTTCTCTAGTGAGTCACTTGGGAGAAAAAGATTCCAGGAAGACCACAGCCCCCATGCTTCCTCTAATATTTCACACACATCCCTAGACATCAAAATTAAGAACTTACATTCTTATCTGCTTGAAAGCTAAAAATCCGGGAATCGAGGGTCTTGATATTGAGCTCCACAGCTGATTGAGAACTCCCACCAGAGACATCACTCGAACTTGAACCTTCAAGTGGTTGCTGATCTGCCATGTGACTTCAGGGGCAATCAACTAGAGAAAAATAAACACGGTCAATAAAAGAAATAAAAAGTAGTGAACATTATGAACAATGAGTAAAAGAGAAGTAATACATGGAATTCCAGGTTCTGTTACACTTGTCAACATGATGGTAGATTGTATAAATGTAGCATACATTTCAAACCAGTGATTTAAAGGCAACGTGAGACCTTAATTTCTTAGTTTAAGATCTAACTCTGTGATTGGGAATGGAAATTAGCATAGGAGTTCTTAGTAGATCAAGAATAAATATAGCCGTTGTTTGGTAGGGATTAAAATCTAAAATTTAATCAAAATCTACTGAACATCTGATTTTAATCCCACCAACTTGGGGTATTGTTTGATTTATATTAACTTATTTTAGTCTATTATAGTTTTTTCGTTTGGCTTAAATTAGGTTTTATTTCCTTAGTTTTCTACTTAAATTAGGCCAATGTTTGAGCCCATTCTTTTAAATTCATTTTTTTTTTCCAAACTCATTTTCAAACAAACATTCTTACAATAAAATAATTTTGCACTACCCACAACTTTTATTTATTTTCTAACCATACATTCTCCAAAATTCACTTTTTACAAAATTTATTCTCAAAAAATAGGGTTCAAACATGGGCCAAATTTGTTTAAACTATAAAGAAGATCTATGCATTGTACTAGTTAGACTTGAATATTAATAGACAAATTCTTTCTCCCCTAAATTATCTTATTCTCTCCCATTTCTTTGCTCATTCTCCCATTTCTTTCTCTCAAGATTTGGGAATGTTCCTTTACGAGCTTCCTACATCACTCCGATATAATGTTATTTTAACAAATATAATTTGAGAATTATAGTTGGATTTTATTTTATATATAGAATTTATTATTTTAGCACATTTAGGAAAATAGAAGTCCTAGCGATAGAATGTTTAAAACTAAAATTAGGATATCCAATTTGGGAAAAAGGGAGTGATTCAATATACCCATGAAAAAAGAGTAGAGCATAGAGTTGATACTTCCTAAGAGCACCTCAAAGAACATTTTTATTAGCCCCATAATCTTTATTTTAGAGAGTAGATCACTTTTTCTACGAATCCGACAAACTTTCTACATGTAAAATTTAAAATAAAGAGTGGATTTGATTTTACAAATGTAAAGAGCCTAATCCACCATCTATAATACTTCTAGCACCTCAATTAATAATTTCACACTTTTCCATGAACCCATTGTCGTAATGAAAACCAATGATAAAATAAAAAAGAGGGAAGTTACATAAGAGGAGGAGGGAAAATGTTAAACCATGATTGCTTATGAAAAAATTAAAATGCATAATTAAATATAAAGACTATAGTCAAACTTCAATTACCATTTCCACTCTTTATTTTTGAATAATTTTCAAGATGCACTTTAAAATAAAGAGCATCATTGGAAAACCTCTAACCAAACTCCCAAGAGACATTTCTATTGCTATTCGCTAGTAGCCATCAATGAACAGATTAAGGCACTCCACTAAGCTCATCCGTTTTACATAATGCTGATTGTGTATTGAACATAACAACATTATCAGAAGTTAAAAATAAAGATTAGATGCTGAACCTATATGCTTGATTAGGAAAAATTACAATGTCATCATAATGAAGAGGAGTAATGGGTACCATTTTGTGGTAATAAGGAGTAGTAGTTGTAAATATGTGATTAAATTAATGTTTGGCTTTGACTTTGAACTACAAGAAGATTATAATGAAACCCAAACAAGTACTATGAGTACTGAAAAGAAATTTTAGGTCCATGCAACGATGCAATGGCTTCAATCTCTCTTACGTCTTCTTTTGTTTTTCTACCCTTTTCAGAGGGTGGGGTGGGCGGGAAGAGGGTGTTTTAATATGTCGATTAGCTCTGGGTGTCAAAACATAAATTAAGTCATTGTTACAAAGGAAAAGTGCGGAAGACGAGTTCTCATATTATTTCATAATTAAAGTTACAAAAGAGATATCCATTTTTAAAGATCATTTGCAATATTTGATCAATCTGCATAGATACAACCAAAGCTGCAAACAGTGAGCAGATATTAAGTTTAACGAATTTAACAGGCATGAACGAAACATAAAGCACATTCAAACAAACACATAGCTTTATAGCCATTTGTGGTGATTTAACAAAGCAATAAAATTCACAACGGCAAAGCGTAACTCCACAAATGTCCTCAAATTGAAATGCATTACTAAAACAACCAAATCCTAAACTTAACCTCGTAACCATATCATCATAAAAGGAACAAGACTTAGTCGTAAATATTCTGACGCAAAAAGAAGAAAAGAAAAAAAAATCTAATGTCCTTCAGAAATAAAGGAAATAAAAGCAACGGAAAACATTAGAAATAAACTAACAAGGAAAAAAAAATTGGGGAAGATCAAAAGTAGTTGTTACAGATTTCAGATTTAACAACAGGGATGCTATTTTCCATGGGCAAAAAGAAAAAAAAAATCAGTACAAATGCAATAAATAATTTCAGTCAAAAAAGTTCTTATATATTCTGATCCATAAGAGTTGAAAACTCCGCCTAGGGTTTGTAATGATAGAAAGAAATCACAAGTCCAAAAAAACCCCCAGAATTGTACACCAAATGGGATTTCGAAATCGAACCTTGTGGATGTGGCAAATGAAATTGGAGAAATTGTCGTGGAGCGAAATTAATTCCGAATTTCACAAGTTAGTTGTCCGAAGGGGGCTGTAGTATAAATGGGAGCACCTTTATATGTTTACGAAACATGATTCCTAAAGGATCTAGAGTGCAAAACCACACTCCCCCACTCGGGGTCCGGTCTTGCTTGCATACGCGTCTTTTGACTAAAGGCGCATATTTGTACAGCGCCTTTAATTGGAAAAAGCAGAATATGAGTTTACGCGAGGGTCATAAACTCCTGCGAATATTATAAGAACGATTTTACATATGTATTACTTCTATTATATTATATTACCAGTGGTGATAGTGCGTTGCACGATTATCGTTATAATTTTAGAGATAATTATTGTTAAAACGACAAATTATTTCATAGATGTATAATAAAATGAAAGAAAACTTTACCAAAGTGTTTAGTGTTTTGACCTTTTATCAATTGAAGAAATAAGGTAGATAATCTGGGATTTCAAGATTCCATCCCGATTGAATTTTCAATTGATATAACGCATTCAACACCAATTTTACAATCAACAACTTTTAGAATATGCACATTGACAGTTATGATTGGAAGAACACTAGAAATATGTCATTTGCCTAGAGTATATGAATTCATATATGAGATGAAAAAAAAAAGTCTCTGCATGGAGACTTAGTGAAACCTGAACCCTCAATTAGTCCTTTGGAAAACCTCAATGCCAAACTCTCTTACATACAAATTATTAGTCAATACTTCATATTGGAATAATATTAAGTAGAGGAGTTTAGATGTAATTTAGCCAATAATACAAAATGATAAACCGACTAAACCACAATCCAGATAAATTTCATAACAATCAAACTGAAGCTTTTGGTCTTATGCAAATGTGTAGAAACAGCCACAAGCAGACTATAGAAACACATGGAAACACATTTGTTGAAAAAAAAAAAAAAGATGAACGCTATGATGAATAACTAAATAAATGGAAAAAGATGAAAAGAGGAATGATTCTTGAAATGATAAGCAAAAATCAATGTATCACAGCCAGAAACAAACCTTTACATGTTTCTGTTATATTCCAAGAAGAAAATAGGCCTAACTTTTGCTCATCTTGCTTACAAGAAGCAAATGGTTAGAAATGGAGGTATTAAGAATAATTGGGATAGAAGAGAGGTGTAGAGGAAGGGGGGAGCAATACATATCAACAAAGCTGAAACGACTTAACATATACGATATATCCATTATTTGATACTTCAAATAATGGTTGCATATCAGCAATTTATAGTATGGTTAACCAATTAGAGTTCATGTTATCAATAAAACCAATCATATAATGCCAAATTGTTTTGAGAACACAAAAATGAAAGGAAAAAAAAAACTATCCTTTAGAAGCAATATTAGTGATAATACCTCATAACTCAAACCATTAATTCTTTAGCATTTTACTTTCAAGACCACAGATAATGAAATTGAACTTGACAAAAAAATGAAGCAAGTACAAATTTTTACCAAGTCACAAACACTTTCTTCAAAAATGCAATTCACATTCATTACAATTTCAACATAAAGCAGCAATACAAAATTTCAAAAAAACTCAAACATAATGCTCTTCTCTCTTACTTGGTAATGAGGTCTTAGGAAAAAAAAAATTGTTCCAAGGTAAAGAGAGAGAGAGAGAGAGAGAGAGAGAGAGGGAAAAAGTGTACATTTGGAGGAAAAAGAAAGGAAGGAAAAACTGAAGAAGACAAAAAAAAAAAAAAACAAAAATGGAGACAGAGTCTCTCCGTGAGAGCACAGGATATATATATATATATAGTAAATGAGTAAATTGAAGAGTTCCATCATATCTTTTGATAGGAAAAGATTTCTTTGATAAATGACCAAAATTGAAGAACATAAGAAAGAGCAATGATGATCCAGAAAAATTAGTATAGAAGTTTGATGAAAAAAAATGTTTAACAAATTAGGAGCTATCAGTTGAAAGCAAGTGATGTGTTAGAAGTTAATCAGTATGGCATCTTTAATGGAGCATGAGAACGACAATCTATACTCCCAAGTCTTGCGCACGTAGTCGATGCTCATATTCAAACCCACTCTTATGATATAGTGGCTTCTGAGAGTTCAATTTATTGATGATAAGTTTCCAGAAATTAATCAAACTCCAAGAACAAAGTAAATTAAACTATCCAACATTCAACATTTCTGTAAAGGACTTAAATCTAATGATATCAAAACAGCAAAATCCATTCAATGAATTTTCTGGATTCATGGCTGCTACCAATTTACTTTAATTATGAGGATCAGTGGCAACATCATGGAAAATAGGAAAAAATCAAATCGGTTCACATAAACAGAAATTTTCATTACATGACCAGTAACTCTATTTGTGATTATGATTTGAAGGTCAGACAAATAACAAAAAGTAAATAGAATTAGAAATTTTGAGAAATAAATGTAGGGGATTTTATTCCACACAAACTAATGAAAGATCAAGAAAATATCACATCATAAGTGTTTGGGAAAATTTGCCAACAATGGTCACAAAATATCAAGCCTACAAAAGTTTTCAACAAATTAGGAGCTATTATAAAGGAACACATAATTTCGAAAAGCAAAATAAAGCACACATTCTCATACAAAATGCGTCAAAAGAACTTCAACTGAAGAAGACAGAAACAAAAATAGAGAATACGATATTATCTAGAAACAGAGCAACTCATAAAGACAATGAAGAAAAAACTCACCATATATACTCAGCAACAATCACAGATTAAGATTAATGAGATGTGAAAACAGTGACATTATTATTGATACATAAAAGGCAACACCATTCTCGCTGACGTTAGGTTTGTTTATGAGATTGATCAATGAAATTCGGGATTGAAAAGAAAACTTAAAGGAAAAAATGAATAGATTTTCGTCGGCAACCAAAAGGAATATAAACACGAGACCAGAAGCTGGGTATTAGTGGTAGAGTGGGGCTGCACAATATGGATGGTGTGGGGAATAGAGTAAACAGATGGAATGGTGATTGCATGTAGAAATCAAGAAAAAAACAACCGTAGAGACGAGAAGAAAATGGGCTAAAAATCAAAGTTTAAACAAAAAAACTAAATAACACATATATGAAGTTAGCATTGCGTCATGATGACGCCTTAAGAATAGTACGAAATTTTGTTCTTTTATATATTGTAATAGATATAGTGGTAAATTACACAAAACAAGTCAATCTTTAGATTCATTTGCACTTTCATCTCCAATCGTTTTTCCTGGATGAGAGTCTATAAATTTTGAAAATAGGCGCAATGGATGAATTTCGTCCATAGTAAGTCAATTGATTGACTTGTGCATTTATATATTAAGCCAAGTTTGATAGAGATTAACGTCAATTTTTAATAGATTTTGATAAAAAAAAATGATAAATTATGAGGTTGAGAAATTGCGGATCCTAAGATATGTGTAATTAAAATTAATGTTGATTTTAATCTAATTTTAATCAAAATTTAAGCGACACCAACACATGGGCTACGAGTGAACAAAATTATCATTGCATGATATATATAGTTAAAAATTAAAGGAAATGAAAATAAAAATTTGAAAAAAGCACAAAAATTAGAAATTGTCATTTTCTTCCTTCTAACCCCCTATCTCAATCACTTCAATGCCACTAACTTGCCATCAAAGGTTCAAGGGGAATTTTCCTCCCTTGGTTGTAGGTAAACTCAAGGGGGAGAAACCGCCTCAGACCGGGGAGATTTCTTACCCATTTGTTCGTTGACTACCAAGGCCAGAAGCCATGGGGGAGAAATTCTCCCATATGGTTACTATCGAACCAAAGGTATACATCCCTTTATTTTCTGGTGAACAAGTTCGTGGTGGTGGTGGTGGTGGGATAGGGGTTGGGGAAAGAAAATGATAAAACTTTTATGTGCTTAACTCAAGCTAAATAAGCATCAATGACATGTGAAATCAATTAATCTGTGTATCATTTAATTTCTGGAACATACAATTAATTAATTCATCAATCGTGTTATTCATGCTTAGCATAAGTTTAATCTGTTAGATATAAAACACATAGGTAAATTTATTTTTTTCTCATCGAAACTCAATATATGTATAATTCATTTAAATGGGTGGCAATGTGACTTGCTCAACCTTTGTCGACTTTGATAGTGTTAAATTACATGATCTAGAAAAAAAAGTCAAACGAACACCAAAAGATAGAAAACTTCAACATTTTTCAGGTGAAAAATTATACCAATCAAACAAAATTAATTGACAATTCCCAATAAAACAAGTTCTAGGCAATTCAATTCCCTACAATTCGTTTTCTTTCCACTCAAATTCCATCTTTGAATCAAACGGACCCTAAGTTCTTATAAGTTATTGATTATACGAAATTTAGATAGTGAGTGAGTAGTAAGTTGTGGATCATCCGAAATGTATATTCAACCATTTTAAACTATAATTCAAGTTTTGCCAAACATGCTGCAAGTTAATCGCTCTTCTTTATATTAAATAGAATTTCTCTATTTCATATAAAAATAATATAGATCAATATCTATATACACCATGATAGCAAAGATGAACATGGGAGAGCAGAGCTCAGGTTCTTTGCTCATAAGTTAAGTAATCGAGTAATTGTAACCCAGTGTTGATGTTAGATATTGAATATTGTCAAAAACAAAGAAAAGAAGCCACATATGTAAATGAAGGCAAATGAGATAGGTTGGGGGTTAGGGATTAAGAAGGAATAGTGCAATCGAGTTTGTGAAAAGGTGAAAGGCATGGAAATTCAAAGACAGAGGAATTTGGAGAAATCTCACCACACCTCTTACGGGTTGTGTGAGTGTATATTTATATAACTTTCAATTAGTTTTTAAAGGAAAGTTACAGAGGCAAATTCCTATAAACATGCATGTTGTTACGCAAGGCGTAAATACAAAATCACGCCATAAAGATGGCAACTATGATTCTAAAAATAACTTGACAAATGCTACTATAATTTTACTGAGCTGTCTTGTTGATTTTCTTCCATCATTGCAGGGATCTGATCTTCCACAATTCTAGGAGCAGTTTGATCCATGATTCCATGCTTGTATTCTATCATCCCCCCTCAATTGAGCATCATTGTGATGCACAATTTGTTACGTAAAACTTCTAAGGCAGGTTTAGTTGGGCCTTTGTGAAAATGTCAGCAATTTGTATGTTTGGTGACAAGTAGACCAAGTGAGACACGCTCTCTAATGTAATGATAGTCCACCTCAATATGCTTGTTGCGTGCATGAAATACCGGGCTCACAGTTATGAAAAATGAACTCATGTTATCCCCAAATAATGTTGGAGGTTGAAGTAGAAGAATGTTTAGATCACACGGGAGGAATGTAAGACATGTTATTTCTGCTACAGCTTGTGCAAGTCCTCTGTATTCAGCTTCTAAACTCGATCTTGCCACGGTTGGTTTTTTTTTTGCACACCATGAAATGAGATTGCTTCCCATGTAGGTACAATATCCTATTGTAGATCGTCGTGTCCGTTGGCATCCAACCCAGTCTGAGTCCGAGAAGGCATAAAGCGTAGTGAACTGGAAGCTTGAATGTGAAGTCCCATGTTAATTGTACCTTTGACATACCTCAATATTCTTCTGACCAGACTAAAATGTGCTTCTGTTGGAGAATGCATTAACTGAGAGATGTAGTTTACACTATATGATAGATCCAGACTTGTCAAGGTTAAGTACTGTAAGATGCATACCAATGATCTATATGTATGTGGATCAGGATGCAATGGTGAATTGACATCTAGTTGTGTCTTTGTGCACATGGGAGTTTTGATGGGTTTGGACTCATGCATTCCACTTCATTTTAGGATCTCCACAACATACTTTGTTTATTGGAGAAATAAGCCAGTTGAGACTTTTAAAACTTGTATGCCCAAGAAATAATGTAGTGGACCGAGATCTTCATGGCAAACTCATGATGAAGTTGATTTATAAACTGTTGAATGAGAGCTGAAGAGGAATCTGTTAAGATGATATCATCGACATATAGCAATAGTGCTAACGTCCCTTGATCCAAATGATTGATAAATAAGCTTGGATCAGCAGCAGTACTACAAGTGAAACCAATTTGTAATAGACGTGAGCCAAACCTGTCAAACCAAGCCCTTGGGGCTTGTTATAGCCCATAGATTGCCTTTTTAAAATGACAAACTGAGTCTGGAAAATCAGTATCTTTGAAATCGGGAGGTTACTCCATGAACACTTTCTCATTAAGTGAGCCATGTAGAAAAGCATTCTTTACGTCAAGTTGCTTAATACCCCATCCTTTAATGGTGGCAAGAGACAATATGAACCGAATTGTGCCTGGCTTAACAACCGGTGAATATGTTTTTGTAAAATCAACCCCTTGTTGCTGATGGTAACCTTTGGCCACAAGCTTAGCTTTGAGGCGTTCTAAGGTACCATCTGCTTTGATTTTAACTTTGTAAACCCACCATGATCCTACAATATTCATTGAAGATTTTTGAGGAACCAAATCCCATGTTTTGCACTGTTGTAATGCCTTAAGTTCATCATGCATTGCTTGTTTCCAACCAGGATGTGTAAGAGCAGCTTTAATAGACCTCGATTCCTTAGGTATATATGTATAATCATGTAAGAGAGCATACTTGGGGTTTAGTTTTTGAATGCCTACCTGGTTGCATGTGACCATGGGATTAGATACCGGTTCTGATGGAGTTGTATTCTCTGCTGTAATTTGATGTGAATCGTGTTGTTCTACAGAATGAACTCTTGGAGATAGTGGAGCGGGAGAGCTGTTTTGAGTAGCTGAGTCACCATCAGTTGAGCACGTTAGATTTGCTATAGTGAGAACTTTTCTCAGAAGAGCATCTGGTGTTGGATGAAGTTCAGTTTCTGGTGAGTCAGAAGAGCTAGTTGGGATTTCATGATCATTTTCCCATTGAGCAAATTCATGAAAAACTGTTGTCTATGGTTGATTATTGGAAATAGTAGACAGAGTTATGGTCTTGTAAGGTAAGGACTCATCAAAAGTAACATCTATAACCTTTACGAGTCACTATAACCCATAAAAATACATGGTATAGATATGTTATCAAATTTGTTTCTCTTAGAATCCTATAGATAGGGAAAACATCTTGAGCCAAAGACTCTTAAGATAGAATAGTCGGGATGCTTTCCATACAATCTGAAAAATGGAGAATCCCACTGCAATGTAGCTGCATGTAATCTATTGAGAAGAAAAACAATAGTTGTGAAGGCTTCAACCCAAAACCTCTTAGGAATATTTGCATGGATCAACATTGTAATGCCTAACTCCTTTATTACTCGATACCTTCTCTCAACTTTCCCATTTTGCTCGGGTGTGTAAGGACATGACAGTTGATGAACTATTCCAAAATTTTTGAGATGAGATCTGAATTTGTGGTTTTCGAATTCTCCTTCCCTATCAGTTTGAATCACTTTAAATTGTCCATTAAATTGTCTTTTGACATGTTTTTCAAAGAGCAAAAATTGTTCCATAAAATCTGATTTGCTTTTTAATGGAATTAACCAAACAAATTTTGTGAAGTCATCAACTATTGCAGCATAGAATCGAGAATTATACATAGATAAAATGGGAGCTGGTCCCCATAGATCAATATGATTCTTTTCAAAAGGAATACTGGTCTTTTATTCAAATAATATAAAAGGTAGCATAGATAATTTTCCTAGTTGACAACTTTCATATAGAGTGTTGTCTTTATTGCATGCTATCTTTATTAATTCTTTCTTGCAGAGATGTGCAACTGCAGCTGCCCGTGGATGTCCAAGCCTCTAGTGCCAGACTTGTTCTGAGACTGTCCTAAATCTTGTTGAGAATAAGGCAACTGGAGGTGCACGAACTGAGTAGAGATTACCCCCTTTTCTTCCATTCAGTACCACATGCTGTGTCAGCTTGTCCTTAATCACAAAGTCATTATCAATAAATTTACAAATAACTGAATAATCTAATGTGAGTTGTCCTATAGATAGAAGACTTCTTTCTAACTCAGGAACAAGAAGGACATCTCTTAAGATAAAAGATGAGAGACCAGAATCAATAATAGCATCACCAACGTGGGTGACTTGTAAACACTGTCCATTGCCTAACATAACATGATCATGCCCAGTATAAGGTCGATTATTGTGAAGATTACCTTCAGTTGAGGTCATGTGAGCAAAGGCACTAGTATCTGAGGTCCATTCCTCGTGGTGTGCTTCGGGATCAATCTAGAGAGCACTAAAAGCTTCTGGTAGGTTATCTGGTTGCACATAGTGATTAAAACGGTACCAACAACGAATGCCAGGATGTCCCCTTTTTCCACATATCCGACAGGTTATATCATGGTTGTTCTGAGAGGGTAATGCTTGGGAGAACCCTGTTTGACATTCTTAGGTGGCTGATTTGCAGGTGCAAAACCCTTGCCTTTTGAAGAGAACTGATTGGAGGACTTTGAATTTTTGAAATTCTTTTGAGCATTTTTGTTTGCATAGAATGCTGTGTATTGGGAGGTGTCTGGAGTGTGGAGATTAAGGTATGTTTCATAGCTTTGTAGTAAGGGAACTATCTCATTATAGGAACGCATTGGTGGTTTTAACATAGAAGTGATGAATGGTTCATACTTAGCACCAAGTCCCGTAAGCAGTGAAAACACTTTGTTTTGATCAGTAACAGTGTGTCCTATAGCAGTAAGGCTATCACACACCTCTTTGAATTTACGAAGATATTCATTAAGAGAGACTTCATGAATTTTCTTCATATAAGTTAGTTGTTGAGTAAGTTGAAACTGGTGCTCTTGGGAAGTTTGAGCATAGGTTTCCTTGAGAGCTGTCCATACTTGTGCAGAGGTGTAAAGCCCGATCACATGACTGAGTGTTTCTTCAGCCAATGATCCATCCCCGCATCAATCTATCGACCGTTTTCCACTTTTTGAACTCAGGGTTAACAACTGGTTTAGACCCATCAACTACTGAAAATACAGCAAGTGGGCATTGACTTTCTCCAGTGAGAAAGTCAGTAAGTTCTTAATTCTCAGCAATAGGAAGAACTTGTTCTCTCCAGAGTGGGTAATTCTCTGGTTTAAGACGTAAGGTGACAAAGTTTCCTACATTAAGTGATGCGGAAGTCATTGTAATGCTCTAATACCAAATGGAAACTCAAAGACACAGGAATTTGGAGAAATCTCACCACGCCTTTTACGGGTTGTGTGAGTGTATATTTATATAACTTTCAATCAGTTTTTAAAATAAATGTACAGAGGTAAATTCTTATAAACATGTCTGTTGTTACGCAAGGCATAAATACAAAAGCATGCCATAAAGATGATAGCTATGATTCTAAAAATAACTTGACAATGCTGCTATAATTTTGCTGATTTGTCTTGTTGATTTTCTTCCATGATTGCAGGGATCTGATCTTCCACGATTCTATGAGCAGTCTGATTCATGATTCCAGGCTTGTATTCTATCAAAAGGGATGGGTCCTAGGGGTTGTAGGACAACAAAGGATTAGAAGGCAAGGTTAAAAGAGTAGGTGTAAGCGAAAAGAGGGAGAAAGCTGCAAGGTGGAGCATGATCGGGATTATACTCTTTAGTCAGATCATAATTTGTATTAGTTAAACCAAATTTTAATTGCATTATTCAATCTTTATTCAGCATAACATTTGTCCCTAACTTTTTCTCGAACATTCTTATAATCAACCTTCAATTAATTAGCATATATTGTTTATGATAACGGTTTTCGTCCATAAAATTAGTTGGGAGGGCATCAAACAACTAATTTGCTCATCATGTATGCAAAAAAAAAAAAAAAGCAAAAGCACGATAAATTTCAGAGCATACAAAAATAATATTTTGACAAACCATCATCAATGACGATATAATTAATGAAATGTTAAAGATAAAAACGAGATAAAAAAAGTTAGGAATATCGGTGTTATGATGAGCAAAGGTTGAAGACTTTAACGTCAATTAAAGTATGATACAATAAACAAAAAATGTGGCATAAATATAGGCCATGTTTGAGAGCCATTAATTTCTTTTAATGTATTATAAAATAGTGGATTTATGGAGAATTTGTGGTTAAAAAGTAAGAAAATTTTATTGGTTTGTATGTAAAATATTTTATTGTATGAATATGTGGTGGAAAATAGTACTGTAACAGACAATTTAAAATTTTAAAGGATGACAAACATGAGCTTAATTAATTTATCATTAAAAGATAGAAATATTAGTTCCTCAGAATAGTAATAAAATCTTATGATGAATTCTTCCCATCGCAAATTTTGTCAGAATAATAAAAAAAACATGTTATGTATTTTTCACATGTAATCCATTAGTTTTACTCGATTTTCTACGTAAATGTATGGATAATAAATAGTAAATTATAAAAACTCCATTGATTATTTTGCGGTGCAAGTTAGCCCTCGTCTAGGCTCCATTTTAATAAAGTTTGGAAAAAAAAAACATATTTTAGAATAATCATTTTTTCGGAGAATGCATAATTAAAAAAGAATTTAAAAAATTAATATTATTTTATTGAAAAATGTGTGATTGAAAAGAAGAAAAAAATACATTAAATTAAAACGGAGCCCAAAAAGGGCTTAGGATGAATGTATAGCAACAATGCAATGTCTAATTGTTTTTTTTTTTTTACATGACTATGACTATATGAGATACTAACGTTTCGTTCTTCACATACATACTATTGTGACCAAATGTTTTTGTTCGAGTTCAATAATGTTCATTGGATTTGATGTATACATTCACAAGTGATGTATCCCACCCCCATTAAGCCCCTGTTTGAGTCAAATTAAAATTTTTATTTTTATTCTTCTACTAATTTTTAACCACACATTTTTCAGTAAAATAATATTTTTCATCACATCAATAACTTTTCCTTCTTTTTCAACCACACATCCTCCATCAATTTACTATTCTAAAATACATTCTTCCAAAATAACATGGCTCAAACACACCATATATTTGAATTAGAATTAAATGTAATTAATTCATGAAAAAGTTTTGTATCAAAATGAAATTCATATAACGAAAGATAATTTCTACATTTGACAAGTTTATAGTTTTTAATTGTTATATTCATGATGAGGGTTCTATTACATTTTCTAGTACTTCAAGGGGTGGGGAAATTGAAAATGATTAAAGAGTATATAAATGCAAAAATGGAAAATAAATTTGTAAATATATGTATTTAATTAATCTATACATATACATGGCAAAAATTTGGTTCAAAAACCAATTTCTACAAAGATTTTCTTTCTCAATTGTCAGTAAGGATGTTTAGAAGTGTGACTCTACTTTGCAACAATTGCCTGAACAATCTCTCTAATTCAGCCTCAAAACCTTCCATACTGGCATCCAGTTTTTGTAATTTTTTGCATGCCATTTGCACATCAATAGCCTTGGAATCATTGTTTCTGATTCGAGCATTAAGGGAATTAAGAGCAAAATCTACACTTCCCACTTCGCTTAAAATATCATCATTTCTATGAGAAGCAACAGATTTTAGCTTAGAAACAAAATGCCATCCTCCCATTGAAGCTGCAGGCGAAGACAAGAGTGCAAGAAGACTTCGAAAAATGGATATCGCGTGATTTGTTGCTTCTCTTAACATCCGAATGGCCATTGATAGACTGTGATTATCTGCAAGTGTTGCTCCATTTTTGCTCTCCATGTGCTTGAGTTTTTTGAGACTTTTGGCTATGGATTTGTTCGTTTTCTTTCTGAAGGAAAAGTACTTGTTCATATCATTTTGGATGCTGGAATCTTGACCCTTGCGCCTTAATGCAGATTGAAGATCTTGAACTTGTTCCTTGATCGTCACAACCAATTCTCTTATGGTGCCACAGGAATCCAGCAACTCGACAGAGGTTTCGAGTGATTCTTCCACCATTTTCCCATCTTGATCATATTGAAAAAGTGATTGTTGAGTGCTTGGAGACTGCATCAACTTTTCAACCCCGTCGTATAATTCTGTAAGCCCTAGAAACCCAGAATGAATATCTTCTGAGGTTATACAGTCAGCTTTTTTCGAAATTTGTCGGGTTTTGAGTTTCTGCAGGTCAGCTTCAAATTTTGTGGCATTGGGATGTAATCTTGAAGGCAAACTAATAGATCTAAAATGATTTTGTGCAGATGAAATTGCCATTTTTCTTGCTTGTTTTTGCTAAGGGCAAAAGTTGGTTTATGTTTGTGGGAAATTTGGTAAATCTATTTATAGTGACACAATTTCTCGATGGAATTGATTTTGCATGTGATTACAATGTGGGTGCCAATGATTTTATAATTGTTTTTGTTGCAATTGTTCACCATCAAACCGGCATCTTGAGTATTTTTTATTTTATTATTATTATTTCATTTTGACCTAATGGCGATAAGAGGGACAACGCCTAGCCATGATTATTAACTATTATGCACGGAAAAAAATAAAGAAAGTTGGGGCATTAATGAGCGTATAGTACTAGCTAGGGTTTTTTATGTTTCTTTGCCTCCCCAATCATTAGTGGATTCCTTCAACCAATTTTAGGTCCATTAATTGAATAGTTTAGACTTGAAAATGCATAATTTGTACTGAAAATTGCTCATGATTCTTTCACGCAAGTATAAAACAAAGAATTCGGACATCAATATTGAGCTTATGTTCGGTGTAAATTAAAATTAGATTTAGCAGATTTTCCAAAAAGTTGATGAAATGTGTGATAAAAAATTGTGGCTCCTATATGCGTGGTTAAAATAATTAATTGTTAACTTTGACTTGAATCAATGACTGAATTAGCATGAAGTAAATATCTCATTAAGAACTTGTGCAATTAGAGAACTTGCACAATTAGAAAGGGGTGTATTTATGTAAGTCTCTTTTTTATACATTCCTCGCTGAATGGATTCATTTTTATAATCCAAATTACATGTACAATTTTCATAAATGGAATGCATCAAACTTTTGTCAGCCGACTATGATACCAGGTCAATTATCTCGTTAAAAAGCATAAGCTTAGAGAAGAATCACATGTATAAATAGATAGAAACGATTTATGTGTTCCAGTATGGATGAAAAGTTGCTTAACCGACTATATTAGGTATAACACATAGAACGTTCTCTAGTCTCATTTATTAAAACCTATCCAGAATATAAATATATTGCCAGCTTTACGTACCTAGCCTAGATTTTTTTGGTGAGGAGCAAGTAGGGTTGGTCAAGAGCAAAAATGATTTACGGATTCAAATTCGAGTTCTTTTTTTTTTTTTTTAATCCAAAATACAATGAGGTGGCGGACTGAGCTGTATTTTGGACAGACAAGGAAACAGTTATAGCATTTGCTACATTTATAATCTTCTCATTCCTTGGAAATTGATGCAAATTTTCTAAACAAGGTGACAAATTAAAGATTCGAAATGGGTGTGGGCGGCGATATGTTTGCAACAAGTGATGCATAACAACATTATACAAGTTTAAAAGTAGTATAAAATTAAATTGGGTTCAATTCACTAAGTCCTAACTTTGTTTTAAATCTATTAACAAACAAGATCTTTAGCAATCAAAGTTAGGGCTGTAAATAGATCGGATATAGATCAATTCTACATATATTCAATCTGATCCGATAATTCAATGGATATTTGATTGTTAAATATATATATGTTTTACTATGTTATTGGATATCTGATCCGAAATTAAAGAAATTAGGAAAAAAACAATGTTGTAATCAAATTTTTTTATTTTTTTATTTTTCAATTCTTAAACGAGTTTAATAATTATAAATTTTTTTATTTTTTAGAATTTGATGACATTTTTTATTCTAATTTTTTTATTTTCTCATTTATATCACTAATAACATGCCATAAAAATGTTTTCTCTACTCAATTATTTATAACAAATCAGATCGGATTGACCTATATTTCAATGTACTTAGCGTTTATTGTCATCTCTTTATTATCCATTTCAATATGATCGCATATGCACTTAACATTTTTGATTTCCTCTTCGTTCCTTCTATAAATTTATATTTTATCGATTCACAACTCAACACTGATAACCATTAACAATAACATGTCTAAATTTGACACCTAATTCATCGAAATATTTTGAGGATTCTATAGTACTTTTTTCATTTCATGCAACAAAAGCTTAGTACATTGAGGGAAAAAAAAAAACATGAATGTAACGTAGTGCTGACAGTGTTAATTGTCGAAACTTGTTTGAACATGGAGAAAAATACATTATCACACATGGAATGGAAGGCGGAGTTCTGCTCTTAATACTGATGCACATTGGAGACATCAGCATGTGAGTAAGAATCAGAATTTTATTATTAATGTGGGTAAGAATCAAAAATTTATTATTTTGTAATGCTGTACAATAGTTTTAATATATAGATATTTTTTTTCTTTCAAGCAATACTGTCCGTACTAATGGAATTTCATCTGTCGTTAACAATGCCACTTTTCGCTAAGTTGACATTTAACACTGGAGTTAATCATGCTGATAGCCACTGAATTAGTTAAAGAGTAAATTTCTAAATAATTATTGGAGTAGCTTTTTTTATAGTAGTAGATACTCAAGTTTTTAATTGTTACATTTATGATCATTCAGTTAAAAATTTTAATTTAACGTTGAATCATACGTGGCACTTTTAAATACACTAGTCATTGACATGTGTGTTGCACGATTGACACTTTTAAATACACTAGTCGTTGACATGTGTGTTGTACGAATTTTGTAGTCGTTGTGTTTTTATTATGGTAGAAATTGTAAATGTTAAAAAAAAATGTAGTTTAAGATTTATTGGATTATTCAAGAGTATTGAGAGTATATTATTGTCTCGCTAATGCTCCATATAATAAGATGATTATTTCAAAAACTGATATTACTACACAAAGAAACTCACTAAAAATAAAATTGAAAATATCACGTGTATATAGAACATGGCAGTACATGGTAATAGAAACGTTTGACATACATAAAGATTGCAGGTTTATAGGAGTAAAAAATATTTGATTCATTAAATAATAAGCATGCATCGAAAAATGAAAATGTATAACAAAGAAGTTGTAAAAGGATACTATGTAGCATTTACAAAATAAAACCAATAAGTTAGGATGGAACTTACATGTGTATGCTAAGACATAATAGATAACTCTTGCATTGTCATTACCGATTATTCTCTTTGTTGTTTATAAACATCGGGATCCGAATATACAATAAATATTGGAATAATTGCATCAAATCAACTAAAACACCTACATAACCCCTAAAAAAAATATAAAACATATCTAGTGAGTATGTGTTGCGTTTTCTGATGTTTGGACTCTCAAAATAGTTGGATTACACATGTCGGATAGGACGTGGGTATGTGTATGGAATATGTAAACCTAGAGTCGCCATCGAGAGGGGAAAAAAAGATAGTGACGTTAGGTTTTCCCTTTTTTTCTTCTTATTTCTTTTTCTTTCTATTTTCTTCTCTCTTTTTCCTTCTTTTTCCCTCCGTATCGGTTAGGATTATGTTTGCATAAAATGAAAACGAATTTCATATAATACTATTTAGTGCTCCATTAAATCTAAATTGCAATCAAACCAGTCATTTTTTTATTTTATATAATAATTAGTAATCACATAATCGAAACTAAGCTAGAACTTTATTTTATTCATCTTAACCCTCTATTCAATGCGTATTTCCTTCTTTGTGAATAATTGATTTTGACCTATTTAAAATGATATTTTCAATTAGTGAAAAAATTCAAAAGACGTGAAATTTGGACTCTTTTTAGTCACATCCTCGTATCCTATATTTTAGAAAATAAAAGATCCGACATTTAAATACGTACAAGTACTCGATAACCGTACCCAAGTCCGAGTATCATATGTTGTATTTTCTAGATTGCATATATAGGTTGTTGTAAAGGGTTTTTGTTTCACGTGTGTCTTATGCCTTTTATTGTAGTCTATGTTGTGATAAGTTAATATAATAGACTAATCTTCTATGTGGAAGTAGTATTTCCAAATTTATATTTCCTGTAATATTCTTATGTAATGGGAGTAGTACTCCCATATTTAGATTTTATGAAAAAAAATTTGATGTTGGATGTAATGACGAGAATATAGGAGAAGGATAGAGAGAAAGGAGAAAGGAGTGAGAAATAGAAGGGGAGAGTAAACTTCAAGTTTAGCGGAAAATCATTAGTTTAGAGATAATATATTTTTTTATAATTTTTTCATTTATTTATTTATTGTTGTTATGCAATGACATGCTTAGTCAGGTCGCGGGGGTCGACGGGACAGCGGGCAACCTCCCGAAATGAATTATGATTTTCATGTATGTACATAAATGAAGTGTTTTTTAGTGCAGATGGATCGATTTTTTTGCTATTTTTATTATTATGAATTCAAATATAGAAATTGTAAAGTTTAATATCTAGTAGAATTAAATGTTTTCTAGTACTAATAGAATAAAATGTTCATTTTTTGGCCAAAAAAAAAAAGGTGTCCGTGTCTTTGCGCAGCGCGGAGCCATGTACACTCCTCATTTTATTTTTTAAAGAAAAAGAACGCTAACAATTAAGATGTTTCAATTCATTACTTTAACTTTTGCGTGCTCATGAATTCAACAATATTACGAAAGGTTTTCGAAATATTGGGGGTGAAAACTATCTCTTTCCGCTGTCATTGGCGGTGCAAACTATCTCTTTCTCCTGCCATTGCCGATTGTACAGTTTGCACGCACCTGATAAAAAAAAAAACTATATATTTAATTTAATGTTTAAGCATATGACAAAAGTAACTCCTCAAATCCTTGCACTTCATTATAAAAGCGCAAAATGTGCAGAATTACAAAAATCCCATATTATGACTCAACTTCGCAACCTGAATCAACATTAACCTCACGGAAACTGTAGAATAACAAAGATTTCATTCACTGAACATGAATCCACACTACCTTAACATAAATAAACGACCCTCGAAATTACATTAGATTCAATTATAAGCTTGTCCAAAAGAAAATATATACAACAGATAATCAACAATAAAGATGCTATATCCTCATGTTGATAATAGAACTTCAAGGCCATGAATAAGGTCAGAAAATATTAGTGCTTTCACAATGTCATAATTGCTTAGTTTTAGGTCTCGCGCTTCATTTTTTTACACAAGAGGGAAAAGAGAATATGGAAATAGATATATGAAAGACGAACAAAATTATAAAATTGGAGGACGCGTGAATAAAATAAAATTGGAGGATCGATGAGCGAAAAACTAGGAAAATGAATAGTGATGTCTCATTGAGTACTGTTGCCCTTCAAAACTGGCATTTTTATACAGTAGGGAAACGTGGACGCAAAAATCATTATATTATGCCATGCAATTGGGTTAATTACATCTATGACCACTTAAATTTGGAGTAAATTTCAAAGTTTTTATTATTTCTTACAATAATAATCACTAAAGTTTTCAATAGTTATAATAATGTTCACTCGGTTAAAGACATTAATATTTGAGTTAATAAGTGATATAGAACAGATGGTACAATGAATTGAGGAACAGTTGGACCAAAATGGAAAAACAGTTAATTGCAGATTTAGCGTTCGAACTCCGATTTGGACCATAATACATTTTCGGAAAGAGAACGATGAGCCGACCGAACTCAGAGCCTTGATGTGACTTATGATAGATTAGCTATTTAAGTTCATTTAGGACCCCGAAATTACTTTTAAAGTTTTAGTATTATTTTTGTCATTTAGTTTATTTTGAATTTTTTTCAATTTTAGTTTTTTAAATTAGTTTTTCATTCAAACCATTATAAATAAATGGTTAATTATTCGTTTTTATGCATCTTACATTAATAAAATTTCGCGAGATTATTTTTTTAATAATTTAGTAAATTCCAAAAATCGTGTTCTTAAAATTTTCGCTTGAATTCATTGTTTCGCACTGCGTCAATAAGTTAAGATTACATAGAGTTTCCTACCCACGACAAAGTAATACAAAGTAAGAAACTAAAATAGCCCTTATTTGCACGTGATTACATATATATACGAGAAAATTGCGATCAACACAAATAGTAGAAATTTAAAATTTTGTTTGACTCCGCAGCAGTTTCTTTTCAAGTCAATTCTCTTTGATTTCAAGCCCCGATCTTTCACTTACAACCCCTCGCCTTTCATTTTCAACTCACTTGCTCTTTCTAAGCAGATTATATATGAACTCCTTCGCTCGACGTGGCATTGGAGGATTGACCAAAACCAAGTAAGTACAAGCACTAGGATCTTACAAAACTCTAAGTGAAATAAAAGATAAATCACAATCGAGTGTGATTATAACTATTAAACGTAAAAATGGTAAAGTATACAGCCCTGTTTTTGATAAACAAATACATGAAATTAATGCTATGTTTGGCCTTCATTTTTTCTTTTTTCGAAACCTATTTTCAACTTTGATACTAACAAATATAGTGCATGAACATTTTTGGAAAAGTGACCCTACATCAATTCCTACCACAGTTGGATGTCACGTGTTCAAGTCAATGGTAAAGAATCCCATGGAGTGTACGAATAATGCTTGAGCACGGTTGAAACGGTCTAAATGGAGTGAGTTTGGGTGGATTCTCGAGCTTAATTTTGGATGATATATGATGGATTACATTAGTGCCATGGTTATAACTTTTGAGCAACGTAATGACAGTACCCTACATTAGTGGTGGGTAATGCATGATCAATCTGTTTGAATTTTGTTTCTGCAAATTATATATGAACAAGGTCAATGACATGATTTTATGCAGATATGCACTTGGCAAGATTTCATAGACAGTTAAAAAAAATAAAATAAAAGGTCGTCAATCAAAAATTGCCGTTTGAATACCTGAAAATAGCCCATGTCATTGACCATGTGCAACCAGTTTAATCCTCAAATATATTACAGATATCATGGCTAGTTTATATTGAATCCAATTTCCCAAAACGAGGAGAGCATGAAAACAAGAATTCCAAACTCAAATTTACTAGCATACATGAACCATAAATGAACGAACAAGGCTATGTAGTTCAAAACATCCGGGAAAAAAGTACAGGCTATTCAAGTGAAACGACAAGTCCTTGTTCTCCAGCTTTCCTCAACCACTTAAGTGTACCCTCCATTGTCGTGTATGCAGTAACATCAGTCAAGCTCTTGCTCCCAAATGCATAATCAAACACTTCATAAGCATCTGCAACTCTGCCATTCCTACACAACGCCCTCGAAAAAGTTCCATAAAACCCAGTTTCCAGCTTCATATCACTTTTCTTCATCACCCCATACAATTCAATCGCCTTATCTAATAATCTCTATTTACACAACATGTAGCAATGTATTGTATGTGCATGAATTTGGCTCACATCCCTTCATTTCCATCTTCTCCAACAAAGCCAATGCTCCCAATTGTTGAATATTGATGCCATTTTTGTCGTTTATATTTAACCTAACAAACAAAATTATATACAAAATTATACACAAATATTGATGCCAATTTTTCTCGAGTTTTACCTAACAAACAACATTGAGAAATAAATTAATGTAAATAAGTGTATAAAATAAACTTATCAAGAGGTTTATCATCGTTGGCATTGATGGCTTCTAATAGGGTCGGGTCTTTATGCTAGCAGTTTGATATAATACCATTTTTGACTAACTTCCATCTAGTTAGTGATATGTTAAAAAGTTATCCCTATGATAAGATTAATGAAGAAAAGTCATTTTCAATCGTATCGTCTTGTTTTCTTCTACCCAACGTAACAAATATATCACAAGAACATGTTGGTAGGCACTACTGGACGAGATTGATTAGTACAATTTATGAAATTTTTGCTTCTTTTATGTCTATAATACTATCAATTATTGTACAATCCATCTTACAAAACGATTTATAAACGACTTGATTACAGTTCCGGGTGTTACTTATTTCCAGGGGTGGGGAAAGACAACTGTGTTGGGAGCGGAAAAACTCTCATGGGAAGCTTGTTTGGGGGTTTTACAGGGCAAGGTAATTCAATCAAATGTTATGTCTTTTGTTATTTTCAGGCATTGAATACTTCGGAATGTTATTAAATATTTCTTCTTAAACATACTTCTAGGAACTACAACTGGATCATGAGATGAAATTTGAAGAAATTAACAGAGCTTTCAATTTACTTATGGAAGGGAAGTGCCTTCGATGCACTATTTGATTGGATAAATGGTTAAGCTCATCTCATGCTTCACATATGTATTGTATTTAGAATGTAAAAGTCGAGGTTTCTACCGTGAACGCATCATTATAAAAACTTTGAACTGCTTGCTCTGATGCTGTTTAAAACCGTTCGTTTGAATAAGTATTTGGTTTATAAATCACTTTGGTTGACATTTGAGTGCTTATTTCTGTTTCTGATTATTGAAAAGTATAATCAAACAGCAGAATTATTCTCCTAATTAAGATACAGTGAATCCACTAGATGCCCCAGTGAAATAATTAATGGGGGAATCTTTAGTTTTCTTAAATGATCCATAGTGTCTAAAGCGATAAACCCCTGGACTGGCCTCTTCTGGCACTTCCCATTCCATAGTTGCGAATCCATAATTACCAGAAAAATCAAACTTGGGGTCCCACTTGAAGTAGAGGCAGAAATCGTCGTCATCATATGCAGGCACCCACTTCCCCCCCTGTAGCATCTCTACCACAGCAAATGTGCCTTCTGTCAGTAGATCGTACCTCGGGTTTGCACTCCAAAATGTGGCATTTATCCTGTCTCCTTTTTTGAATGAACCAGTTTTTACATCTTGTTTTATATCGCCAAATTTTACCCCCGGTGGAGGAGAATCCCCCGAAGGATCTTGTAAAAAGGTAAGTTGAACAGAGGAAAGATCAGGTGGTGATGGACCTTTTGCAACTGTACTGTTTCCTCTTGCAATTGCTTGTGCTAGCTTCTTGAATTCTTGGATGTACGCAGATAAAGTATGAGGACCATAAAGTGTAGACGCAGCCTGTTGTAGGTTCACATTTAGTTCAAACTTCTCGACAATATCACAAGAAAAGAATGTTCAAATGTTTCTTATTACCTCATATCGTTGCTGTTTGTATTCTTCAAAAGTGGCAATATACTGCGAGTAAGTGTTCGATAGACCTGCTATGACAATATGAGTGTCATTATCAAATTCCCCGTTTCCATTACTTATCAGTGTTTCTTTAACGGCCTCCCTTAGTCTCCTGCCAGCCATCGTTGTGAACTCTGCAAACATATTAAGGTTAGGCGACTCGGGCTCTGAACTTAGATTATTGTCAGTACTTCATCCTTTAGTATATGTCTTCTACCATTAACATTTATGCTAGAAATTAGTATTCCGTAATCTTTATATATGAGTTACTTGGCAGATTAGATGTCTTTCGGATTACTTTTTCCCTGTGGCGAATTATTATTTAAGCCATTTTCATCAAGAAACATTAGTATTAAATTAAGAAATCGCAATAGAAGAAATCACAGACCTCCTGGTACAGATAGTATGACTAGTTTCCCCAACCTGACAATTTGAATTGGAAGAATTGATGGCTGCATAAATAAGAAAAAACTAGTCAAATGCTAATTCAAGGTCATTTTTCAATTCAGTTTTTTGTTTTCCCTAGTCATCTAGTATTGAGTATTCCTCTGGCGTGTTGAAGTTGCAGTACTAAAGAACTCAACAGGAATATTAACGAAGTTTTAACTTCTTTTTACCGCCCACGGATAAGGCCAATCCATTTCTCCTGTGTCAAGCAAAACAGTCTTGGGTTTTTGGCAATCCACTTGGTACTGGCTTGGTTCTTTTATTGCATCCCTCACTGTTTTCCAAAACTCATTAATCTGCATACATAATTGATCCAAATATCAAGACAAAAGCAACTAAATTTACCACAGAATGTAAAAACAAAAGAAGATGTAATAAAAGGTTGTTAAAAAAACATATTGCTAACCTCAGTATCTCCTTGTTGAAAACCAAAAACACCAGGTCCATCGGTGGTTCCAGCAGCAAAACCCAGGCCAAGAGCTGCCGGGCACGTTTTCACGACCTGGTTTCCCTCTAAAACAACTTCAATATTTGTGAAATTCAAGTATACTAAACGATAATCAATTTTTCCAGTTATTTCCTCTTTAGCAGATGTAAACAAATCCACAGCCTTTTGAAATTGTCTCTCCCCAATGATCTTTGTGCTCAAGATTTCATCTGGATATCTGTACACAGTTATTACAAACGTGTATTAATGAGACATTATTGACGTTAACTCATTCAAGTATAGGAAAAGCTAAAAATAAAAGTCCGACTATTACCCATTTATGAAAATTGTGGACATGTGTCTAGCCTTTGATAAGAAATGAAATAATGTACACATGATAGGAGAGTTGAATAAAATTGTCTCATCTCAAGAATTTAAACTCATGGATGAGTGGTTCAACAATACGTACCCTGGACCACGGCCAACACAGAGCTGGTCATTGCCATGGCAAGAGGAGTGATTGAAATCGCATGGCTTTCCACTATCTAAACAGAATGCTCCTAGCACATTGGGGCTTACATCTCCAACATTTGATTGACAAAATGCTCCTATGAATCTTGATCCATTATATTTTCTCACTTTAGAGCTTTGGCTAGCATTTTTGGTGCATTCTTGTCCTCCTGTGGCTTTGATTATTGATGCTTTCTTGAACATTTTTGCTGCTTGTCATCAAAATGCAACTTCTAAGAGAAAAGAAAGGATCACTTGTGCCTAAACAAAGTGATGAATCATTAACTTACACAAAGAATTAGGTCCTCTGTCGATAGTTGTGGATGCATTTGTACTATGGCCACCAAACCAGTCTTCAAAAAATCTAGCAGCAGCCCCCTTGTTGTCACCACTTATGAACTTGTTGTCTCGGCTCATGGAGGTTCCATGGGTAGCGTACCAGTTGAATGCACCCAAGCTGTTTCCACTGTTTTTGTCAACAAATTTCAAAAGGGTCATTAGAGTGTCCACATTCCGTGGATATCGAGCCCTTTCCTCCGGAGGGTTAAAAAGGTACGCACTCGGACTCCTGTTTATTCCAGCATTCTCCACATCTCCTGGAAATTAAACCAGCAAAATCATTCAGCAAGATTAGATCACTTAGTATTGTTATGATAATCAGCTACAAAGCATGCATCAATCTCCTTGTTAGGGCGGCATATTGACGTCTAACATGTATTGAAGGATCAATACTCACTGAACACTCTACTATACTATATATTTTCTTGAAAATTCCACGTGACGAACACTTTACCGCCACCGCGCCACGCCTCTTGAACTTGTTCGTGAAACATCTATGTCATAGTCCATGCTTCATGAATAAAATATGGAAAAGGATATAGGATACCTACACGCAATATAGATGCTTTTTAGTCTCTTTTACCTGTATTAATGAAAATGGAACCAGGCTTAAGATTATCATGAGCCTGTACTATGCTAAGCTCAATTGCAGTCACAAGGGCCTCAAATGATTGTGGAACGAAGCCTAGAGAAGTTACTGAATAAGTCACATACTGCAAATAACCCCCTGGACCAGCATGGGTATGGGTACCACTAATAGCAACATTATATTCCTTGTACAAATCCCCATACCTGAAAAAATAAAAAACACATTGTGGCCAAATCTTATAGAAAAATGATTAGTAGAAAAAATTAATATAAACCTTAATTTTAGTCTCTCAAGAAGTTTAATGGTGACAAGTTGAGAAGCCATTCCAGCATCCAGATTAACAAAAGCAAATCTTGCACCACCTTCTTCACTTTCAGCCACAACGAACGTCCTAGCTCTCAGTCTAAAATGTATACCTGCTGTCACCTGCTGGAAATTAGCATACCCCATCATATTCACATCAGCAGCTGGACCAGTCATGTCATAGCTTCCCAAACCGATTAAGTATTCTCCATTAGCAACAACTATTAGCGAGCTTATTAGAGAACACAAGAAAGTTAAACCAAGTTTCCAGCGCCAATACATTTCTCTTCTCTTCTCTTGCTAAGTATATATTCTTACAATTTACATTCACAACAATGTTATAAATATAGAGAGAGGGAGAGTCTGTAATGGATCAGATTGGAATTTCTTGTACATTTTAATATTAATGTTTTTCCTATTTAATTATGTAGTAATCGGCATAAGAGCATTTATGCTTAGGCTGCTCCGAAGGCGAGAGTAACTGAAATATTGGTTTTGTCTATTATTGTCGGCATTAGACAGCTTCGACGGTTGAGTTGTTTTGTCTTGCCAACCGAAGCTGTTAATTATATCAATTTTTTTTTAAAGAAATAGATTTTACTCCCACCTTTGATTTGTTAATATTTGGACATAAGCTAGGGATGGCAAAAAAGTTCGGCGGCTCACACGGCTCGGGCTCGGCTCGGAAAAAGCCCGAGCCGGGCTCGGGTCAGGCTCGGGTCGGCCCGCAAAAAAAACAAAACAAAATTTGCCAACTTATTTCACTCATCATGAAACTAATAAACTAATTATAAATGACAAATTTATCTCATAATGTATCACATATATTATTTTGAAAAATGGGTGATATTTGTTTGTTTAATATTTATTGTATTATTAGTTTATTAATGTTTTCATTTATCTAAAACTCTAAGTACCTAAATATTTAAAGTAAGCATTTTCTCATTTACACAAATGTTTATTATTCTATATTAAGTGAAATTATTAGTGATATATATTGCTTAATTACATTTAAAAATTGAGCTAATTTCATCAATGGTTACTAAAATTTGTAAGAAAATTTAAATCGATCATTAAAAAGATTTCTTACTTTGTTATAATGGATAGTTACTCATTTATAAATCTAACATGTTATCCGACACAAGCCTATAAGGTGCCACAAAAAAAAAAAAAAAAAAACCGAGCCGGCTCGGGCTCGGGCCAAGCCTCATTTTTTTTGGCCAAGCTCGGCTTGAGCTTTTTTTTTTCCGGCTCGGCTCGTTGACATCCCTAACATAAGCGTTGGAGTTTTATACTATTTGCAAATGTTTTATTTTAGTAAAAAAAATTGAAGTCCTATGAGATTGCAACTTCTAATTGTCCTACAAATGAAGGGATGTTTCTATATTAGATGTTGTGGTCCGATATTGTCAATATTTAATTGGTATCGATGATCAACTTACACTATAATCAAAAACTATATTCATGTTGGTGGAGTAAGTGAACGCGGAGACCGAAAGTCACGAGTTCGAATGTCCTGCCAACACTTCCTTGATCGTGCTCGTCGCACCGGGCTTGCCTAGTGCGGTTTATATTTCCTGTGTGGTTTGAGGGTTATTGCACATGGAGCGATGTTTACCTAGTGCGCATTCACGGGTAGCGGCTGTGGGTTCCTATGTGAAAAAAAAAAAAAAAAAAAAAAAAAAAAAACTCTATTCACGTTTCCTAAAATGGGTATCCAAATATTCCATATGATATTTCTATTAAGATTCACATCGCTTTCCCTTCATCAATAGACTAGTGTGTGAAGACACCTTGAGAAGTTTGAATTGACAAATTGGTTATGAACGGTGTTTCTAATTAGCAATTCACAATCTTTTCCGACTGATTTATTCTTTGTATCAAAGTTCCTTACTATAGGCTAATAAAATGAGTTAGCCCTATTTTGTCAAGCTAATTCTTGACCCATGATAGATTTTTATTTATTTTTTTTTTTTTTTCCCCCCATTTAGCTCACTTGCGTCGTATCATTTGATTGCTTTATGATTGTCCATAAACCAACCCTATCGACCTCATTATTCTTCATTAAATTATAATTCATTTTTCTCTCTTTTTATCAAACACACATTCTCCAATAAAATAACATTACACGTAAATTTCAAAATATTTCCTTCTTTATCAACCACACATTCTCCAAAAACTTAATATTTCTCTCATTATAATGTGAAATAATGGAAGCCAAACGAGAGCCGAGTATTAGGACTCGTTTGACGTAATTTTTGAAAAAATAAAAATAGCTTTTGAGATCCAAAAACAATTTTTAGACATGTTTGACTAATTTTATGAAAATGTTTCTTCTATTTAGAAGGGTTTTAAGAGAAAGTTAGTTCAATGTGAATTTCTCTAAAAATACTTCTGAAATATAAGGTATTTTTAAAAATTAATTTTCAAACAAAAATTAAGATAACTTTCTCTAATTACTTCTCTACAAAAATAAAAACTATATCAAACGGGTCCTTGGGCCTAATTCTCCTTCTCCCTCTAATCTCACGCATTATGTATATATCTTTGCGAGTAACCCCTCTATTAAGTAACTCTTTATCTTGTTCACCTCTTGATTGAGACGTCGCATGCCTGCACGAGTCATTGGTAATGGACACGTAAAAGGGACCAACCACTTGGTCAATGGAATATAATTATCCATAACTCCCATTTATTCGACAAGGAAATTAATGCCTAATGTAGCCCGCCTGCTTGACTATATGGTGAGGACCCCCCAGGCCCCAGCGTGGTAGCTGGTTGCAAGATTTCCAATCGTGACCGTATCTATCAAATTACCGTAAAGCGTACGTCAAGGTGTATGATTTAAATATTTCTTTGACACGTTGTTTTGTGTTTAAGTGAAATTTAAACGTACAATATTTCATTAAATATAGGAAACATTGAAGCATTTGTTCCTAATCTTTTCAGTTTTTGCAAACTTTATTTTAATTTTCAATTTATATCAGCGGAGATCTCTAACCTTTTTGAAATATGCATCTGGAGTTCAAATGGATGAAATTCATCCACTTTTCCGTTAGTTAACCAAAAAATTGATTTTAATTAGATTATTAATTATTTATATAAAAATAAAATTGTAACTTTATCTCTTCAAAAATGCTACCACCCTCCAATAGGGGGGTGTCACATCACTTGGGCACTCCCCCTTTTGTAACCCAACTTGGGTAGTGTAGCATAACTCTTATCTCTTTCCATATAAAAATAATTAAATAAAAAATCATCATCATCTTCCACCTACCCTCACCCCATCCCCATCTAAACCCACATCTACTGCCCCAATACCAAGCCCACTTGCTACACGCCATCGTCGACAGCCACCCACCGCTGTCACACTCATCACCTAGGGCCACCACCACCACAGTCGACACAAAGCAAAATCCCCAGAATTACAACACAAAGTAAAACACAAAACCAAACCTCTGCTACCCATTGTCCGCCCCCATCGCCCACCGCCACTATTATTACCGCCAACACAACAAAATTTTCAAATCACAATCATAGATCACAACACAAAGCAAAACCCCCAAATCAACCTTTATATTGACCTTAAAAACTTTTTTTCGCCACCAAATCGACGAGTCTGGCTTAAGTCGACACACCCACCACCCCATGCTATGCGAAGCTTAACATCAATAACTCCCCATATAACCCTCAAAATATCAATCTTCGCCAGCCGCATTGGACGCATTTGTGGAGTTAGTTCGGGGTAGGGACGAAGGCGGTAGTAGGTGGCGGCGGTGATAGGATTGGTTTTCCCCATTTCTTGGGTAGGTGGGGATGGATTGGGTGGGAAGAAATAGATACAAAACGATATTTTATTTTTTATATTAAAATGTTAAGTTACTATTTTGCCTTTTTACAATTTGATCAAAATCAACTTCTCTGGTCAATTAACAGTCAAATGGATGGACATTCATTTGGACTCCATATGCCTATTTCAGAAAGCTTAAAGAACTCCTCTGGTACAAACTGAAGGTTAAAATAAAGTCTACAAAAATTGAAAAGGTTAAGGACCGCTATGCAATTTTCCCTTAAATATATGTAGCAATGAAACTCAGACCTCTCTCTCTCGAATCACTTAAAAAGAGAGTCCACTTTAGGCCCCCTTGAAATTAAAATTTAAAAATCAATCCAATTCAATTGATAGCTGCCCCTTAAATGTGTCCATATATTCGTATCCACTGAAACCTATATGTCTACAAGACTAAAAGAAGTCATTACAAATGTATAGTTTTTAATTATCCTAAACCTGCTTCTTAAAACTAAATTAAAAATAATTCGTTATTTTCACAAGAAAATATAGAATATCAGACCGTTATTATCTTCATGAAAAGGCCGCCAAAATGAATTTTTTTAAATACATTTTGATTAAATATTAGACAGGCAAATAGTTGTTGCTTCATGGGTCATGGAACTGGACTAGCATTCCTGACGGTGGCTAGTGAAGGTCAAGAGTAGGTTCTTACGCATTGCTCGCCGTTCGTCATTGAAAATACCACTTTCCGTTGGACTTGCAACGATTGCTGAGCCATTTGATTTAGAAACTCTCAATTATAAGGAAAGGACTGAACGAATCGTGTTTGAAAAATTCTCTGTCTCGACTCCGTCGCTTACTAGCATATTATGGATAGAAAGATGAAAGTAAAATTCCAATAATTTTTGCATAAAGATATCACAAGACGATTAAATTACAAGCTGAAGGAAGTAATGAATCCACAAACAAACTGTGCAACTCACAAAACGATTCAGTATGGACACAATGATCACTTCCATAAGACAAACAATTAAACAAACTTCGAAATATAGAATTATATAGAAAGTAAAATCAACCAAGACGACGTCACACCACTCAAATAGACATCCCCACACCATTTGTAATTATTCCTTAATGGCATGCAGCCTCCTTTTCTTTTTCTTTCTCCTTTTCTTCTTCAGTCTTGGAGTGGTACCCAGGGAGCTTCTCTTTGATCTTATCCAAGAAACCCTTCTTCTCCTTGGCCTCTCCGTCGGGGCTGGCGCAATCAACGGCGGCCGGAGGTGGCGGTGGAGGCACCTCAACCTCCTCCGCCTTCTTGTGGCCGCCGGGAAGTTTCTCCTTGATCTTGTTTAGGAAGCCCTTCTTCTCCTCAGATTCTTCATGAACTGGTATTTCCTCACATTTTTCTAATGGTACATAAGCGCTCTCATACTTCTCAATTTTCTCTTCTTCCTTTTTATCACCAGATATATTCCCCTTGATCTTCTCCTTCAAACCCTTCTTTTTCTTCTTCTTCTCTCCTCCTTCTTCCACTTCTTCCTCATCACTCGACTGCACAAAAATCAATGAATTAAAAATCTTAACATCCCAATAAAACATATGAGCAATGAATTAAGAACAAGATTTGAGAAACTTACAGAGCTGCTAGAGCTGCTTGATCGGTGGAGCTTTTGGAGTAGGCCTTCATGTTTTTTCTCTTCTTCCTTTTCTTCTTTCTTGCACTCTGGTTCAGAGACCTGCACTTTCTCTTCAAACTGAGTGGCGATCACTTCCTCCTCACACTTCTTCTCTTCCCCTTTCTTCCCAATGAAATCAAACAACCCACGGTCGGTGGCCTCCACAGGCGGTGGCGCCGCATGCTCCTCAACCTTGACAGGGGCGGGGAGGCCGTGATCGCATGGCTCATCGCTCTTCTTCTCAATGTTGTGATGATTGTACTGAACTTCCTCAGCCATTATTTGATTAATTCAACAAGAAATGATAACCGAATATATAAAGATTAAAGGAAACCGATGAATCAAGAAACTGGAAAACTCGAATTATTCAAATGAAGAGACTCTGTAATGCTTTGAGAGTGGCAAGTGGTGGGGTTTTATAGCTATCACTACGCGTAACGGACGCGAATTAACTTCAATTTTATTATCAAAGTAGTCCAAAAGTTTAAAAAAATCAAATACTCCATTTTGTAACCGACATCCCTGTGGTCACTTATCATTCATAAGAATTTTGAAAGAAAACATACAAATTACTCCAACCGGCACGCTCCATGAATTTATTTCTGATTATGTCAATTAACATGAACACATTGTAGGACAAAAGTTAGAAGAAATACGAGTGAAAATTTTGTGTTACAATATTTGTTTGGGATAGTTTAAAAAATTGTTAAAAGTTAAAAGTTAAAAATCAAAAATTATTTTTAATTACATATTATGACTCCTATAAATTTTATCAACAACAATTTATCAATATTTATTAAAATCTACTAATTTTTTTTTAATTAAAAACTTGATCAAATAATCCCTCAATCTTGATAAAGTAATAAACATTCTACACATTATTGAAATTGAAGTAGAAGTCGAAGTCGAAGTCGAAGTTGAGTATATTAGTCATAGAGTATCAAGAAGCAAATGTTAAATTAGAGCATTTTTATGCACGCAATCAAATTGGACAATGATTTTATACCTATATCCATCAAATCCCTATCGAATTCCATTTGAAAATGACGAGAGCTTTTCGTAATGCTGACACTAAGGCGATTGCATCTAGTGTCGTGGATGCATATATAGTTTAGAGAAGTATTTGATGTACATAATATATGTACATAGAGTGTTATATATAACTCATATGGGGTGGAGCCCGCATTTATGTACACGCTTATGTACATATACGATGTACACTTAGCATTTTTCTATAGTTTAATATTGTCGATGCTTAAGTCTTAAACATCGTAAAAGTCTATTTGTATTTTTTTTTTTTTTTGACCAAGTAGATGATGGTATCAAACACTCATTGGTAAGGGATTTTAATTTTAAAGATTTATTACATCAAAACACTTATGCTACTTGCCACGATGATAATTATAATTCGAATAATATTTTCTAAAATTACTAACGAAATTTCAAATAATGGAAAGATAAATAACGCGTTGGCAAAAGCAATTCTAAAAGGAGAAAGTAGAAAAGTGGGAGATACACGCTGTCATGCTTTGTAGACGAAACCAATAAAAATCCGCCACGCAAGGTGATGCATTATGCTTCGAGAAATTGTCGGCCTTGATTTATTCAATCAGTGATGGCGGTGAGAGAATTACAAAGAAAGAGACACGTGGCGAGATTCTCAAGGCCAAAATTTCTCGATATTTTCGAGAAGTTGGGTAAAGAGCAGTTGTACCGTACGTCTTTCATGTGGGCTCCGATCTCTATTAATGGATCCTTGTCGGTCGTTCGGATTGGGGCCCACCTGGACAAGTGGTCGGTTTGACGTTATTGTTATGGTTGTTATTATTATTATTATTATTATTATTTATTTTATTTTTTAAAAAATATCGGTAGAGTTGTGTACTTGATTATCGCTACTTGAGGCTTAGAACAAAGGGAAGAAAGAAGTAACAATGTTGATAAAAAAAAAAAAAGGAAAAATGTTTTTAATTGGTTTACAAAAGAAAGAAAGTTGTTGGAAGTTTATTATTAATTTCTATAATTTAAGATAAAGTTATAAATTAACTAGAGTAAAGCGTATCATCATGTTTGGAGTCTTTTTCTTTAAGCATTTCGCTTTCTTTTAATCTTTAACTTGGGCAAAACAATGTATCATGGTAACTATGCAATGCTTAAGTTAGCATTCTTAAGAAAGTGTAGATTGGTAAGTGTGAACAAAAAAGGTTGGGCACTCATTTCCTATAAGGTGACATGTGGTCGACCTTGTAATGTGAAGAAATAAAAGCGATTCCAAATGTCTTTGATTAGGAGTACAATTTTGAAAACATTGAAATTTTTTCAATCATTTGGAGTTATATGTCAAATCACTTCTCGGTAATAGAGAAAGGGTAAAATCTCCCTCTACATTTTTGGAGCGTCCTATGAACACACCATGATTCCTATTAGCTCTTTCGTATAGTAAATTGACCTACACACACTATACTAGTTGGAGAAAATAGATCCAAGTGATAGTATTTTAATAAAGAAATTCTTCGCAAGTCATGCTCAATGTATCTCGGATTAACATTGAGATCTAGCTATTATCGCTTTTTGCATGTCCTCGGAAATTTAAAGTAGGTACAAATTCTCCCAATTTGTGTCCTACCATACGATCTGTTATATAAATAGGCAAATGTTCCTTACCATTATGAATATCAATTATACGACTGATCAATGTAGGTATAATGGCAAATGCTCGGGACTAAGTAGAGGTGGCAATGGGCCTCGTGCTCGTCACTAGCCGATCTCGTGGCTCGTTTATAACAACTCGTGGGCCTGGTCGAGCCGAGGTTTGGCTCGCGAGCTCATCAATTTTTTTTATAAGATAAACCTTTTTTTTTTTTAAGAAAAAACACCCTTCGCCTTGGATTTGACTCGTGAGTGAGCTCGTTGACTCGCCCACAAGCTGCTCGCACGTGGGCGAGCCAAGAGAGGACTTGGCTCGTGCTCGGGCTTGCCATTTGACGAGCCTAAGCCGTCTACAAGCCGAGCCGACGAGCTACTCAGCCCGTTTGCCACCACCAAGACCAAGTTACTTTTATTTCTTATTAAGCTTATCATTTTTTCTTAATAAATGATTGACTAGATTTGTCTCACCTTCTTGGAAAGTTTTACGTGTCTATTGTTAGATATTTATACAATAAATATATCATGTGAAATGGATAACTAAATTAGATGAAGTGCCTAATAGGTGAAAAGTGTGGAAGGTCGGGGTTTGGTTCACATCCCACGCGATAATTAAATAGTCTTCAATTAGGCCTTGGGCTCTTGGTCTTCCTGGATTAAAATGATATATATATATTTTTAATCATTTTCGGATTTATATAAGGGGTCAAACTAACAAGTATAATATGACCATTTTTAAACAAACCATTATCAACAACCCATTAAAATTTGTAAATGTTTTTGGATTATGGTGGATGTAGTTATATCTATTCTGGCTATATAAACACATATCTGCTTTGAAAAAAATACATTAAACACGCAATTATCATTTTCCTTTTTTGTAATTTTTCATACTCGAGTTTTATATTTATACATATATTCTGGAGTACACTTAAGAGTTCTGAAATCACTCGTGATTACTGCACAAATAGTTTGTTTGATCATTGTATTCTGGAGTGATTGTCCACAAAAATTGCAGCAGTTAACGGGTAACAATTTCATTTTAGGACATCTGTCATGAGACTTGATCAGTCGATAAGTTCTACTTTCTGCATTTTATAGTTTTACAATTTACCGCAACTAATTATTTTCTAACATCTATAGCCACACACTAATGTGTTCAAGTCTAAACTAGAGTACCGTTGGACCATGCATTGAATCACGACACTTTTTCCCCTCCACACAACTAATCTTCTGATTTATCGTCTTACCTTTTGTATCTTCTAACCACCCCACCAGCATAACATTTATCAAACATAAAGATATTAAGCCATCAAACCTAGCAAATAACACATTTTCTGGAAAAAAAAAATTGCAACAGAAATTCAAATAGTGGTTGACACTTAGGGGAGTTTTAAGAGGCTAAGCAAGATCAAACAAAAAATGGAGAAAAATGAAAAATGATCAGTTTGTTGTCTACTCAAAAGATAATAATAGGTTTTATGTTCCTCTGTGTTATCTAAACCACCCTATACTCAGAGTGCTGTTGCAGATGGCGAAAAGAAGTTTCGATTGCTGATTCACCAGCCAAGAAGAGTTCCTTGTGAGAAAGAATTGGTGGAGTACTTTCTTGGTGTATTTGGTAGGATGAATTGGATAGCATTAGATAGTTTTAAAGAAGAAAATAAAACTAAAATCTTGTCTACTGTATTGTCCAATTATGTTTAGTAGGGTCAAATTTGATTTAAAAGCTTAAAATGTTAGAAATAACCACATGTATATCATTTAAGTATTGTCTTCAACGCATTTTCTCATGTGTATGTGAGATTTATTTTTCACATTAAAGCCTAATACGTGTAAAATTTATTAGATACGACCACATGTATATCATTTAAAATCGTCCTTAACAAAGAGGCACATAGTTATATATGCATGAAATTATACTTGCACACCAATAGACTTTCATGGTTTTTGGCATACTTCATAGCTTCAATACAACAAGCTTTATCAGATCCTTCCTAAGAATCTTGCCTAAGGGATTTTTGGGAATGGAAGCTGTGAATGCCATCGTCGAATCCTCTTGTATGGTGCTACCTGTTTAGCAATAAAATCCATGACTGCAATCTCCGATATACTGCCTATTTTCCTCACCACATATGCCATGGGAAATTGTCCAACCTTTTCATTTGTGAACCTATTATAGCATTCACAAGGTCAATTTCATTCAGATTATCTCATAAGGTTCAAAAGTTATACTTTTTCTTCAAACCAATGTAAAATACGATGAAACCAGAACTTAAAGTTACTTACAGTATAACAGCTGCATCAGTAATATCCAGGTGAGTGAGTAACAAAGCATCTAATTTTGCTGGAGAAACCTAAGATGTTGAGTATATAATTTATTAGTTGGAGTTTTTATTTCAGTCGACATGGGATTCTTGAAATGGAATTTCAGGCACATTACTCGGTTAGTTTCCAATCCCATATCCGAATTATCATCAGAGAATAAAGTTCCATTTAAGAGAAGACTGAAGATCTCCCATGACAAAGATTCACGTAGTCGATCCTAGATTTACTGTAATTTTTTGTTGTTCAAGAAAACATCAAGTAAATCAATGGCATATTCACCTGGTAGCCCTTGTACTTGATCAACTCCTTCAACCGATCAACCACAAAAATGAATCCATCCTCATCGACATAGCACAGATCTCTAGTTCTTAACCATCTGTCTGAATCTAAGGTTGATGTTGTAGCCTCTTCATTGCTAAAATAACCTACAACATGATATCATTTAATGGATAGATCAAAATGAAAGCAATAATCCAATCCAATCCAACCATGAAATGTACAAAGGTGAATTAGTACCAAAAGGAATGAGATATCTGAAAGTTTCATAATCAAAAACAATCTTAATGAGATCCCATGTGAGAATGTTAATCGCGCTAGTTACAACAAGATTGTAATAGAGGTGACAAAGAAACAATGAACAAGAATATTATGTGTTGACCTCAAAAAATGAACTCAATAGATGTCGGACCCCACTCTTGCCAAGTCAAATACGATTCCGACACGTTCCTACCAAAATAACGGTGGTAGATAAGAGAGAATGGACGTGGGAGGCACTTTGTGGCGAGAGACAAAAATGTTCAAGCTGGCGGTGTGAAACAACAGTGATCGCGCTAACAACGATCGTCGGGTGGAAAAGTCAGATAATCTATGTTATAACAAACGGCGATAGATAAGAGGGAATATTTGGAAGGATAGATAAAGATGTTCATTGAAGTCACTATATTGTGTATTTGAAATTTGTGTTCAATAGACTTGTAAAGATGATGGATAAATATTCAACCAAGCGTTTTTCTGAATTTGTTGTGAGTTCAAGTATATATTTCGAGTGTATGATTGCCAAAATTCCCCCTCGATTGCTTACAAAGAAAACCTATTTATACTACCTTGGCCGACATGATAATCGTTGGATCATAACCACGTTGCCTCATCTCCTGAATAGGGGTTTCACATCACCGTCTATTCATATAATAAATACATTGATAAGGGGTCAGTCGTTCTATACAATAAGCTGACACACTAATAAATTTTATTACAAGTGTTACATCAATCTCTTCTAAAAAATCTTTCAAATATGTTGTAAGAGATAGCATCAAGTCCATGAACTTCGGATGATTTTGGGAGCTTCGAAGAGCCTTAGCCTAAGTTGTAGTGCTTCGTCCTTGAGGTTGTGGCTCAACATTGACGTCGACATGTTTGATTTCTTCATACTTTAACCTTGTGAATCTTTCTTTGACTTTCTGCCCACTTGACTTCCCACGCGGCACCTTTACTTTGAGCCTCGGAGACGAGGTGTAACATTATAGATCTTACTTAATTTACTAATGTTAAGAAACTGATGTCAGGATTATTTCTTGGACATCCTCAACCAACAATACTTAGATGATAGATGATATTCCACTTTGAAAGTTGTTCACAAAATGGGATGAAGATCCCCAAATCCAACTTTGAACAAATTAATTTGACGGGTTATTCCCCTTGTACATTAGGGGTGCCATAATGGTGTCCATAATGGACACATGGCACTCCCCTATTGGAAGGTGTGTTGGTGGGCCACCTTTGTCTGAACATGCAATTAAAATTAATACTTGAATTTGACTTCAAACTTTAGGAGATTTTAATTTTTCCCCAAAAGTCATGTTTGATTAGATGGACGGTTGATCAACAATAATTGAACTTCTTTTTTCTACTAATATCAATTTAATTTGGTCAAATATACTTTATTGCATATAATTCATATAATTCATACTTTGCCACATGATTTGACCCCGCTAGAAATTTCCAAAAAAACGTGACAAACACAAAATATTTGTACCTTTCATAATGGAGGGCCCCCTCAGCCAAAGCTCGTCGGTGCAATTCACCGGCAGCGCCTCGCCATTCTCTGGATCCACAATTTTTGCCTCCATGCACGATGACAGTGGCCCCGTAGAGCCATACCGGCTGCTCTCCTCCAAAGAGCCCGTCGAGGCACTGATAGTTGTTGATTCCGTCAACCCATATCCCTGCAATATTATTACATTCAGATACTTCTCAAGGAAACCCTTTGTCACCTCCATTCTTAAAGTCGCTCCACTACACAAGACAGAATGCAAGCTTCTTAAATCGTATTTCCTCTTGATCGCTGCTACGTTATTTACCAGCGCCACCAAAATTGGCGGTGTAAGATTTTGGGACTCCAAACAATTAAAATCGGGCTCAGAAAAACACAATCGAACACCACATGGCTTCAAGCTCGACCCAAACCTTCCTCCACTTGGTTACTCCAAGATTTACACCCACAAAGGATCATGGTTGGTGGTGGTTAACAAGTCCACATAGGAAGGAAGAAGAAGAGAGTAACAATGGTAGAGTCTTATCAAGAAATCTCCCAAACCGAGCCGCCTCTCTCTCTCTCGACTGCCCCCTTTCTCACACTCATCTCTTACACTAACACACCATACATATTTACACAAGAGATATGAGTATATATTAAGTTATCAACCTAATTGGGCCAAGACCCACATCTCCCTTTATGGGTCAATGGACTAATAATAACCAAAAAAACCACACACTAATCAAAGCAACCAACCCATCTCCAACTTGGGCCTTCCAAAAGTATCGGTAGTATTCGAGCTAAGTCTATGGTGTCGATAAATTATTCGTCAACTGTTTTAAATCATCGCCCGAATTTATTGGGTATCAAACAACCCAACAAATCTTCACCTTGATTCCCAATAAATCTGCAAGCAAGCAAAATACAAAGTTTATACTTGCAAAATCAAGATAACCAATAAAATTGGTATCACAGACTTTACATCATGTTTCGAACCCGAAACACATACCATACCTGCTTCATGTGCTCACCCGGGCTAAGGTCAAGAACACAGAAGTAAAAACATATAATCACATAAATCAATCAAGAGAAAATAATCAGCGATGGAGATATCATATGGGATAACACAGATCTTCTCAAACATGTTCACACAAAATAACATATTAACACCAAGTCAATCAACAAGCCAACACATACGCAACAAATACATAAATGACCTCACGAAGAAGATCTTATCACACTTATCCTATCACATTCCTTGTTGCTCACTCCTCGTGAACACATATCTCACCTCATCGCCCATCATGCTCACTAGACTAATCACTCAAACAAACTCATGTCTAGCTGGTAAGTCTCTATAGATCATAAGTTCTCAGGATAATCCTCTATCACCACATCACTTCTCCAGCCTAAGTGGATAATTGGTCTTCACCTAAAAGAAGTTATAGAAGTGCCTTTCTCTTACTCTACCTAATCAAGGTCTCTTACAGATAAAGAATTCTAACACTTGATCACACCTCCACTCGTGATTCAAATGTCACACTCCACATCCCACAGTACAAAACCACCAATGTACCCTTAGGCATCTACACTCCACCTTACCAAAAGACATCCATACACTACTAATGCATCTCAAACCAACTATGCATGCAAACAATTGCACAAAGTAATAAGATCACTCCAGTTCATGTCAATGCACATATCAAACACATTGAAAATGCACATATAATTACGCAACCGAATTAAGCAATCACATACATGCAAAAGGATTATACACGGATACACATGCAGTAACTAGGGTTACACTCACTAAGTCTCACAATGGTCATCACTCGACCCCGTAGCCAAATTCACCTCACCTTTCATCTTATCGTTCTGCTTATATCTTCTCTTGGAACAATCCCTAATGAAGTGTTTAGACTTTCCACAAATGTAACAATGTTTACCATTGGACTTGTCCCAACTCTTATTCTTCTTCTTACCACCATCATCACTCGAGTCACTACTCGAATCACCACAGTCTTGAGCTCTACCCAAACTCATCTACTTAAACTGCATTCTACTCCTCATCGTATACCAGTTCTCTTATCCTTTTTTTTCAGTCTTAATCTCCATCTCCTTAATTTTAAAGGAATCTACGACAATCTTGGGGGTTAAGGTGTACATACCATACTTAATCGCATTTTTAACCTCTCTATATAAATCATGCATGGAATTAAGTAAAAAAAAAAATAGCTTTATACATTTTAGACACTTTTCTCCACAATTAACAATATCTTGAACAAATTTATTAAAAACATCCAGATTGTCATCAAGATCTTTTGAAGGATCCATTTTAAAGCTAATAAATATTTCAAGCAAGTACAACTTATTAGAAGTAGATTTAAGCAAATATAAATTATCTAACTTTTGCCAAAAAAATTTCGTAAAATCAAATTATCCAACTTTTTTCAAAACAGTGTCAGACATGTGTAAAATGATAGAAGTGTATGCAAGTTCATCATATTCTTCTTTTTTTGCTTCTGTAAATTTTTTCGAAAATTTGTCATCTATGGCATTTGAAACTTTTTGTTGAACTAAAATCCCTTTCATCTTTTGTTGCCAAATCAAAAAATCTAATTTCCCGTTGAGAATCTCAATTTCGAAATGTGAAGACATTTTGAAAAACAGAACAACCAAAATTGCACAAATTGGTCACACAAAGTAATCCTAAAGCAACATAATATACACCATTCTAGATTCTCGGGGTTTCGTAAGGTTCACGACCTTAGATCAAGGGAATGTTCAAACTGGTCAGATCTACGTGTTCTAATAGGATAATCGATGCAACAAAAAGATATATAAACAAAAAATTTAAAATTTTCATGCAATGCAGTCTCACACAGTGACTAAATAACCGTTATAGCACAAAAACAGTTATTGATATGCAATCAAATTCAATACTTCAAATAGAGCAAATAATTCCTAAAATTCTAGTCACCCCTTCACGGTAACCCCAATCATAATGTCACCACACACGATGACGCGCTAATGCTGGAATTTAAAAACGGGATAAACCAATTTACCATAGCGGACCTATCTAAGTCCGTAAATTACGAGAGATGCGAATTTACTGCTTTAGAGCCTCAATTTGTAGCCTAAAGTAATTCAGTAAGTGTTTTGCAGTTTCGATCGTTGTATCACCAAGGGCAAAATCGTCCAACGTTTCATGCATAACCTGAAACACTAAACCAGAAGTATCAGTACGTTCATAAAATCAAGCTTAACAACGCTCCACGCGCCACCACTTTCTTCGCGAGTGGGCCCCACGCGTCGCCGCTTCATTCACGCGCTGGTCAGTTAGGTGCGCCTCTCTCTACTGAGCACGCCAGTGGTTTTGGATTTTCCAACAAGTCACTGGTTCGGCCATAAATTGAGAATGAAGGTACGATTTTGGCAAAAAAACTAGACAACTTCTCTGCTTTCCTTTTCAACTGAAATCTGCTGCATTTTTTAGGGTTTTCTAATCAAATTTTTTGCCCAAAGACACGCCAATGCTCTGATATCATTTGTTGTTTTTGGGCCTCCAAACAACCAAAATCGAGCTCAGAAAAACACAATCAAACACCATACGGCTTCAAGCTCGACCCAAACCTTCCTCCACTTGGTTGCTCCAAGATTTACATCCACAAAGGGTCATGGTGGTGGTGATTAGCAAGTCCACATAGGAAGGAAGGAAGAAGAAGAGAGTAACAATGGTAGAGTCTCACCAAGAAATCTCCCAAACCGAGCCGCCCCTCTCTCTCTCTCGACTACCCCCTCTCTCACACTCCTCTCTTGCACCAACACACCATACAGATTTACACGAGAGAAATGGGTATATATTAGGTTATCAACCTAATTGGGCCAAGACCCACATCTCCCTTTATAGGCCAACAAAACCAATAAGATGGGCTATATTAATGGACTAGCAATAACCAAAAAAATCACACACTAATCAAAGCCACCAACCCATCTCCAACTTGGACTTTCCAAAAGTATCGATAGTATTCGAGTCGAGCCAAATCTATGATGTTGATAAATTATCCAGCAACTATTTTAAATCATCGCCCGAATTTATTGGGTATAAAAAAACCCAACAGACGGCACTCATGGTAAATAAGTGGCAGAGTATTTTTGTATAGCCATTAACATTTCATCCATCTCGAATTTTGATAGGATTACTATTGTAAAGCCGGCGGCTAATATACCAGTGGCAAAAGCTGCAGATATGAAACATGGGTACTGTGCAGATGAAAGTTTGAGTTTCTTCATCTAATTTGAATCGACTCAACTTGTTTGAACCATTGCTATCAACTTTTTGTGCGATGAAACAACCCCTTTGCTTACTTCGGTGGTCTCAGAAGAATATAATAGACTAACTGTGTCATCTTGACGCACTAGTTCCTTTACTAGGCTTTGACTCGGTTTTCTTTTCATCATTTCAACTACTGCAGTCATGGGCGGACCCATGGGGGGTCCTGCCCCCCCCCCCCCCCCCCCCAACTTTTGAGATTTTTTATAAAATCATATTTTGTATAGATTGAAATTTTAATTTTAATCTAAATTAAAGTTAATAATTAATTTTTATAATATATTTCATGGAATTCATAACTCTTTAACTTTTAACAAAATTTACTAAAAATTTGAATTTAATTTCCACCAAACCCCGCAAAATCAAAATAAATTTGAATTTTGATAATATACCAATTTTAAAAATTCTCCGACGATCATATGCTAATCGAATATACAAATTGCTTATGTTATTTCAAATGTTATTTCAAGAACTACATTATGGACATATAGAATAGTCCAAATAGATATCGAAAATAGTTAAAAATACGTTAAACGTTAATCTTAAAAAAGACGTCTAACTCGCATTTAAAAAAAAAAAAATCAATTATTTCATTAACAATTATTATTTTTGCGATACAAATTTCTCAATATAATTTTCATCATTTTATTAGGAAATTTTACATCTGAAAAAGTCATATTCCATGTAAATTTTCGGATGCAAAATTACATGGGATATGATTTTTTTTACGTAAATTTTCGATTGTAAAATTACTCCCAACTTCTTTGCAAAGTCGATTGTGATCCCTAACTTTAAAATTCTGCATCCACCCTCTGACTACGATATTTACAATTTTTAGCTTGTTGGGGGTATAAGTTCTTAGAGTCGAGGAGAACGATTGGGAGTTTTGAATTGGCGATTTTAGGGAGGAGTTGAGATATAGTGAAGACAAGGACAGGTTTTGAATAAACGATTTGCTTGGCGATTCCCGAGAAGCGTTGAGGGGATTTGTGGTGGTGATGATGACACCCAGAGACATGACGGCGAAGCAAACAATGGAGAAGTAGATGGAATTGGGGCTGAGGAGGAGGAAACGTCGTTTTTGCAGATGTTCATGTCGACGGAGAGGCAGGTAGCGACGACGTCAACGGCTCTCTAGAAGTCTGAAAAGCTAAGCTGATGGCTGGTGGATACATCAATGAACGCAATCTTACCCTGGTGCGATCGTGAAGATATGAAGGTTGTGACATCAAGGGAGTCGTTTGTATTTTTGTATTATAATATAACATTTTAAACTTATTATAGAAATGATCTCTAGTCCACGATGGACATGAGTTATAATGTCGATGTGGCGTGTCAGGTTAACATGTCAAATTTATTTTTCTTTTGAAAAGTAAAAAATAAAAAAATATGACTTGATATTGTCACGTCAATAGTAGTCAATTATTGTACTGTACATGTGGATAGGAAATCAGCTCTGAAACTTAATATAGTATAACTATTTAGGGGTGGAAAAGTGTCTCACCCTTGCCCGCCTTTCAATGCTCTATCCCAACCAGCCTCAATTATTGTTTCTTATTTTATTTTATATTTCTAATTTAAAATCGTATTTAAATAATGCACACACAATATAAATAAGTTAACAATGATATTTTAATTCCCGTTTTGTCGGCAAAAAATTATCAGCAGGATATGGAACAAGAGGAAGTGGTGGTGGCGATGACCGGGATAGGTGGAGAATGAGAGCAATTTTCTTTTTAAGATTTTAATTAATTAATGAAGGTCCATTCCTATTTTTTGTTCAAGTAAGGGACTTTTGGATAGAATATGTCCAAACGTCCTTATGTTGCCTAGTTTTTGCAAACGTTTGTTATTGCAATGCCAAAAAATGAAAGATTTTAAATTTCGAAGCACTTTTTTGAAAAGTTTGGGACTCAGATGCAGTTTACCCTTTTTTTAAAAAATATAATTACACTTCCATGTCAATTTTTTCATTTATATTTAGGATAAAGCTGTTTGAACAGGGCGTACTTGGCCTTGTTCAAACGGGCGATGTGGCGTCCATTATAGGCGAGGGGGGGTGTGTGGGTGCCTACGATCGTGGCCCTATTCATGTAAAATGGTCCTTATATTTATGCATTTTTTTTTTTTTATGGTAACAAGGTTCAAAATCATAAGCATTATCATGTCTAATGTTTGTTACATGAGCCTGTGACTGAGTAAATTAATTACAACTAAATCTAAAACCAGCTAATAAAATGATTCAGTAACCTGCTTTATAAAAACTTAATTATGAATTTTTTTTTTTTTTTTTTTTTGTATCTTATGCACTACAATTTTCACATAGAACACTGAAAATGATCATTATCATTGTTTGGAGAAGGATTTCGGCTATTATTTGAGGCACTTTTTTTTATCTTAGGATGTCGTTAAGGGTGGGCAATGGGTCTGGTTGAGTTTGACCCAAAACCGACCCGACCCGATATAATCGGTTTTGGACTCTCTCACAAATCTACCCGACTCGACTCCTATCCTAAACCGACCTGAATCGGGTCGGGTCGGGTCCCTTTTTTTATTTGATCTCTCTTGTTCCAAAAAATCTACAGAAATTTAAGAGTGCTCAACAAAGAATTAATGGACAGAGGAGAGGAGGACAAGAAACAAAATATTATCATCCACAAATTATACGAAAATTTCTGTTGAAGAGAGGCTGTGGAACATTCTTGTAAAATCACAAAAGAAAATATATAAAAAGCATTCCATTCTTCTGTAGATGAACCATGCTACATTTACATCCTTGGTACACATTTTTGTACACATCCCTCTCACATGTGGGTGGGGCCCGCAATGTGGGGTCTATTGTGGACCCCACACACATGTGAGAGAGATGTGTACCAAGAATGTACACTTAGCTTTTCCCTCGGTAGATACTCAAAAATTTAATGAAATAAATGCAGCTGTAATCTTGCAAAAATCATGACAATATTTTTCATTACAAGAAGATAGCAGCATGCACATCACAAAAGTTGGGCAGATGCCGTTTGTGTCTTTGTTCTAACAATCATGACTCATCTTACCGTCGGAAAGCATTGCATTCGCTTTCTGATCTTCCTTGTAAAAAATGTGTTCGACGACGAACACTCTCTTCTATGGTGGAGCTTCCTCCCTTCTCAGCACCATAGATGCTCTTTTGAGCAGCATCTAGGAAGTTCCTTCCCAGAGAAGCAGAGTCCTGAATGGCTCCCCGAGCATCGTTTGGTTTTTGTATGTGAGAATTTCTCAAGAGTTATTTGGAGCGAAATAGATATTTTCAGAATCAAATGGTGGCGGGCTCCAACAAGAGTTCACTGAAGAAGAATAATAAGGTTTCACTTTCACTGGGTTGGGTCGATTTTGGGCCAAACCCGATTCGACCCGCAATTATTTTAAATTTATTTTATCCGACCCAACCGAATTTATCTCTTAACCGACCCGACCCGTTACGGGTTAGGTCGGGTCGATTTTTCGGGTTGTAGTTTTTCTAGCCCAGCCCTAGATGTCGTTAAGAATTTTGAATCTTACTTTATTAGTGACTTATTCAAGATTTTTTCTTACTGAGTCGCATGCCTCAAGACATAAATCTCGTAGTAGTTGAGGTGTACGCTCACATAGTCGAGAGTCGACCAATATATATTAGAAGATTCAGAACAAATGACTACATCTCTTCTTTTTTACTAGGGGGAAGAATGAATGAGTAAATCAAATATAGTGTGGTGAAATGAAGTTTTGTATGATGTTAAGTATGCCATTTAGTATGTGTTATTGTAAGTTCATATACCACGTGGGATCAAAATCCATGAAGTCTAAAATATGTTGTAATCTAGCTTGAAATCCAGGCTCTCATGCCTTCTGCAAAACAATTTTGCATTTCGACAGCATAATTCCCTTTACTGGCTTTCTGAAGTATTTTCGATATAACGATTATTTGATGTAAATGGTTATTTTTAATCTAATAGTTATTCTATGACGATGAACAAGCAGAATCATGAAAGCCTAGCACTAAACATCATATTGCCAATTTGCCATGACTGGATATTTGCACATGTTTTCTTTAATAATTAAATTCAGATATTTTTTTTTTTTTTTTTGCCCATTTCGAATTTGTACCTTTAATAATTGTATGTGCTTCTTGTGTTCTAGAAATAGGCTAAAATCGCTTAAATCAGTGTCGATGTAAATGGTTATTTTTAATCTAAGAGAAACTATAGTTTTAATTAAACTCCTAAGGAAGGATTCTAAGTTCTCTTCAAGTTCCTGGATGGTCATTTCTGATGCATTCAACTGCTTCAAGATATTTTGCACAGATACTGTATCCATGTCTTTTTGCAATTTGTGAATATTCAAGGCATACAATTCCTCAGCATTGTTTTCTTCTTGTGTCCGAGCGTGTACCCAGCTTGATTGGGTGAACTTGGAAATCAGGGTACATGTTTTTAGCCTTTGAAGCAAAAATGGTCAGTGCAGACTTGAGGACAGAAAAGCCAATGACCTGTGCTTCTTTTACCATACTCACAATGCCCTTAAGATTGTTGTCTTCGTTTAACAGCTCTACAGAACATTGGTCCAATCTCTTCAAAAAATTTATGCACTTTTTAACCATTTTGTTGATCTTTTTTCTTGAATTGATGTCAAATATACTCAATAAAAGACTATATGCCCCTCTATACGAGAGATTCTCTCATTATATAAAAACCAAAATAACAACAAAATATAGTAGCAATCAATTAAAATATTAATTAATGGTAAAAACAATATATCTATAATAGTCGTAATCTTTGACGATCTCTGGAATTTTATTCAATCTTCGATGATCTCCGCAATCTTATTCAATATCATTGACATCTCCCTTAAATTGATGTTGGCAAAAACATCAATTTGCAATCATGAACTAGCGACAGTGACAATACTTGTGCCTACTAAGAAGAAATTCAAATCAAAGCAACCAACTACAACAATTAGTGACGACGAGAGAACAAGAACAACAAATAATACAAAAACAACAAAGAACTACTCTAAAGTTATTCCAAGAACACTCCAAAAATACTACGAGAACTCAATCTCCCCAAGAAAAATTTTCAAAAGAAATTCACGATGTGTGCCGACACACACAGTAAGCTCTATCTGTCAGGAGAACTTAATTGAACTCATAATTCGTGTTCCAACAAAAGCTCTAACGCTAAAACACCGGCCAAAACTTCAGATACCGCAGGTGGAAAAAATCCCACAAAACAGCCTAAACTTGAGCTCATCACCTAAGCAACCAAAGCGCGATGATATGCACTCCTATGTCGTCTGTACTCACAAAGAACCATATAAAGGGAAAAAAAAAATCAAAGCCCAATCCAAAAAAATGTTAATATCTCTACCCAAACTTTATCAACCAACAAACAAATGAAAAAAAAATCAGATTGTGAGCCTAAACAAACTTCAACCCAAAATCAAACCACTTATCCAGAAGTCCATTAACACCATATTACCCAAGCCCATTACACACTATTTTCAACCTAACGTCAACTAATCTCCTAGAATTTTAAATAAAGTAACCCAACAATACTCCAACATAAATAATCAGCCCACAAGACTGTAGCCCAAAAATCTGTCCGAAGAACTAAGGGAAATTACAATAATTCAGGTGCTTAAAGATTGAAATTCAAAAATCAGGGATCAAGTTTCATTATTCAAAAATCAAGTAATATAAAACCTTAACCCTAATTTATCATTCACATTTCCCTCACCTCTCTCTCTCTCTCTCTCCCCCTCCTCTTCCCTTTCCCTAACCCTCTCTCCTCGCTGCTCAGTTCGTGGCAGCAGCGGCGTCGCGACACTGCTGTAGATAGCGGCATCGTCGCGTTCGTGGTAGACGCCACTGCAGTTCGCGGTAGCAGTTTCGTGGTGGTGTTTGATGTTGTTGATTACAGGTGACACACATATGCTGATGATTACACCTTATTTTAGGTTATATGTGGCGACGACTAAATTGGTATTTTTCTCGATTCTATGAGAATTTTTTATGAAAGCCTCGAGTACCAAATTTGGCTTGGGATTTGTTCTCTATTTTCTCTTAATTTGTTATTTTGCTATCACTTGTCTATTCAACTGCCAAACTATTCTGCATAATATTTCGGAGAAGCAGAAGTAAATAGAATCGTTTAGTATGGGGGTTCTTTCCTCCATTTTTTCTCCGGTGATGGTGGTGGTGGTGGAGTGTGATGCTGGAGATGATGTAGGGTGGTGGTGGTGGTGTAGGATGCTGGCATTTTTGGATCTGATTTATTGGTGCGTGTGTGGCGGATCTGTGTGTATGGATGGTGGTGGTTGTGATGTGCAGTGGCGAGACAGTGGTGATGTTGGCGGTACTGGTGAGATTAGTGGTTGTGGTGCGATAGTAGTGGTGGTGTCGCAGTGGTTAACTGTGACCAACAAATTTTCAAATTTTGACCGAGTATTTTGGTTCTGTGACTAAAAATATAATCTGTGACCTTATTCGGTAATCTGTGAGCTAAAAATTATATAATCCGTGACCGTGAAGAATTATGTGACCAACTAATTTGGAATTATGTGACCGTGTGACCTATAAATTTTGATCTGTGACCAACTAATTTTGAAATATGTGACCAACGAAATAATTTTGACCTACAAAATTGTTGAGCCGTGACCGTAAAATAATCTGTGACGTATAAAAATTATTATCTGTGACTGAAAAATAATATGTGACTAACTAAATTGTAAATCTGTGACCGAAATGGTCGTCGGAATAATTACCGGAATCGGAGCAGTCGTCGGAACGATCACCGGAACAATCGACGGAGAAGAGTGGTGGTCAGAATGGCCACAGGAATAGCCCCCGGAGCAGTATGGGTGGTGCAGGTGGGGTGAGTTAATTATATTATATTATATTAGAACTAAATATTTAAATTTAAAAAAAAAAAAAACCTGATTTTTGAATTTTCAAACTATAAACCTGATTTGTGAATTGGTGTAAACTATACACCTGGTTTTTTATTTTTTCCCAAACGCTAATAAAGTGGCCCAAACTGAGAACAAATATTGCAGTCCAATATACTTACTGTAAGCTAATAATTAGCCCAAATATTTTAGGCCAATAGTAAGACCAACACACGAAAAAAAAAAAAAAACAGCCCAAACAAAGCTACAAACTAAGAGACCCAACTTTGAAAAATCAGACTCATGGCCCTAACCTTCAAACCAAAAACCCAATTAATATTTAGAGAAACGCCCACAACTTCGGCCCAATACAGCAGACTCATCAACCCGACTTAACCCTCAACATTCATTGAGAAATCGTAGGAAAAAAACAAAGTCATCGGTTGCGACTGCCACATCTACCTCCAGCAGAAACCGTAGGAAAAAACCAGAGTAACATAACACTTCTACCGCTGCCATCGTGTAGATTTACAGCCACCAGACTCTGAAAAATTACCATCGCAAACACCACCACTAATCCCCAATTGCAATCGCTCTACTAGTTATAATCGAAGCCTTTGTTTGTGAACTGCGGAGAAGCTAACAGAGGTGGAAGAATTTGATTCTGCTAATGAAGCTGCCAGGGCTAAGGATTTGCTTTTCTCCTCTTCTTGGGAAAAAATTGGCGAGGCGAGCAGCCCCTCGGAAAGGAAACGAACAAGGTTAATTTGTTTAGGTGGAGATATGTATTGACTTGTTAAACTACAAAAAATGATTGTGTTTATTCAAATATATATATTGGCCGGCGAGCAGCACAAGGCCATCCGTCGGAAACGAAATTTAAGGGTTAATTTGTCTAGGATCAAAACGGTTTTGATACCATGTCAAATATATTCAATAAAAGACTCTATGCCCCTCTATGTGAGAGACTCTCTCATTATATAGAAGCCAAAATAACAATAAAATATGGTAGCAATCAATTACAATATTAATTAATGATAAAAACAATATATTTATAATAGTCGTAATCTTTGACGATCTCCGGAATCTTATTCAATTTTCGACGATCTCTGTAATCTTATTCAATCTCATTGACAATTGATATATTCATTCATGCCTCTATTTCTCCTAAAAGATGATTGGAGTTCTTGAACTGATTCCTTTGTCAAATATATAACATCACGGACAATTCCACAAATGTCGACGAGCTGGAGAGATCTATCAAGCAACTCACTGGCCCAATTTTCACCGGTGAGGGCTTGTTGGACAGATCGAAGCTGAATCAAATTATTAATTTCTTCGTGCAAATCTGTGAGGCTGACCAGCTGAGTGCATATGGAAGAAGATGATGCTGACGCTTCTCTGGTGGACTTTAGCCTGCATATATGATCTTCAACATTGGCAATTTCTGGATGAGATTTAGATGGCAAGCTGTTTGATCTAACATGGAAAGCCGTCTTTCTTTGGTGAAAAGAATGATTTTTAAAACTTTTGTAGAATTTGAGTCTTTAGGAAAGATGTTCAAGACAATCCCTTCGGCATCATCTATATACAGAGAGATGAATAGAAGGAAACAGAAAGAAATATGTGGCACATCCAATGTCTCATCACTGCTGGAAATTCAAATAAATATTATTGCATCATGCTCCAAGAATCTGAAACAAAAAAGGGTCAAGCTTTGGATATTTTGTTGTTAACACATAATGCCAGAATTTGAAGCTGAAAAATTGTATCGTGCAGATCTCAGTAACATGAAGGACTACTTTTCTTGAAGCATTTGCAGTCTTGACAGAAATGAAGATGTAATAATATAGATCATTCAACTCATGAAGGCTGGGGTCTTGCTTGTCTTTGGACAACAAAAGAAATATAGGATAGGGCGCACACGAGTACATGTAAACTTGCCCAACAACAAACAGAATCATTTAATTGTCAAAAGTGACTAAAAAAAAAATCCCACCTGCAAACAGATAATAAAAAGCAAACTTAGCCCCCGTTTTACGTGCTTAATTATGGCTCAACTTTTTTTATTTCTCATCAACAAATTAGCCCAAGGTGCAGATCAATCAGAATCTTGACAACTTATGCTATCATATTATTGCTCCTGGCTGTTGCATTATCATATTGTCATCACTGATTAAACGCATGGCTTTTTTCATAATTAAGTTGAAATAATCTTTTTCTATTTCACAGTTCTAGTCATCCATGTGATTCAATTTATTGTAAGTGCTTGTTTTGTTTAGAGATTGGATACAACCAGAATAGAACTACTGCACAGAATATTAAACAAAAACAAAAACTTTGATGGAAAAGGTGAAAGTTCAATCCCTAAATGTAAATTATGGTATGCTTGGTTGAGATAAAAATCTTGAAAAAGAAAACAAATCAGTATATATTGAGACAAACAGAGAGATTCATAAACAAATATGAGCTGAAGGTTCAAATATTGAGTGTATTGTACCTATATGATTTACAAAAGTATATGAGAGCGATCACAAAAGGCTAATGGTTGAGTACATTAAGAAGAGAAACTCTAGTTTTAACTGAACTCCTAAAGAAGGCTTCCAAATTCTCTTCAAGTTCCTGGAAGATCATTTCTGATTCTTTTAACTGCTTAGTGACGTTTTGCACGGATAATGTGTCTATATCTTTTCGCAACTTGTCGATGTTCAAGGCATACAATTCTTCTCCTGTTTGGTGATGTACGTGGCTTGATCGACTGAACTTGGAAACCAATGACCAAGCTTTTTGCTTTGATGCAAAAATTGTCAATGCAGACTTGAGGACAGAGAAGCCAATGGTCTGTGCTTCTTTGAGCGTGCTTGCAATGGCCTTAAGATTGTTGTCTTTATTTAAGAGCAATGTAGAACATTTATCGGAACTCTTCAAATTTTTTATGCACTTTTTAACCATTTTCTCTATCTTTTTTCTTGAATTCACATATGTATCAATGCCTCTATTTCTTCTCAAAGATGATTCAAGTTCTTCAACAGATTCCTTCATAAAAAATATAACATGTCGTGCAATTCCACATATGTCGACAAGCTTTAGAGATCCATCGAGCAACTCACTGGCCTGATCAATGAGGGCTTTCTGGACAGATGGAAGCTGAATCAAATTATTAATACCTTCGTGCAAATCTCTGAGGCTGGCCAATTGTGTGCAGATGGAGGAAGCTGAAACGGATCCTTCTTCTGAGGACTTTAGCCTGCATAAATGATCTTCAACAATAGCAATTCCTGGGTGAGATTTAGATGGCAAACTGTTTGATCTAACATGAAAAGTCATCTTTCTTTGGTGAAGTGAATGATTTTTTAAGACCTTTGTAAAATTTGAGTCTTGAGAAAAGATGTTTAAGACAATCCCTTCGGCAGCATCTATTTATAGAGAGAGTAATAAAAGGAAACAGAAAGAATATGTTGCACATCCAATGTCTCATCACCGCTGGAAATTCAAATAAATATTACTGCACGAGTTTCATGCTCCAAGAATCTGAAACAGAAAGGGAACAAGCTTTGACTATTTTGTAAATGCGAGGATTTGAAGCTGAAAAATTGGATCATGAAGATCTCAATGTCATGAAGGACTACTTTTCTTGAAGCAATTGGAATCTTGACAGAAATGAAGTTGATCTAATAATATAGGACATTCAACTCATGAAGGCAGGGGTCTTGCTTATCTTTGGACAACAAATAAATATAGTATAGTGTGCACACGAGTACATGTAATCTTGCCCAACAACAAGCAGAATCATTTAATTGTCAATAAGAAATTACACATACAAACAGATATTAAAAAATAAATAAATAAAATCACTTAACCCCCATTTTACGTGTTTAAATATGGCTTAATTTTTTTTATTTCTCTGCGACTAATTAGCCCATGACGAAGATCGAACAGAATCTTCACAACTTAACACTCATATTATTGCTCCTGGCTGTTGCATTATAATATTGTCATCACTCATCGAACACATGGGTTTTTTCATAATTAAGTTGTAATAATAACATTGTCATCCATGTGATTCAATTTATTTTAAGTGATTGTTTTGTTTAGAGATGGGATGTTGCGGAAGATAGCTACAACAAGGTGTTTTTCTGGGCTCAGTCTACCAATCTCCACCTTACTAACACCTCCAATCAACGACCCCAGTCCCCAAATCACACCACTTGTTCACTTCGGTTGCTACTAATTGCACCCACAAAGGACACAAAAGAGGGTGTTATTTCAGCCACAAAGGCACCCACAAAGACAGCCACAAAGGCAAGAAGAGGAGCAAAATGGTAGGGCACAAAGCAAGGATAAAACAGTCGTTTTGCTCTTAATCAAAGGGAAAATAACACACGTTAATGAGGAAAGGAGGCTGCATATTGAAAATGTTTGTTTCTCAAAACACTATCGAATTGGTGCTATTTCTGGAAGTTGCCTCATTTGATTATTTGGATTGTGGATGGCCCACATGGCAACCTCCAAATGGTTCATTGAGAGTTACACAGATTGTGCTTGTTGAGGAATAATGAGAACCGTCTGATCAAATGGATGGCTGAGTTTGACATGAAAGATTTAGGGAATGCCAAAAGATTTTGAGAATAGTTATAAAAAGGGATAGGCCTCAAAACAGGCTAACTGTTTCTCAGGAAGCCTATCTGAACAAAGTTGTAGCTAAATTTGGTACTAAAGAATCAAAATCTGTAAATGTTTCCTTAACTGCTCACATGAATCTTTCTAGTGCTCACTCTCCTAAGATAGAGGAGGACTTAAGGGAAATGAGAAACATACCTTATTCTAATGCCACATTGTCTATTATGTTTTCTATGATTACTACTAGACCTGATTTAGCTTATGTAATTAGTTTTTTAAGAAAATTTATGTCCAACCATGGTAAGTCCCATTGGGCAAGTTTAAAATAGTTGTTAAGATACATTGTTGGTACATTAAATCTTGGACTTGTGTATGACAAAAGGTTTGACAATCTAACTTTAAAAGATTATGTGAATGCTGATTTTGCTAGTAATAAAGATAGTAGAAAATTCACCACAGCTTACTTTTTTACACTTGGTGACAATTGCAAAACTTGGAATTCTTAGCTGTAGTCAATGGTAACATTATCAAGCACTGAAGCTGAATATGTTGCCATTACTGAAGCTTTGGAAGAATGTACTTGGTAAAGTATAATTTTGAATTAGTTAAACTTTATGCATGATACTCCAATGATATTTACTGATAGTAAGAGTGCATATTAAAAATCATGTTTATCATGAAATGTTAAAAAATATTGAAGTTAAGTATCATTTTATTAGAGGGAAAATCTCTACAGGTGAAGTTAACCTGTGCAAAATTCATACCGATAAAAATCTCTCAGATATGGGGACAAAAGTATTATCTGTTGCAAAATTTAAGTCTTGTTTGTCTATACTACATATTGACACAGGTTAAATTTCTTGCAAGTACCGGACAATGGAGATGCATTGTAAGTTCCTTGTGCAAATGTATGCCAATGTTATTGAGAACCAAGGTGAAGAATTGAAAATGTTTGTTTCTCAAAACACTATCGAATTGGTGTTATTTCTAGAAGTTGCCTCATTTGATTATTTGGATTGTGGATGGCTCACGTGGCAACCTCCAAATGGTTCATTGAGAGTTACACGGATTGTGCTTGTTGAGGAATAATGAGAACCATCTGATCAAATGCATGGCTGAGATCTTGTCTTGATTAAACCATTGGATTAACTTGGTTGCTGGAGCGTCACTTTTTGGTTAGACGGGATCTTTCTATTTGCTCTCTAGACTCTTCGTCCCTTCAGAACGTTTTTCCTTCTCTTCTTCTTCTAAGTGCTGAAATTTGTCTCTGTAATCTTGTATTTGTGATCAATCCTGTAAGATTAGTCTTGCTACAGTACTTCTAGGTGCAAGGAGTCTGTTTTGGTTCTAAGGTTTGGTTTAGAACAGTTTGAGAAAGGTTTATATATTGGCTTTGTAGATCCATAAGGTTCGATGATCAAACCTGCGTTTCTGAGTGGTTTGATGTACACCGAACTCTCTTGGATGGCACTTTTGCACTAGTGGAACAGGCTACGGTCTCTGAGCCCCCCAGATTAGGCCGTTGGCGGAACTGGGTCAACATATTGGTGTGTTTGTTGTTGTTTTTACTTTGAGTATTTCCTTAATATTGTGTTATTCTTCAAGTTCTTATCAAATTAGTTCATTAAATCCTTACACATATATATAGGCTTAGGTTAATCATTTAAGTGGGCCAAAAAGATGGATTATGGGCCAACCAATATAAGCGTCCATCATGAGCGTTTCCAAATAAATTGGGCCACTTCAAATGGTCCTAAGTGAATTTCAGGCCAGCCATTTCATAGAAGTGTTGATAATTATTCAGTCATTTGGTCAAAGTCGATTGAGAATTTCCAACAAGTAACATCATTGCTAGGGATTTATTGATTCTCAAAATCCAACAATGGGATAGAACCAGAACAGAACTACTGCACAGAATATCTAATAAGAACAAAAACTTTGAAGGAAAAGGTGAGAGTTCAATCCCTAAAAGTAAATTATGGTATGCTTTGTTGAGATAAAAATCTTGAGAAAGAAAACAGATCAGTATATAGAGACAAATAGAGAGATTCATAAACAAATATGAGTTGAAGGTTCAAGTATTGATTGTATTGTATATATATTGACAATGATTTACAAAAGTATATGAGAGCGATCGCAAAAGGCTAATGATTGATGACATTAAGAAGAGAAACTCTAGTTTTAAATAAACTCCTGAAGAAGGCTTCCAAATTCTCTTAAAGTTCCTGGAAGATCATTTCTGATTCTTTTAATTGCTTAGTGACATTTTGCACTGATAATGTGTCTATATCTTTTCGCAACTTGTCGATGTTCAAGGCATACAGTTCTACTCCTGTTTGTGAATGTACATGGCTTGATCGACTGAACTTGGAAACCAATGACCAAGTTTTCTACTTTGATGAAAAAATTGTTAATGCAGACTTGAGGACAGAGAAGCCAATGACATGTGCTTCTTTTAGCATGCTTGCAACGGCCTTAAGATTGCTGTCTTTGTTTACGAGCAATGTAGAACATTTGTCGAAACTCTTCAGATTTTTTATGCACTTTTTAACCATTTTCTCTATCTTTTTTCTTGAATTCATATATGTATCAATGCCCGTATTTCTTCTCAAAGATGATTCAAGTTCTTCAACAGATTCCTTTGTCAGAAATATGACATCTCAAGCAATTCCACACAAGTCGACAAGCTCGAGAGATCCATCGTGTAACTCACTGTCCTGATCGATGAGGGCTTGCTGGACTGATGGAAGCTGAATCAAATTATTAATATCTTCGTGCAAATCTCTGAAGCTGGCCAATTGTGTGCAGATGGAGGAAGCTGAAACGGATGCTTCTTCTGAGAACTTTAGCCTGCATAAATGATCTTCAACAATAGCAATTTCTGGATGAGATTTAGATGGCAAACTGTTTGATCTAACGTGAAAAGCCATCTTGTAAAATTGAGTCTTGAGAAAAGATATTTAAGACAATCCCCTCGGCATCATCTATTTATAGAGAGAGTAATAAAAGGAAGCAGAACGAATATGTTGCACATCCAATGTCTCATCACTGCTAGAAATTCAAATAAATATTACTGCACGAGTTTCATGCTCCAAGAATCTGAAACAGAAAGGGGACAAGCTTTGAATATTTTTGTTGTCAACACATCATGCCAGCATTTGAAGCTGAAATTTTGGATCTTAGTGACATCAAGGACTACTTTTCTTGTAGCTTTTGGAATCTTGACAACAATGAAATTTATCTAATTATATAGGCCATTCAACTCGTGAAGGCTGGGGTCTCTTATCTTTGGACAACAAAGAAAATATAGTATATGGCACACACGAGTACATGTAAACTTGCCCAATAATAAACGCCAAACGGAATCATTTAATTGTCAAAAGTGATTACAAAAATTCAAACTACAAGACAGATAGTAAAACGGAACTTAGACCCCATTTTACGTGTTTAAATATGACAACTTTTTAATTGCACATAGACTCATTAGCCCATGGTGAAGAACAAACAGAATCTTGACCACTTACACAATCATATTATTGCTCCTGGCTGTTGCATTATCATATTGTCATCACTGATCAAACACAGTTTTTTTTCATAATTAAGTTGTGATAATAAAATTTTCTATTTCACAATTCTAGTCATCCACATGATACAGTTAATTATAATTGCTTCTTGTTCTTAGAGATGGGATATATCCAGAATATAACTGCTGCACAGAATATTAAAAGAACAAAAAAGTTAGTAGCAAAGGTGAAAGTTCATCCAAAAAGTAAAGTGTGCTATGCTTCGTTGAGATAAAAATTTTGAAAAAGAAAATAGATCAGTATATATTGAGACAAAATAGAGAGATTCATAAACATATATGAGCTGAAGGTTCAAATATTGATTGTATTATATCTATATTGACAATTATTTACATGAGTATATGGGAGCGATCACAAAACACTAACGGTTGAGGACATTAAGAAGAGAAACTCTAGTTTTAACTAAACTCCTAAAGAAGGCTTCCAAGTTCTCTTCAAGTTCCTGGAAGATCATTTCTGATTCTTTTAAATGCTTCGTGACATTTTGCACAGATAATGTCTCTATGGCTTTTCGCAACTTGTCGATGTTCAAGGCATACAATTCTTCTTCTGTTTGTGAATGTACATGGCTTGATCGACTGAACTTGGAAACCAATGACCAAGCTTTTTGCTTTGATGCAAAAATTGTTAATGCAGACTTGAGGACAGAGAAGCCAGTGGTCTGTGCTTCTTTTAGCATGCTTTCAATGGCCTTAAGATTGCTGTCTTTGTTTAAGAACAATGTAGAACATTTGTCGAAACTCTTCAGATTTTTAATGCACTTTTTAACCATTTTCTCTATCTTTTTTCTTGAATTCACATATGTATCAATGCCTCTATTTCTTCTCAAAGATGATTCAAGCTCTTCAACAGATTCCTTTGTCAACAATATAACATCTCGAGCAATTCCACATATGTTGACAAGCTCGAGAGATCCATCTAGCAACTCACAGGCCTGATCGATGAGGGCTTGCTGGACTGATGGAAGCTGAATCAAATTATTAATATCTTCATGTAAATCTCTGAGGCTGGCCAATTGTGTGCATATGGAAGAAGCTGAAACCGATGCTTCTTCTGAGGACTTCAGTCTGCAGATATGGTCTTCAACATTAGCAATTTCTGGATGAGATTTAGATGGTAAACTGTTTGATCTGACATGGAAAGCCATCTTTCTTTGGTGAAATGAATGGTTTTTAAGGCTGTATAATTTGAGTCTTGAGGAAAGATGTTTAAGACAATCCCTTCAGCATCGTTTATATATAGAGAGATGAATGAAAGGAAACAGAAAGAATATGTTGCACATCCAATGTCTCATCATCGCATTCGCTGGACACTGAAATAGATATATATGCACATGAGTTTCACGCTCCAAGAATCTGAAACAGAAAGGGGACAGGCTTTGAATATTTTTTAGTTAACACATAATACCAGCATTTGAAGCTGAATAGTAGGATCATGCAGATCTCAATGACATTATGCACTACGTTTCTTGAAGCATTGGGAATCTTGACAGCAATGAAGTTGATTGAATAATATTGGTCATTCAACTCATGAAGGTTGGGGTGTTGTTTATCTTCAGACAATGAGGCAGTATAATATAGTCGCACACGAGTACAACACAAACCTGCTCAACATCTTTGAAAATGAATGGGAATATTTAATTGTCCAAAGTGAGTAAAAAACAATTGTCCAAATTGAGTAAAAAATTTAAAATCCCCCTTATCTTATCCATACTTTCTTAAATCTGGCTATATATTAATTGTATTTTTAGAAGTTACTGCACCTGCAGATTAATGAAAATGCTTATTTTTTCATCCACTAACTAGTCAATGATAAAGAACAAGCAGAATCTGACGGCCTAGCACTATTATTGCTCCTCATGATTCCATTAATCTTCACATTGTCATCGGTTTATTGACCGAGAGTATTGAATATATTTAAGCACAATGGTATTTTAGCCATGAAAAATTACACGTGAATCACATTCTGGTTGAAGTGAAAATCCCAGCAAATAAAGGTATTTGCATGCCAGGTCGAGAAAAAATCTTCACGAATTAAACATATTATTATATCTTGATATCAACTGAAGTGATTGAAGCTTCAAAAATATCAATTCTCTGAAAAACAGTATTGATAAAAGTGACAATATCAATATTGACAATCATTCACATGAGTAAATATCAATATTGACAATCATATTTACACGAGTATATAACTGTGTGGTATAAAAATTGTCAATTTCTGAAGTTTGATGTTGAGTACATTGAGAAGAGAAACTCTAGTTTTGACTAAACTCCTAATGAAGGCTTCTAAATTCTCTTCAAGTTCCTGGATGGTCATTTCTGATTCTTTCAACAGCTTTGTGACATTTTGCACAGATAATTTGTCCACGTCTTTTTGTAATTTTTCAATGTTCAAGGCATACAATTCCTGAGCATTGCTCTCATCTTCTGTCTAAGAATGTACACGGCTTGATTGGGTGAACTTGGAAACCAGGGACCATTTTTTTGTCTTGATGCAAAAATTGTCAATGCAGCTTGAGGACAGAGAAGCCAATGGCTTGTGCTTCTTTTATCATGCTTGAAGTGGTCTTAAGATTGCTGTCTTTGTTTAACAGCTCACAAGAACCATGATTGAAACCCTTCAAAATTTTTATGCACTTATTACCAATTCTGTCGATGTTTTTTCTTGAATTCATATAGGCATCAATGCCTTCATTTCTCCTCAAAGATGATTCGACATTCATCATTAAACTCTGCAGGACAATTTTCATCAGCGAGGGCTTGCTGTACAGATGGTAGCTGAATCAAATTATTAACGTCTTCGTGCAAATCTCTGAGACTGGCCAGCTGTGTGCAAATGGAAGAAGATGATATTGATACTTCTTTGGAGGACTTTAGCAATTGAAAAGAAATCACAGCCAAAATTTTACGTGCTAAAAAATGACTTAATTTTTAGGATCATGCTACAAGTACATAATCACTTACATAATACATTACATAATGGACATGTGGTGTGCATCCATCGGCAGTCTACAATTTTTGACTTTTCCACACTTCACATTCACGGTCAGATTTCTTCCACATGAGCTTATGTAATCCATTATGTACAATGATTATGTACATATAGATTTATCCTAATTTTTAATTGCATCTTTCAGGTGGCACTAATTATGCAGATCAATGAATAAGGTTATTGTTCACACATTAATTAGTCCAATGATAAAGAACAAGAAGAATCTTCACAGCCTAGCAAGACATTATTATTCCTGGTTGTTCCATTTGCATTATCATCACTGAACATAATCAAGCACGTTGGTATCTTAATAATTAAGTTTAGATAGTAATATTTTTGCATTCTGAAGTTGAACTGATCCATGTGCTTCAATTAATTGAAGTGTTCAGAGATAGGCTAAAACTATAGAGTACTACATACCAAACTTACGTTTAAATAATTTAGAAGTTAATGGAAAAGGTGAAAGTCCCACCATTGAAAGTAAAGGTACTTGTATGCTTGGTTGAGATAAACAGAAATTTGTTGAATGTTCACAAATACTGATTATATTATATACATATAATATAATTAAGGCTAGTTGCTCACTAGATAATATATACATATATTATCTACAAAATTGAGCATTATCACTAAATTAAGGCTAGTTGCTCAGGACATTAAGAAGAGAAACTCTAATTTTGAGTAAACTCCTAAAGAAGGCTTCTAAGTTCTCTTCAAGTTCCTGGATGGTCATTTCTGATGCATTCAACTGCTTCATGACATTTTGCACAGATACTGTGTCCATGTCTTTTCGCAATTTGTTGATATTCAAGCCATACAATTCCTGAGAATTGCTCTCTTCTTCTGTTTCAGAGTGTACGTGGCTTGATTGGGTAAACTTGGAAAGCAGGGACCAAGTTTTTTGCTTTGATGCAAAAATGGTCAATGCAGACTTGAGGATGGAAAAGCCAATGACCTGTGATTCTTTCAGAACGGTTGCAATGGCCTTAAGATTTTTGTCCTTGTTTGCAGAGCTTTGTTCCAAATTCTTCAAATTTTTTATGCAGCTTTTTACCATTTTGTCAATCTTTTTCCTTGAAGCCATATACCCATCAATGCCTCTATTTCTCCTCAAAGACGATTGGAGTTCTTGAACAGATTCCTTCATCAAAATTATAACATCTCGAGCAATTCCACAAATGTCGACAAGCTTGAGAGATCCATCAAGCAACTCTCTGGCACAAGTTTCATCGGTAAGGGCTTGCTGGACAGATTGAAGTTTAATCAAATTATTAATATCTTCGTGCAAATCTCTGAGGCTGACCAACTGTGTGCATATGGAAGAAAATGATACTGATGCTTCTTTCAAGGACTTTAGCTTGCATATATGATCTTCAACATTAGCAATTTCTGGATGAGATTTAGATGGAAAACTGTTTGATCTAACATGGAAAGCCATCTTTCTTTGTTGAAAGGAATGGTTTTTAAGACTTTTCTAGAATTTGAATCCTGAAGAAAGATGTTTAAAACAATCTCTTTGGCACCACCTATATATAGAGAGATGAATGAATGAAACAGAAAGAATATGTTGCACATCAAGTGTCTCATCACCGCTGGAAACTCTACTAAATATTATTTCACATTAATTTCATGCTCCAAGAATTTGAAACAGAAAGGGGACAAGGTTTGAATTTTTTGTTGTTAACACATAATGCTAGGATTTGAAGCTAAAAAATTGGATCATGCAGATCTCAGTGAAATGATGCTTTACTGTTCTTGAAGCATAGGGAATCTTGACAGAGATGAAGTGTATATAATAATGTTAGTCATTCAAATCATGGAGGCAAGGTGATGCTTATTCGAAAAGTGAAGGAAATACAATATAAGCGCACAGGAGTACACATGAACCAGCTTGAAAACAAATGGGAATATCTGATTATCCAAAGGGAGTAAAAAATTCAAAAAATCACTAGTAAACTGCTATTAAGAAGCAATCACAGCCTTTCTGTTTACGTGCTCACTAACTATTCAATTATAAAGAACAAGTCGCATCTTGACAGCCTAGAACTATAAATTGCTTCTGGCTGTTGCAATATCATATTGTAATAATTGAATATTATCAAGCAAATTGTTTCTCTAATAATTAATTTTAGCAAATAACATTTTTGCACTCTAGAAGTTCAACTCATCCATATGTTTCAATAATTGTAGGTAATTGATGTATTTAAACATAAGCTAAAACCAATTAATAAATGCGCAAACTATTATGACTTGTTTTGTAATGAAAAGTTTATGGTAATTGATAATACTAAAGAAGTAAAAAAGTTGAAATCTTGTCTATAATGTTTATCTGATCCTTTCCAATCATCGTATAAACCTCACCCTTTAAGAGAACATTAAAGCCAATACAAAAAGTGAAAGTTCAAGCGCTGATGTTAAGGTACTTGTATGCTTGGTAAAGTACCAACGAAGAAAATAGTATATTTAGAGAGACAGATTGATCGACAAAATGGATGGAAGGTTCAAAAATATTGACTGTATTTATATCGAGACTGACAATGATTACAAAAGTATACGAGCATTATCACTAAAGACATTAAGAAGAGAAACTCTTGTTTTAACTAAACTCCTAAAGAAAGATTCTAAGTTCTCTTCGAGTTCCTGGATGGTCATTTCTGATTCTTTCAGCTGCTTCATCACATTTGTCACAGATATAGTGTCCACGTCTTTTTGCAATTTGTGGATGTTCAAGGCATACAATTCTTGAGCATTGTTTTCTTTTTCTCTCTGAGAATCTACCTGGCTTGATTTGGTGAACTTGGAAACCAGGGACCAAGTTTTTTGCTTTGATGCAAAAATCAACAATGCAGACTTGAGCACAGAGGAGCCAATGGCCTGTGCTTCTTTTAGCATAGTTCCAGTGGCATTAAGATTGTTTTCTTTGTTTAAGAATGTCGTCGAACATTGGTTGAAACTCTTCAAATTTTTGATGCACTTTCTAACCAATTTGTCTATGTTTTTTCTTGAATGTATATATGCATCAGTTCCTCTATTTCTTCTCAAAGAAGATTGGAGTTCTTGAACAGATTCTTTCATCAGAAATACAAATTCACGAGCAATTGCACAAATCTCGACAAGCTTGATAGATCCATCAAGCAACTCACTTGCCAAATTTTCGTTGGCGAGGTCTTGTTGGACTGATTGGAGCTGAATCAAATTATTAATATCTTCCTGCAAATCTGTGAGGCTGGCCAAGTGTGTGCATCTAGAAGAAGCTGAAACAGATGCTTCTTGGGATGACTTTAACCTGAAGATATGATCTTCTACTTCAGCAATTACTGGATGAGATTTAGATGGAAAACTGTTTGATCTAACATGGAAAGCCATTTTAATTCTGAAACTTTGATGATCAATGCAAAGTTGAATCAACTACAGTATTTTGACTTTGATGATCAATAGAAAATTGAATCATGTATATATAGGCAGATGAATTGGAAGGGACAGAGAGAATATTTTCCACCAAATATGATGTCTTACTATCGTTGTAATTCAATTATATGACTGCACACGAATACCTTGTCTCCATTGATGTTGGACAGGAAGGCCAACAAAAATGTTAAAAATTTGTATGTGCATCCTAATTTAATGGATCTTGTAGATCTCTGTGATGCTGCCAACGTTGAACCAGAAAACAGAAGGAATTATGACAGCAATTCATTGTCCATAGATTCATCATCTGCCACACCAAAATTTCCCTTTTCGCATGCAACTTTAGATGAAATATTTTAAAACTTCAGAAGTTATTAAATGTTGCACACACGAGTGGATTGTTATTTACTTGAAATTATACTTGTAAGCCTTTGAATAAGTTACTAATTAGAACCACCTTAAAAAGAGAGAACTTTCTAACTTGTCTACCTTTTTAGGCAATTAAAATATGTTCCAGTCTAAAATTTTGTTATATATGGAGTATGGTCATTCAAACATACAAAATGACTGTAGTGGCATATTTTTAAAATGTACCATATGCATAGTTGATGAGATTCTTGACAATATGGAATTTATTGTCTACATTGATGACGAAGACTGGGGGATCTAATGGATTAGAAACTTTTGTCCACTTTGCCCAGTTTATCGAGAATGCCTAGATGGTTTGAAATTTCTAGAAAATGATGTGTAAGTATTTGGTAACCCTTTTGAAGAAGAAAGAGTATCCATGAAATAATAGAAGAAAGAGTATCTATGAAATAACAGACCACAAATTAGAAAAAGTGGAAATTATTTAGAAAACGGAAAGTGATGAACATATTTCAGTCTCTCTCTCTCTCTCTCTCTCTCTCTCTCTCTCTCTCTCTCTCAAAGCTACCTCTAAGGAAAAAAATGTTAGTAACATTATAGTAATGTGTATTTTAAGAACATGAATGTATTCATTAATTTTATCTTTTAAACAAATCAATTTTCTCCTAGAACATTGAAAAAATCATTATCATTGTTAAAAAATTATTGAAGGCCTTCAATCACTATTTTGAAAAAAAAAAAAAAAAAAAAAAAAAGCTTTAGACTAACGTTTTGAGGCCTTTTCAATTAGGACTTTCAAAACTTATGTTCTTAGTGCCATTTTTCAAGACTTGTGCCTTAACTCAATTTTGATGCGCAGCTCTAGACATATGCCACGGGATGTCCTCGCATTAGGACTCTCAAAACTTACATCTTCAGTGCCACTTGTCAAGACTTCTGCCCTAATTTGGTGTGCAACTCAACACATCACTACCACATACACTAGGGTTCTTAGCTCCAGTGGTGCCACATAGCATTAATCTTAAAAATTAACCATCCTTTCCCCTATGTACGCTACATAACAGGATGTATTAGGCTTCCATAGACACTTTTGATTCGACAAGCTACACCGCATCGAAGAAAAACTTCCTACAACAATGGTTATAACTTTAGCCGTAGCCGTCAAATAAATCTTCTTTATTCAAACCCCACCTTTTTTATCAGTTATCTACACTTATCGTTTAAAGAGGCAAAAATCCTCACTTTCACCAGAACCCCACCTTTAAGGAACACAACACTCTTTGTACTTTTTATTGGCAATTAACTACAGTTTGTTGAGAATTGTTAATTTACTTTAAAGTTGTTTTCTTGCCCTGTGGGAATTTATCATTGAGATCTAGATGGAAAAGTCTTCGATTGGATGTGGGAATTGATTTGCTTGGAGGTTGCAGAATATCCAGCCATCTTTCTTTGGTAAGTGGTTTTTGTAAAAATATGAAGAATTTGAGTCCTAAGAAGATAAAGACATCCCTTTAACTCAAACTATATATGTAGAGATGAAGAAAGTAATTAGATAAAAACATAATATTGAATGAAAATTTCATGCTCCAATGATCTGAAACAGAAAGGGCACAGCAACTGAATATTTTATTCTTTATAGAGAATGCATGCATTTGAAGCTGAAAATTTGGATCATGCAGATCTCAGTGAAACAATGCGCTCCTGCTCTAGAAGCACAAGGAATCTTGACGTCAATGAAGTTGATTTAATAGTATTGATCATTCAACTCATTCAGGCTGTGGTCCTGCTTATCTTCGGACAATGAAGGAATATAACATAGGGCGCACACGAGTATGCATTAACCGCTCAAAAAATGGAATCATTACTGAAATATAAATGCTTCTGCCAGTTGCATTATCATATTGTCATTACTAAAATAAAGCACATTGGTTTTTTAATAATTGAGTTAAACTGATGCACGTGCTTCAATTAATTGTAGTGCCCGTTGTGCTTAGAAATATGTTAAAATAAGATAAACAGATGGACAGAGTGTTGTAGAAATTAAAGGTAATAGAAAAGGTGAAAGTTCTGCCCCTGAAAGTAAATCTACTTGTATGCCTGGTATAAATAAAATCTTGAAAAGGAACACACATTAGTATTTATTTTGACAGACAGATCAACAGAAACGGGTTGAAGGTTCAAAAATATTGATTGTATTATATCCATATTGACAATGATTTACAGAATAATGCTCACTATATTGAGCCTAGTGGCTCAAGACATTAAGAAGAGAAACTCTAATTTTGACTAAACTCCGAAAGAAGGCTTCTAGATTCTCTTCAAGTTCTTGGATGGACATTTCTGAAGCATTCAACTGCTTCATGACATATTGCACAGAAAATGCATCCATGTCTTTTCGCAGTTTGTTGATGTTCAAGGCATACAAGTACTGGGCATTGCTCTCTTCTTCTGTTTGAGAATATACAAGGCTCGATTGGGTGAACTTGGAAACTAGGAACCAAGCTTTATGCTTTGATGCAAAAATGGTCAAAGCAGACTTGAGGACAGAAAAGCCAATGACTTGTGATTCTTTTAGCACGGTTGCAATGGACTTAACATTTTTGTCTTCGTTTTCAGAGGTTTGTTCGAAACTCTTCAAATTTTTTATGCACTTTTTAACCATTTTGTCAATGTTTTTCCTTGATGTCATATATGCATCAATGCCTCTGCTTCTCCTCAAAGCCGATTGGAGTTCTTGAACAGATTCCTTCATCAAAATTATAACATCTCGAGCAATTCCACAAATGTCGACAAGCTTGAGAGATCCATCAAGCAACTCACTGCCACAAGTTTCATCGGTGAGGGCTAGCTGGACAGATGGAAGTTGAATCAAATTATTAATATCTTCGTGCAAATCTCTGAGGCTGTCCAACTGTGTGCATATGGAAGAAGCTGAAACTAATGCTTCTCTTGAGGATTTTAGCCTGCAGATACGATCTTCAACATGAACAATTGTTGGATGAGATTTAGATGGAAAACTGTTTGATCTAACATGGAAAGCCATCTTTCTTTAGTGAAAGGAATGGTCTTTAAGACTTTTGTAGAATTTGAATCCTGAGGAAAGATGTTTAAAACGATCTCTTTGGCACAACCTATATATAGGGAGACGAATGAAAGGAAACAGAAAGAATATGTTGCACATCCAATGTCTCATCACCACTGAATACTCAAATAAATATTATGTATTGCACACGAGTTTCATGCTCCAAGAATCTGAAACAGAAAGGGGACAACCCTTCAATAATTTGCTGTTAACACATAATGCCAGAAGTTGAAGCTGAAATTTTGGATCATGCAGATCTCAATGACAAGATGCTTCAATGTTCTTGAAGCATAAGGAATCTTGACAGCGATGAAGTTCATTTAATAATATTAGTCATTCAAATAATGAAGGCCATGGTGATGCTTATCTATGGACAATGACTGAAATATATTATGGGCACACACGAGTGCAACAAGCTCGACAACAAGTGGTAGCATCTGATTATCCAAAGGGAGCAAGAAATTAAAAAATTCACTAATAAACTGCTAATAAAAAATATCTTAGCCCATTTTTACATCTTTTAATATGTCTTTTAACTTTTTAATTGTCTCTCTTAGAACTCAGAAGTACTGATCTTGAGATAGTAAAAATGGTTGTTGTTTTACCTATTAATTATTCAACGATAAATAACAAGCAGAATCTTGACAGCCAAGCACTAGAAATTGCTTCTGGCTGTTGCAATATCCTATTGCCATAATTGAATAAAATTAAGCACATCTTTTCTTCAATAATTAAGTTTAGCTAATAACATTTTTTGCAATAATTTTAAGTGCTTGTTGTGTTTAAAAATAGGTTAAAACCACTTAACAGACACAATTATGGCTTGTGTGGTAAGGTGAACTTTTCAGACTTAGACACTACTAAAGAAGTAAACAAGCCGAAATCTTATCTATAATAGTGTCCGGTCCTTTCCAATCAACATATAAAACATGCCCTTAAAAAGAACATAAAAATTAATAGAAAAAGTGGATGTTCAACTGCTGAATGTAAAGGTACTTGCTTAGTTGAGATAGAAGTGTTGACAAAGATAGCATATGAGTATAATTAGACAGACAGATTGATCAACACAAATGGGTTGAAGGTTCAAATTGATTGTATTATAACTATATATTGACATGATTTACAAAGTATATGAGTTTAATCCAAAAGGGTAATGGTTGAGGACATCAAGAAAAGAAACTCGAGTTTTAATTGAACTCCTGAAGAAGGCTTCCAAATTCTCTCCAAGCTCCTGGAGGATCATTTCTGATTCTTTTAATTTCTGTGTGGCATTTTGCACAGATAACGTGTGCATGTCTTTTTGCAACTTGTCGATGTTCAAGGCATACAATTCTTCTTCTATCTGTGAATGTTGTTGGTAAATAAAATGGATTGAGGTAATATATATGACATTATATGAAGTATATAATCGTAAACAAACAACAAGTTAAAAGACAAAGAATTAATTGACATAGGAACGAAGTATTTATTCAATTGACTAATATGGAGAAAAGAAATACAATAATTGTGCATACACAATTATTCTATATTTCAGTAATATGAAACTTATAGGGGTGCATGCCAAATCTTAGAAATATCACAAAGATGGAAATAAGATAAAAAAATCACGTGAAATAAAGAAAACAATATTTTCTCAATATAAAAACTTAGAAAAAGGAAATTTTTTTTTATCAAATATCTAACCTAGTTTGGGTCAAAAAACCTAACAATCTCCACTTTGATATAAATTTCAATGCAACGAACAAAGCTCCAAAATTTCTTCACCTGAAAAAATAAATCCGACTGTAATGAAAAATTTGAACTCTTCAACAAAAATCAAACTTTCTCCAACACAAAAGCACTTATCATCTTCCATGGTATCCAACAAGGTTACATGAACCCAAATATCAGGTTCTCTAAAATTCACAAAGAATTAGAAATTATCAAACAGTGTTGAAGCACACTCTGTAACAGAATCAACTCCCAATGCTTTCATAGAAGGTCCTGGCTAATTTCAACACCTTAAAAAACACTAAAAGCACGTGTAACCGAATCAGTATCCACCTACCTATCTCCAATGGTTCTATCCCTAGCAGTTGCATATGATAGAACCATGGGTACTGGTGGCAAAGTGGAATTACCTATATCTTCCAAACTCAACTAAATGGTATTATTCAATATAGACCCCAAACCAAATTTCAAAGGTACAATGTCAAACTGAATCTCCACCACGGTATTAAATATGTGTTGACTTTTCTTCACAAATTTGGCCCAACCTTGCAAAATGTATAACTAGGACCTCATCCACCCTCCAATACAATATGAACATCCTTTCAAATCCTCAAGAATCCACCTCCTCCAGAGAACGTATACCCTTTTGAATTAAGAGTACTCAACAAAATGAAATCCTTCTTCAAGTCTGGTATATGTCGAACGTGATTAAATGTTCTAAATGTTCCATCTACCGCTTCAATCTGCTCTACCAATACCAGCTACCCCGATTAGGTTCATTGTTACCCATAACAACAACACCTTTCGTCACCGTTTCATATGTTTCAAACAAAACCCCGATTAGGACACATATGGAACGCACAAGCTGTATCCAAAATTCACTCCTCATCGATTTGGATTTCATGTCAGAAATCGTTAAAACATGTCCATTACTCAAATAATTTTCAACATGTTGGTCTCGTCTGAAATATTTGATTGCTTTCCATGATTTGTAGTCAAATTACCTTTATTCTGCAATTTATCACAATCACTCTTAATGTGTCCTTTTTTGTAATAATAACAAACTCGATTACTGAAATTTGAGCCCGACTTACCCCTTTATTCGATCACCACGAACAACTAATCATTTTCCATTTATGACCTCAGATCCAACTAGATGCTTCATCTTCTCTTTTGAAAATAAGACATCATACGCATCTTCAATTATGAGAATATCACAATTATACAAGATCATGTATCTAAACAAAGCAGGCATCGAACACACAAAGATTAAAGCTAAATCTTCTTCATCATATCGTATCTCTAAATCTCCAAATCAACAACTGTCTCCTTGAACACGGCCAAATAATCTTCTAAAGATTCACCTCTGCCATGCAATGAGAATACAACCTCTACTTCATGTGCGATTTGCTTATCAGATTTTTAGTCATGTACAACTGCTCCAACTTCAACCACAACACAGCTGTCGTTTTCTTCTTCAAAACGTCTTGAAGAATATTGTTAGAGAGATGAAGATGGATATGTGAAAGTGCATTTCAATCCTTCCATTTTTTTTCTCCCGTTGTTCAAGATGTGGATATTTTTTCAAATTCCAACAACGCATCAGCCAAGTCCATTTGTGCGAGTACAATCCTCGTCTTTACTTGACACAACAAGAATCTTATATTGCGATCCAAAAGTGAAATTTTGTACTTCATGGCTGACATCAATAACAAAAAACTCAAACAGATCGCAACAAATAGCTCTGATACCACTTGTTGGGAAATAATACTAATTGATGTAATATATATGATATGATATGAAGTATATGATTCTATATTTCAATAATACAAAACTTTTGAAAAGAGTTTAGTATTTATAGGAGTACATGTCAAACATTAGAAATACCACAAAGATGGAAACAAGATAAAAAAATCACGTGGAATAAAGGAAAAAATATTTTTCCAATAAAAACAAGTGGAAAGAAGAAAATATATTTTCTCAAAAATCCAACCTAATTTGGGTAAAAAAAACTCAACAAATGTATACAGCTTGATCGACTGAACTTGGAAACCAGTAACCAATTTTTTTGCTTTGATGCGAAAATTGTCAATGCAAACTTAAGGGTACAGAAGCCAATGGCCTATGCTTCCTTTAGCATGCTTGCAATAGCCTTAAGATTGTTGTCTTCATTAAAAACACTGTAGAACGAATGAAAGAGAAATAGAAAGAATATGTTACGCATCCAATGTCTTGTCACCTATGGAAACTCAATAAATATTTTTGCGGATCTTGGTGACATGATGGATTACTTTTCTGGAAGCAATTGGAATTTACTATGTGTACCCAGTGTACCATCCCCCTCTCAATAAGAGGGTCCACAATTTTTTTATTGGTCGTGGGGTCCCCTCTATTGTGAGGGGGTGTGTACAAATAGTAAAACACTGATTTTATAATATTAACCATTCAACTTGTGAAAGAACAAACAAAATCGTGACAACTTGGCACTATATAGTATTGCACCTGGCTGTTGCATTATCGTATTGTCGCCACTGATTGAACACACTTATTGTTCTTCATTATGTTCACATAATAACATTTTCCATTTCACAGCTCTAGTCATCCACATGATAAAGTTACTTGTAATTGCTTGTTGTGCTTAGAGATGGATTACATCCAGAATAAAACTGCTGCACAGAATATGGTTTGCTTGGTTGATAGAAATGGTGAAAGTTCAATCCATAAAAGTAAATTACTAAATTATGGTTTGCTTGGTTGAGATAAGATCTTGAAAGTAACAGATCAGTAAATAATGAGATAGAGAGATAGACAAACAAATATAAGTTTGAAAGTGTCGATTGTATTATATCTATCTTTACAATGATTTACAAAAATATGAGCATGGTCACAGAAGACTAATGGTTGAGGACGTTAAGAAGAGAAACTCTAGTTTTAACTAGACTCCTAAAGAAGGCTTCCAAGTTCTCTTCAAGTTCCTGAAAGATCATTTCTGATTCTTTTAACTGCATCATGACACTTTGCACAGATAATGTGTCCATGTCTTTTCTCAACTTGTTGATGTTCAAGGCATACAATTCTTCTTCTGTCTGTGAATGTACACAGCTTGACCGACTGAACTTGGAAACCAGTGACCAAGGTTTTTGCTTTGATGCAAAAATTGTCAATGCTGACTTGAGGACAGAGAAGCCAATGGCCTGTACTTCTTTTAGCATGCTTGCAAGATTGCTGTCTTTGTTTAAGAACGCTGGAGAACATTGGTCGAAAGTCTTCAGATTTTTTATGCACTTTTTAACCATTTTCTCTATTTTTTTCCTTGAATTCACATATGTATCAATGCCTCTATTTCTTCTCAAAGATGATTCAAGTTCTTCAACTGATTCCTTCATCAATAATATAACATCTCGAGCAATTCCACATGTGTCAACAAGCTCCAGAGATCCATCGATCAACTCATTGGCCTGATCCATGAGGGTTTGCTGGACAGATGGAAGCTGAATCAAATTATTAATAACTTCATGTAGATCTCTGAGGCTGGCCATTTGTGTGCATATGGAAGTAGCTGAAAAGGATGCTTCTTCTGAGGACCTTAGCCTGCAGATATGGTCTTCAACATTGGCTATTTCTGGATGAGATTTAGATGGAAAACTGTTTGATCTAACATGGAAAGCCATCTTTCTTTAATGAAATGAATGGTTTTTAAGACTTTTCAAAATTGAGTTTTGAGGAAAGATGTTTAAGACCTGCCTTTAGCACTAACTATATATAGAGAGATGAATGAAAGGAAACAGAAAGAATATGTTGCACATACCATGTCTCATCACCTCTGGAAACTGAAATAAATATTTTTGCACACGAGTTTCATGCTCCAAGAATCTGAGACAGAAAGGGGACAAGCTTTGGATATTTTGTTGTTAACACATAATGCCAGCATTTGAAGCAGAAAAATTGGATCTCAGTGACGTGATACACTACTTGTCTTGAAGCATAAGGAATCTTGACAGAAATGAAGTTGATTTAATATTATTTGAATGCACGAAAACACGTATTAATTACAACAAACGTGATCATTTAATCATCCAAATTGAGTAAAAATATCGTATAATTCCAGTGAACTCCTATTGGAAAACTATCTTAGCCCCTGTTAGTCAATGATAATTAGAAGAAACAGAACCTTGACAGCTTGGCACTAGATATTATTGCTCCTTGCCTTCCTTTATCATATTGCCATCTTTGAAAATAATCCAGCACATTTTTTCTGATAATAATTTCAGATGATAATTTTTCCAACTTACTGTTTTAACTTATTCGTATGTTTAAATTAATTGTCAGTGTTTTTTGCGTTTAGAAATTGGATAGAAGTATAGAACTGAAATAAAAAACATGAAATTTAGTAGAAAATATGAAACACAACAGAATCAACATAGTTAGAGAGACGGAATGATTAACAAAATTGGGTTGAAGGTTCAAAAATAATTAGCATATTATATCCATAATGACAATGATTTACTTAAGTCTATTATCGCTAAAGGCTAATTGCTGAAGACAGTGAGAAGAGAAACTCTAGTTTTAACTAAACTCCTAAAGAAGTCTTCTAAGCTCTCTTCAAGTTATTGGATGGCCATTTCTGATGCATTCAACTGCTTCATGACATTTTGCACAGATACCGTGTCCATGTCTTTTCGCAATCTGTTGATCTTCGATCCAAACAATTCATGAGTATAGATGTCTTCTTCGGTTTGAGAAAGCATGCGGCTTGATTGGGTGAATTTGGAAACCAGGGAGGCAGGGACCGAGTTTTGTGTTTTGAAGCAAAAATGGTCAATGCCAACTTAAGGACAGAAAAGCCAATGACCTGCCATTCTTTTAGCAAGGTTGCATTGGCCTTATAATCATTGTCTTTGTTTAAGAACGCAGTAGAAAATTGGTCGAAACTCTTCAAATTTTTTATGCACTTTTTAACCATTTTGTCAATCTTTTTCCGTGAAGTTATATATGCATCAATGCCTCTATCTCTCCTCCGAAGTTCTTGAACAGATTCCTTCTTCAATACTACAACATCTCGAACAATTCCACACAACGAGCTTGAGAGATCCATCAAGCAACTCACTGGCCTTATTTTCTCTGAGGGATTGGTGGACGGATGGAAGCTGAATCAAATTATCAATATCTTCGTGCCAATTTCTGAGACTTGCCAAGTTTGTGGATATGGAAGAAGCCGATACAGAAGCTTCTTTGGAGGACTCTAGCTTGGAAATATGATCTTCGACATTAGCAATTACTGGATGAGATTTAGATGGCAAACTGTTTGATCTAACATGGAAAGCCATCTTAATTCTGAAACTTCGTTGAATCTGCTATATTTTTTCAAACTTTGACGATGAGGGTTAAGTTGGAACAGCCATATATAACAGACGAAATGAAAGGGGCTGAAAGCATAATTTCCACCGGATACGTTGTCACCATGGTCAAGGACAGGAAGGAGAACAAAAAATTATGTAATTAATGAGCTAATCTCACAAATAACATGAAGAATATTATTGGGTTATTAATAAAGCAAGAGTTACTAATTTCAAAACCTAATAAATGTTCTAGGAAATTGTGTTTACAGTATTCACTTCGTATACTAATGACCACAATTAGTTGTTATATATACCTTTTGGCTCGTGTATGAGCGTACAAGCCATACACAAGATGAGGTTCTATGCAAGGTTTCGTGAGGAAGTACTTTTAGAAGATGAGACGAAAAATGAATAATAGTAATAAAAAATAAAAATAAAAGGTTGAACCCCGCCCCGCCCCTAGAGCAAATTGGAGGAGGTAAATCGTGTGATGTGTCTCAGCAAGTCCGTGTACAAGAACTGTCATACTGGTGTCCACAAAGAGTCCAATTCTAAACATTTGTTAGAGGCAAGAATCGAACTCTCACAATTTTTAGTTTATTTGTGTTTGTTAATTGTGCTTTTTCAATTATACTTGTAGAGTTTCTTACTATGACAAGTAAAACAATTGGAATTGATAATTAAATCAAATAGTTGATAAGTATTACAAATACTTCAAAAATATTTTACTTTGATAACTTTTAATTTATATTTCGTTTTCTTTATGCAGGCTGCTTGAAACAAATGAATTATTAATGTGGATTATCGATATTTTAATATTAATATCTAATTTTTGGTATTTGTGTCAATTGAATTAATCTTATTGATCATCTTGTTATTTATGTGTTTTTAAATTATGCTACGTTAATTTGTAAAAGTTACGAATGAAAATATCATTAGTTGCATTTATGTAGTGTTGTTGTAAATGTTAAAGAGATTTAATTGTGGTATGGAACCGAACCGAACCCGAACGGTTCCATAATTATATTTGGACCCGACAATTCCATTTATTAAATACCCGAAACTTTTGGAACCAAAAAAATCCGAACCGAACTGGCCCACGGCCAGCCCTAATCCGCCTAACCGAGTAAATGGGGTGAGAACGGGGCGAGGGTCATTACCCCGATGCGGGTACGGGGTGGGGACCAAAAATATAGTCCCCGCCCCGCTACCCACCTCGTTTAAAGTTAATTTCAAATTTAAGTTTTTTATCGAACAAAAATAATAAATTTATCATCATTTTTAAAGAGAATATAAATTGTTTTTAACAAATTAATAAAAAAGTAATAATATTTACTAACTAAAGATATAAAAAAAAGCAAAAAATAAAATAAATAAATGTGGCAGGGGACCTGCCCCGTCCCACTTTAACCGAGTATGAGATGGGGTAAGATAACAAAAATATCCGACATGACTGGAGTGGGAATAGCTGACTCGTCTCATACCCGTCTCGTTACCATCCCTACACATGGCTGGCAAAAGATACTTCACATCTCTCCCTGGATATTGTAGCTAGCACCAGCCCTCTTATCCACCAACACCTTTCCCGAGTACTCGGGAAATGCACCCGACCTGGAAATAACCACCGTCAAACGGATTCGTGACGGCCCACCAAAACAGTGGCCAGGTTGATAACCATCACGTCAACTCCGACATCTCCATTAGGCGCCACCAACAGCGGCGTTTGTGGCCTTACAATCAACTTTTGAAACGGCCAAGCACATTGACCCGGGCATTGAACAACCGAGTTGCCAACCAACGCGTAGGCGTACTTTTTCCCGCTCTTGCCACGGATGTATCCGTGGCTCCTGCACCTGTTCATGCAGAAGTCCTCCACTGCCACGTCGGATGCAGTCAAGACGACGTTAACCTAGCCACTAGCTTTAGAAGCCAGGGCTACAATCTGAGTATCTTTTAAAGATTCTCCAAGAGAGTAACTTTGATCAAAGACTTGTTTGCCTACGTTGATAATAGATAAACCGCCCTTGTATTTCGCGGTGGTGCTCCACCATGACCCGACGGAGAGTGGTGGTGAGCCGCGGTGGTGTTTAGGGCTGAGGGATTGGAAAAACTCTAGAATTATGGACCTCTGTGTCGAGGTGAACTTTCCATACCAAATTAGATTAACATTGGCATTACCTTTGAGGAGCATGCCTTCGTGGTGCTTGAGAACAAGGGGTTCTTTCTTAACAAGAGCAAGAATTCTAGGGGTAGCTGAAGAAAACTTTGGCAGAATTGTGGAAATATACTATATGTACTCTATGTATGGTGTTGGCAAGGGTGTGGACAGCTGGGAATGGAAATTGTGATGGCCATGTTGCACTGGAAGACAGACTCTTAGGTTTGACATATTTAAGGTTTTGAAAGTTCAAACTAAAATGGTGGGCTAGTGGTATTCGGTGTAATATGGTACAAGTTGGTATGGAAACATTACTAATGATACAAGAATCCACTTCAACCTCTTTAGATATGATTGTACCAGTATTTAATAAACGTAAATTGTGATTAGTCATGGAGGCGAAATTTCAAACTTAATGATACAAGAATCTACTTCAACCTCTTTAGATATGATAATAACAGTATTTAATAAATGTAAAGTGTGATTAGTCGTGGAGACGGAGTTTCAAACTTTACAAACTTAAACGACGCCTAAGAGTGAAAAAACGTTTTCTTATTTTTAATCATTTTAAAAATTCTTTAATAATAAAAATATCAAACATCTAAAATTATGAAATACTATATTTGCTTAATAATTCATATAATTAATCAATTATATAATTTTCAAGTTTTCGAAATGTAAAAATTAGACTATTTTTCATAGTTTTAATTTTCAACTAGATAAGTACTACTTAATATTTATATGAACTTCATAATGTTTTCGAAATTTTCAACAAAATAACGAGTCTCGAGATCGTAATTACATCTACATCTTTATCGAATAAAGTCATATTTAGCTTTTGTACCGATAAAGTCTTTTAAAAACTTGAAATTGAAATCAAGTGAATATATATATATATATATATATATATATATATATATATATATATATGAAAATAAATAAATAAATAAAGAATTTAATAAAGCGCACCTATGGGAGAGGAAAGAAAAAAATTCAACCATTTAGGAATAGGAAATAAAAAGCCTAGGTGCGAAGCGACACGTTTTGCTCTATCTTTGAGCCTAGGCACCGCCTAAACGAACTTTTTAGAACACTAGATTGTAAATAATATAAATATCTCACCTAGAGGAGCGAGTGAAACTAATTATAGAAGGGGAAAAATCGATCACAATAAAATTACCTTATGTGGATATTCGTTTGATATTCAAAAATTGGTCAGTAACAGTCGAACAAGTGATGAGCGATGTTGTATTGAATAAGATTAAATTGCATAAAAGAAAATAATTGTAGGGGCTGTTAGGTAGATTTTTGCGTCTTGTAGAAGAGTTTCTTAAGAAAGCTACCTTAATTGGAGTTTGAATACTAATTTTTAAAAAAGCTTTCGAGTTTTTGAGGAAGTCACATTGAGCTAACTTCCCTCAAAATTCTTTAATTAGAAGAACCGCTTTTATAAAATTAATCAAACGATTCAAAAGGCAAATTTTGAATCTAAGAAGTCTTTCTAACTTTTCAAAAGTCACGTCAAACAGTCCGTAGTGTTTGTTATTTCTTTGTAATCGAGCCAATGTGTTTTCTCAACTAATCCATCATCTATGAGTCCAAAAGTCTCTTTCTTAAACTTGGTCTTTCTCTATTATGAAACATATCAATTGTGTTGATCGTGTTAAAATAGATGTAAATTACGTACTCAAGTATTCAAGGTACATTGATGCGTGAAGGCATGATGCAACATGGGAAGGCGTATTCAGGGAATAGGGAACTAAGGCTAGTTGTGAATGAATTGTCAGACGGTTAAAGGCATTCATGATCAAGGTACCAACTACCAAGTCCAAATTCTCCTGACGTGACCCTTGACGAATTTTAAATGCAAGAAAAACAGAGATAGCAAGGGTATTAAATTACAAATGGAAGTATAAATATAAAATTAGGTGAGTGTATAATGTTATTAATAATAAACGAATAAGTATAAAATTAGAAGAGGACATACAATTCGACCTCTAACCAATGAAAAGTAAAGCGGCATTTTGTTCCGTCAAAAAAATTGAGAGCTAGAGAATAGAAATTTCGTACATCATGTGACCTCGTCATCATACGTTATGCATGAAATATTTAGTTGCATCATAGTCAGATTTATCGCTAGTAGGCTCAAAACGTTCCAATGTGTGTCCTTCATCTAGTCTTAGTGTGTTTATCTTTTCTTTTTTGTAATTTGATATAACAAATAGATTCTACTAAACTTACAAGACAGTAAATAAATAATAATTACATTATATATTCAACTTGCAATTTATTTGTGTGAGATTGAGAGGGTTCAAGGGCTCCACAGATAATTTCTTCTAGAAAATCCATACATTTTAAAAATTGCTTATTTATGAATATTTTGGAACCAACTTTGCATGTATGCGCATATAGACATAGTGAAAATTACAAGACCATAATGCATTAAATTTACATGTACAGTTGTACATTCAAGCTGTCCCCTGAGTTCTACAGTCAAACAACAAACTTTAATTAATTAACATATTAGTTGATGGTTTGCCATAAGGAATGGGTGGATGGTTCCTAAATAGGGCAATGAACGCAACACGTTTATACCTTTGATGATTTTTGTGGAAAGCGTTCCCACATTTTTTTATTTTTTTTGGCGCAGAACGTCCCACATTCTTCTGCTCGCCCTTTGATGCTAACTGAACAATTTGTTTCTGTGTGAGCGATTTTCCGAACGAGTAACTTTCCACGAGTACTTGTTTACTCCAAAATAAGATCTGATCTTGATATGTAAGATTTACGGCCTTTTATTTTTCATAGCTTAACAAATTAATGTGAATAATGATGTATATATTCATGTGGATCACATTCATCCGTCAATTTATGATAATAATTATTGTATATATGGTATCTGTTGTTGATGGATTTATGGAAGTCTATTCACTTCAAAGAGGAGATGGCTATTTTTTACATTTTAATAATTTATTTGGACTCATTTTCATTTTTTTTAAAAAAAAAAATTAGAAGTAAGATTGCAATTTATTCTTTAGGCCCTGTTTGATTTGCCTTTTTTTTCCATGGAACTTGAAATTTAATTTCCTTTTCCCACCAATTGACATGTTTGATGAGTAGAATTTGGAGGGGAAATTGTTTTCTTGGTCAAGACTTATACGCCTTCTTTTCCATGATTTTGGGGAAATTCAATTTCCACCAATTTCCACCAATATATTAATAGAGGCCAAAAACTAGCTAAATTTTTCAACACGCACCCAACTTTGGGTTTGATCATGGGTTACTCACTGAACTTTAGAATGCTTCACATTAGTCACTCAACTTTATGGCGTTTCATTTCAACACTCGCCCAACTTTAGATGTGCTCACGGTTATTCACCGAACTTGATAGTGTTTATTTTATTTAATAACTCTATTTCATCTTACAAATCAAATATTATTAAAAAAAAAAAAAATTATACAATTACATTACTGAATAAAAACTAAGACATATTACTCTTTTAACATTTTTTGTTATGCAATTCAATTTATTATTATTTATTCCAAATCATCTAACATTCAGCCATGAGTGATTTTATTTTTTTTTTATTTTTTTTTTTCCGGTTATTCATCAAGTTGAAAACTTTAACTTAAAAATAGGCTTCTATGTGGTTTTGGCCGTTTTGGGGAATAATGGAGATCGGATCAAAAGAACATTGACTCTAACGAGTTTCACCTATGAATGATCTTATAAATTGTAATTATCTTTTTTATTTTTTCTATCATCTTATTTTTTCATAATCTTATTGAATCAATTTTGGGATCACTGCTACTTTAAAGTTGAGTGGTCAATCATCAATGTGAAGCATTTCGAAGTTCGGTAAGTAACCAGTGACCACATGCAAAGGGTAAGTTCGTTTATTTTTTGCCTATGAAATGCAAAGCCCTAAAGTTGAGTCACTAATGGGAATCATTCTGAAATTTGGTTTTTAATGTATTGGCAACAAATTCATTAATGAAGAAGAGCAATAGACTAATTCCAAAATGCATTTGAAAAATAAAAGCAAGTAAATTTGCTTTCATAGGCAAAAAATAAACGAATCAATGAATTACAGTATCCTCTCTCTCTCTCTATAATTATCCCAAAGTGGAGCATTTAGAAGTGGAAGGATCGTATAGTGCAGGAAGCAAGTATTTCCTTCCATTAGCACCATGCGCATTGTAGCTAGCTCCAGTAGTAGGGTCCACCAATAAATCCCCTGCGTAACCCGGGTAAGCCCCTTTAGCGTAGACTCCAGGGCAGGCCGAGGCAGCCTCCAATGGTGCACCAGATGGGCCTTGATAGTAACCATTTCCGAATGGGTTGGTTGCAGTTCCAGCTAAAAGGCTAGCCAAGTTGATAACAATACCATCCAGGCCCACATCGTTATTGGGCGCAACTAATGGTGGGCTTTGTGGGCCGTAAATGGGCTGATGGAATGGCCATGCACAGTATCCAGGACACTGAGTTTCCGAGTTGCCAACCCAGATGTAGGCAAACTTGTCATTCTTCCCTTTCACAGGGGTACTTTTCGAACCGTGAGATCCGCACCGGTTCAAGCAGAACCCATCAACGGTGACGTCCGAGGATGTAAGAACAACGTTAATAGCATTCTTCTGCTCGCCCTTTGATGCTAACTGAACAATTTGTTTCTGTGTGAGCGATTTTCCGAACGAGTAACTTTCCACGAGTACTTGTTTACCCAAATACAATGCGAGTGTAGAGGATTTCTTAGAGTTCACCAAATGGTAGTATTTCTCGGTGGTCTTCCACCAGGTGGCAACCGATGGTTGGCTTTTAGCGGTGGTCGGAGCTGACAGAGAGGTAATGAAATCAGCTACAATAGCTCTCTGGGAAGGTCTGAACTTGCCGTACCATATGAGATTTACAGAAATCTTGCCAGTGAGAAGTGGGCCTTTGTGGTATTTCAAGAGCTGGTTTTGGACCAAAGAGGTAAGCATTCTTGAAGCAAAACACACATTGAAAAGAGAAATTAGAACGAAAAGCTTAACAATCAAAGAAGCCATTGTGAAGAGTGAAGAGACACTGAGAAAGTGTGTTGGTTTTGGGGTTTTGAGATGGTGAAATGGATGTGGGGAAGAAGGTATTTATACAAACTCGAACGGGTTCGAATTCAATTCATTTGCGCGTTGGCTGAGAAAGTGGGGGATCCAACGGTACACTAAAACTAAAGGACAAAAAGCATTACAGCTTAGGTATCTTGTACCAGAAGGAGTTCATTGTGTATTTACCAAAACACCCATCAGCTATATGAATTGAGATTTGAATTGGGAGGATAGAATAGGGAAAAAGTGCAGAGAAATAGACAGGCTGTAGGGTTGTGGGACAGTAAGTGATCATTGGGAAGCGGGTGGAGGGACAGTCCAGTTGGCAAAGAGTATCCAAAGTCATAACGCGTGACAACACAAAATTCTCGTGTGAGTTTATTCCAGCTGGATCAAGCTATCTCATCACAGCTGTTCAATTCATTGAGGCCCTACCTAGCTACTCACTTTATTCTTTTTCCTTGGATAAGATTAAAGATGGGAAATTTCATTTTCATCCTCAATCTTTATAAGTTATTATTAATATATCCTTCACCTTTTTTAACATTTAAAAAAAAAACTCGTTATTTCATTCATTTTGATCGTTAAAGCCATGTAATAAGAAAGATTCGCTATCTTGCTAAATAAAAACAAAAAGGAAAGCGATTTAATAAAAAATAAAGGAAAAATTGTAGCTGAAGAAAACCTAAACCTTCATAAAAATTACAGATAGATATACAATTTGCAAAGAAAAATTAAAAAAGAAAGAAAGAATGATATTCTTTCCGAACCTCACTCGTCCAATCCAACTCATAATCCCCACCAATTCACGACCGATCGACCACTACTACTGTCCCCAAATCAAGAACAACTTAAGTCTGTGATATTCATCAACATATTTTATAGGATTTCAATGGTATCATTATTTAGAAATTGATTGTGCAGCCAAATTGAAATGCTGGAGACCACCCACATGTCCCTTTTTAAAAAAGTTTTGACCAACTTGCTAATTGAAAAATAAGTTGGAATTAATGGTCAAATTTTTCTTATTATTTTAAGAAGTCAGAACCTAAAAGATTAATATACCTAATCTTATCCTAAACTTGTTTGTATTTGAGGGAACCCGAGGCTAAAATGCATAGTAATATATTGCATCTAAGATGATAATAAAATTGGAATTAGCAGTCACTAAGGCATATACACCTGTTTGGGCCAGATTTTAATCTAAGTCAAAGTCAAACAATCAATATCAACCACATCTTTTACGGATACCACATCTTTTCAACCACACATTTCAAAAACTTCTATCACAATCTACTTAAAACTTGATTTTAATCTACACCAAACATCCTGTTAATTAAAAACTGGCTAGATTCTAGCATATCATTGCATTAATATATAAGGTTTTATTTGGTTTTGAGTCCAGTTGCAATGGCCTGAAACCCAAATTTGGGTGATGAAAACTCATCATTCTCGCCGTGTTTGATGGGTGTTTTCTATATCATCACTGGATATGGGTGCATTGTTCCTTTTTCTGCAAACAATGCTTGACCAATAATTTAATTTTTGTACGCCTGGTGCAGCCCTATATGCCTGCAGCAGGCTAGTCGAATAATTTAGGTATACCTTGGGAAGGGTTTTGAACAATTTTATATATTTTGAAATAGAGGTGTTCGAATATGTTGAAAGATCAAAGTTCGAGTAGTCTGGCACGACGAGGCAAAGGCTTGGTCCAAGTGTCCCTTACCCTTAAAAAGTGTGAAGTTGGACCAGTATAATTTCGAAAAATTCTTAAATTTTTCTGCTCACGATAATGTGTTACCAACAAGTACAACTAATCTTTATACTGTCGATTTATAGAAAGATTTTTTTTTTCATTAGTCTTTTCTGGAAATTGTTTGGTTGTGCTGACTTTACACATCCGATGTAAGTGGACATATCGTAATGTCGCCCACTTTGCTCCCTAAGTTGCTTGTACATTTACCTGTCTAGTTAATGCAAATTTCGTAGGCTTCGCTGATTGTCCATATGAAAGTGATGTGGTGCATTGCCCCCACCCAAGCATGGGTTCTCAATGAATTGCACTTTTTTTTTTCATTAAAAGAGAAACCCAAGATTTTGGATGCCCAAATTCATTGCGCACTTGCGTAGATAAAGTGATGAATGGGACATCTAATGTGCATATGCATCAAAATCCGAGTAATTGCACTAAAAAGTTAAAAAGTTTTGAGAATGTAGTATTTTATTCCTTGAATTTTACAATTCAACATTTTAGTTGTTAATTTGATGATTTTGTTACTGTTTGGTCCTTGTTAAATTATGGCAACAAATGAAAAAACCATACACCTAGAGTAGTCTCCATTCACAAGAGATGACTTTACTTAAGAAATGCAAATATTTGTATCTTCTATCGTGGTTTCCCCAATGAAACTCGAGTACTTTTTTGCTTTTACTACTTGAGCTAAGTTATACGTGGAGGCTCCAAGGCATGCTTACAGCCTCGAACGAACGCTTTTTTTTTTCTTCAGTACTGTGACAAGTCATTTAATAGTTCTTTTAAAATAATCGAAAAATCAAAAAAAATATCTTAGTCATTTATTCATATCTTATCTATTCTACGGTTCTACCTAGTTAGAAGCGGAGAATCGAAAAATAGTCTCACCTTGCCCTATGCCGGCTTTGACATGTTAAAACAAATCCCTTTTTTTTTTTTTTTTTAATCTCTTTTAATTTGGATACCTATACAACTCCATTAATGTTAATGGGATGATATAAAGAAAGTTTGCTTGTTTAAAGATAGGAGACAGTTTCGATATTTCTTACAAGTCAAAACATTATTTGCAAATCCACGTAAACAATTTGCGTATCAGTGGGCCGATAGTATTAATTACGGAATCGGCAAATCTCAATACTGGAAAATCTTATTCAAAGTTTTAGATTCTACCCAATGTCCCATGTTGTTCCCCCCTTATCCTTAATTTCCCCATTTCTCGTTAACCATGCACACACATGCAGGCATAGTATTTTCATAGCATGTGAAATTGCTTACAAAAGTTACACATGAACCTGCATTAGGGCATAATTAGCAGCGACAAATGGATCGAGTCTCTCGTGGGCTCGATTCGTCTAGCTTAGCTTATGGACGACTCAAACTCATTTTGAGACGAATCATGGATCGAGCCAAACTCATATTTTTTTTACGAGCTACCTTGTTTTGGCTTGTGAGCATGAGTTCATGAGCTGGCTTGTTGGCACATTTTGACTTCTTTTATTAATTTGCTCATTTTTTGGCTTATTTGTTATTTTTAAAAAATAAAGAGTGAACACGTGGGTGACTCAACTCAAATGGACTCGTGGATGGCTAGACTTGTGACACCCACGAATCAAAATGTCAAGCCAATCCTAAGATTTAGACACGAGCCGAGCTCGACTTTATCTATTGACACCCATAGGCACAATCAAGCACCTCACCACCGTTATATACACCACCCAATACCCACGGCCACACCATTCATTCTCACGCACAATTCAAAATAACTCTTACTTTTCCTCTCTAATTCCATTTATACAAGTACAGAAATTTCAATGGGTCAAATTTGTAAAATATTCCCTTTCTTGATCTTCGTTCTTTTCGGATTTTCAGAAGGGTACCAACTGCTCATGGGCCCAATGAAGGCTGCCAACACCATACAGGCCGAACATGGATAAAGGCCGTAATATTCTGAAGATAAATGGGCACGAGAAACAGTTTAAAAATGGATCCAGCCCAATATAAATGAAAGGGTTAATTGTTTTAGGGAACAATACATAAATAAGGTGTTTAAGTATCACCATTTCAAAATTAAGGATTAATGTTTTAAATTTCAAAAATCAGGTTTGCATTAAAATTTATTTATGAATTAATTAATTTATTATATATTTTATTAATAAATATATAATGGTCACAAGTCTATGCAGTTTGGTCACAAATCAAAAATCTTAAGGTCACAATTAATTTTTTTTATAAATTACATCGTTCATCGGTCACAAATTAAAAATTTTAAAGTCACAATTTGTTCATCGGTCACAAATAACGAAATTTATAAGTCACACAACTTATTTTATAGTCACAAAACATCAAATTATAGGTCACAGATTACTTTTATTGGTCACAAGTTAATAAATTTGTAGGTCACACTGTATTTATTGGTCACAATTTATTCTTCACTAGTCACATGCCAACCAATTTATTGGTCACAATCAACAAATCAATTGTGACCACCACCAACACCAACACAACACCGTTGTCTCTGCCGTTCACACCAACACCACAGAACGTACCACCACTGCCAAACATCGCAACCACCATTATTACCACCACCACTACACCAACATCGCCGCCACCACCACCGCCTCGTCACGCCCCTTCATGACCCCAATCAGCTACAATCACCACCGCAGCCGCCAGTACACACCTCAAATCACCCCCACACCATCACCCCTTTTGCCATCGTCACCGCATGTAGATTCACTAACTCACGGTCACAATTGAGTTCGGGCTAAAAAATGAACCAAAAAAGAAACCTTACTTGAGGGAGGGGAAGAGCAGCAACCAGATCAATAACGAAATCAGTTTTCAAAAAAAATAAAGGACAGAGACGGATGGATCTGCGATACCCTAGGGAAATACCTGACTGGATTTTCGAGTGCAACCGTCCCACTATCCACCGCTTCGAGCGGCGAGGGAAAAGGTAGAACACATCGACGAAGAGGAGATAAACACGTTGAGGCCAGAGAGAGAGGGAGAGAAAACGGTGAGGGACTGAGGGTAGAGAGAGAGAGAAACAGATCTGCGAAACCTTAGGGAAAAATCTGACTGGATCTTCGTGCGGCAGCGTCGCCGATGAGGGAAGAGGTCGAAGACAGCGACGGAGAGTAGAGAAACAGGCGGAGAAAGAGAGAGAGAGAGAGAGAGAGAGAGAGAGAGAGAGAGAGAGAGAGAGAGAAAATGGTGAAGGGGTGACGGTATAGAGAGAGAAAGAAACGGTGAGATATGAAAAATGATGAAATTTAATTTGTAAATAATTATTAATATTAAATTCTTTTAATTATAACCTGAATTTTGAAAAGTAAAACTTGTTATAGGATTTATGAAAATGGTAATTTAAAAGTAGGGGTGGCTGTAATTTCCTCATTGTTTTATCTATTTTCTTGTTGTTACTCTTTTTTCCCTCGAATTTATAACATGTCATGAGTATGAAATTCTAACTAATTGAATTAGCAAAATTAATTCTTATTTTCTATTCAAAGAAAAAGCACACGGGTTTAGTATATTTGTTGTGAGTATAGCTCATATAAAGTAGAATACATGTTTACTGAATCAAATAAGTCGTTGCAAGAGCGAAGCGCACCGAGCGAAACGTAACGGATTGAATATATATAGATGATGTAATCTATTATTGATACTTTATAAAATCATCTCCGCTTCGCTCTTACGAATATATATAGATGATGTAGGCACATTGTCAAACCACGCAAGTCCCTGTGTTGATTTCCTTCTTTCACTTCTCTATTGTTCATCATCTAGGGTGTGTCTGTTTTTTATAGAAATCAGAATTCTATCCGTTAATTTCAAAATTTAGCCACAATTTTTTACTAGTTCAGTTACAGTTGAGCCCCAAAAGTTGAAAATAATGGTAGGCAAAGCGATTTCTTTGGTAAAATAATCCTTAACAGACACAGCCCTAATAACGCGTATAAATCCAACAAAATTGAATTAAAATAATAATTCTTATTTTCTGTTCAAGTAAAAGAAGAATATTGCAATGATGCTTCGGAAGAAGCATTATACTCTTATCTATATTTCGTAATGTTAATGTACTATTACTTTTATGAAAAAAAAAAAAAAAAGTGTATTCATGAAGCGAAAAACACAATCAAAATACATAAATATTCAAGAAAAGTATTATTTTGTTATCCTTTAAAATCAGAACTTCAAACAAATTAATAATCTAAAAGAATATTGTATTAATATCGAAGATTAGCTTTCGTATCCAAACATTTTAGAAGGATATATTTCTATTTAAATATAAAATTACGTTATGTAATTACCATTTAATGATATTTGTCAATTTTTTATATAGAAATTTCGAACAAGTGTGATCTCGCAAAGAAAAGATCTTGATATTTTCAAACTGTCCACGTTGGCAGAAAATAGGAATTAATAATTATTTTCAAATTCTTGCATAGCTCAAACTCAACCAAAACAATAATTTCTCGTATTTGCTACAAGTAAAAATTGATTCTTTCATCAAACTTATGTGTCATATTTGAAACCTAGCATATATTTTCTATGATCAGCCACTTCGAACAACTTGATACTCTAATATCACTTTTTTTTTAAAAAAATGAGACCACTTTCTCCAAGGGCGGACACAGGGAGGTCCTGCGAGGGCACGTGCCCCCTAAACTTTTGAGTTTTTTTTTTTTTTTGAATTTAAATTCGTGTTTGGTATCGATTGAAATCTAAATTAAAGTTAACAATAAATTTTAATAATATATTTCATAGAATCCATAACTATTTTAACTTTTATCAAAATTTACTACAAATTTGATTTTAATTTCCACCAAACATGAGCAAAATCACAATAAACTTTAGAAATTCACCGACGATTGTATGCTAATCAAATCTACATATTGCTTATATAATCTCAAAGCTTATTTCGATAACTACATTATGGGTATATCGAATAGTTCAAATAGATATCGAAAATAGTTAAAAATACGTTAAACGTGAGTCTTAAAGAAAAACGTCTAATTCGCATTTTTTAAAAAAAATCAATTATTTCATTAACATTTACTATTTTTGCGATATATTTCAATATAATTTTTATCATTTTATTAGGAAATTTTATATGGAATATGACATCAAAAATTTTCGAAATTTTACATCCGAAAAAGTCATATCTCATGTAAATTTTCGAATGCAAAATTACATAGGATGTGATTTTTTTTTTTTTACGTAAATTTTCAAGTGTAAAATTTATCTCAACTTCTTTGCAAGTTCGAGTGTGCCCCCTAACTTTTATCTTCTGCGTCCGCCCCTGACTTTCTCAATTTGCCTACATGATCCTTGATTCCTTGTTCAAAGAATTTATTTAGAAATAAGAAAATATAAAATATATGAAAAATAATAACATTATATTTGTGAAAAACTCCCAAATCAAAGAAAGTTAATCACCGGCTGTCAGAAATAGAGATCTTCCACTACGTAAAAAAAAAAAAAAATTGTACAATCCTAATTTAATTAGATAATACCAAATCAAAACCCTAACAAATAGTTCATACTTCATCCAGTGATTGATTAATAAATTAGATGGGCAGAAGAAAGAATTAACGAAATGGATTCTAGATTAAGAGAGAGAAGAAGAAGAAGGGTCATCTCTGTTGGATTAAATTTCCAAACAATTTTCTATGAAATTCAAGGCCAAAAGATTGTCCTTGGGAGCTAGAAAATACTTCGTTATTAATTTTCCAATTCTTTCTCAAGATTTTCAATTCGATTTATTTTATTTTCTCTATGAAATTGTGGGTGGAAGTTTATTTTTTTGATTGAGGGTGAGTGTCTACAGAGGAACTTTGTCATTAATTTGCAGTAAATGAGGTTTCCTAAATTTGCAGAAAAGACATCACCAGCCAGGCAGCCATAATACTTATTACAAAATCTTGCATGGATTGAAAGATACATCGCAATAAGAACAAGGCATGCACTGTTTTCTAATATACATCAATCCCATCAAACGAAGAAGAAGAAGCAGCAGCAGGTTCATGACCCGACCCAAAAGATGCAATATGGTCTTTCAGTGACCTTTTGTGCTTGAAATCAGACCCGCAAATGCAAAGCCAGCGTCTGCCACAATTCTTTTCATGGGTTCGCCAATCACCTTTAACAGCCAAGCTCTTGCCACATTTTCGACATGCAAATTGCTTCATCCCATGTTTTCTCTTGTAATGTGTTTGTAGGGTCCTAAAATCCTTGAGCGGTTTGGCCCTCGGGGTGTTTATGTTGTTCTTGCACCCATCTTCAAAGCAATAGCATGGAATACCAAGCATGGCTCGCGGTTTCGCTCCCTTAAGAGATTCAGGCCCTCTGCGATATTCCGAACCATGACCCCACATATGCATCTGCAACAAAAAACGCATTCAATACAACTAGAGGCGAAGCCATGGAGGACCAAAAAACAGGTTTATATTGGACTGATACATAGAAAAAAATCGTAAAGAAAATTAACTAAAAAACTAAGTGAGCATATCCCCCCTCCTCTGCCCCTGAATACGATCTTACTTACCAAATATGTCAATTAAAACCATTTGCTGCTACATGTTGCAACAAATCAAACAATCCCATTACATCAAAACGCTTTCGAAGTCGCACAAATTCCATTACGGAAAGCGTGTGAAAAATGAATGTAACGAATGGTCGAACCTGAAGATTATTGTAGCGATTGAAGGTCTTTTGGCATATGTGACAAGAAAATTGAGTGAAGCCAACCAGGATTTGTTCAGGAGTTGGTATCCAATATTGGGTGGCTGCAGCTAAATTTACAGCTTTACTGCCTTGATCACTTGAATTCAAAGAGCAATTGGTGCAGTTTGGAGGGCCAATGTGCAAGGAAACATTAATGGCATCCTCTTCTTCTTCATGGCCTGGATTAGGGTTTTTGAGATCCACTTGATCCATATCACTTTTTTTCTTAAAGAAGTCAAATGGCTCAATTTCTTTGTGAGAATTATTGGAGCTGGAGAAGAAAGAAAAAGGACTAAATGAAAAGCCTGAAGCATCCATGTTCTGAATGGTATTGGTTTTTGTGTTCAAGGTCTTCCTTCTTATAAAGAGAAAATGTAACCTTCGTTGAAGGGTTGGTTTGTATACAAGTTATGGTAAAAATATATATATTCAGTAGAATAAAATTATTTGTACCGAATTTTCTTTACCAAAAATGTTACACCTTTTCACATGTGCGTGAGGTCCGTGTGAACAAAAAACTCCCAAAAAGTGGTCATCATACACTATATATTGTAAGTGTAGATAAAAGATTAGATAAAAAAATTATGTACAAGTAGCGTTGCCCTATTCAGTATGAATGAGATTGAAGGATGGTGTGGTGGGGTGGGGTGGGGGATTGGTTGGTGAAAACTACCTTGGTTAAGGAGATAGTTAATCTCTGCTGTTTGTTCATAATACCTAGTTTTAGTTAAAAAAGCAACAACCTTAGTTAATGTCTTAATTAGCGTATTAATTAGTGTGGCCCGATCAATTTCCAAATTTTGCAACAGAAAAACTGCAGTGAATTTGAATTTTGTGTCACGATCCACATTTGGCCTTCCTAGACTGAGATGTTATGTCACAAACGGGATAATATATCGGTCCTCATTTTTTAAAACTTATTTTTTCAAAAAATCATTTTCAACTATACATTTAGTGAGACCCACAAATTTTATCAAATTTTCAATCACAAATTTCTTCTGCTTTTATCAAAATTTATTAGTGGAGGTAATTTTTTTTACTGGCACGATTCCCCTACAAAAAAAACGGGGGAAAATACGGACACTTTGAAGTAATTGACATAAGTGGTACAAATATTTTGTAATCCTTCCATTATAAAATGAAAATTTATTTAGTTTTGATAATTATTTTTCTCAAAGGATGAAGCAAGTCTTTCGAGGGAGTCCCGTCCGAGCTAGGACGTCTCTTGGCAAGTATGCTTAATTATTTTCGAAGTTTTTATGGACTTTTTTTTTGGTACAAATATTGCCGTGCCTATTTTTTATATTTGTGAGACAGATTAAAGGTGCGTTTGAGTCACATTATTTTGGAAAAATGTATTCTGGAATAGTATATTGATGGAGAATGTAGTTGAAAATGAGTAGAAGAATGAGAATAAAAAATTTAACGTGTACCAAACAAGGGCTAAATTTACTTACCTAAAAGTAATATTGAGATTAATTTAAAAACTACTTATATACTTTTGACTTGTTGCCTTATCAATAAATTTTTAAGCTTAATTAGCCAAACACGCATTAATTATCATTCGAGGGAAGGAAATAGTTGGCCAAGGATTGAACACACAAGTCATGAGGAATATAGTGCGTATTAAGAGCTTGAGTGGTTGAGACTATTTTTTGCTATTAAAATAATTATTTTTCATATACGTAATTGTCAAATATTGAGCCAATAAGACACGATAAACTTTCGTCTTTACGGATAAGCACATCATTTCTCGAGTGAGAGATCTAAGTCCAATGCCGGAGTGATGCAAAACTCTAGAGGTGATTTGTTGTACGCATTTATGTATATCAAAGATTCAAAATCGACTTATTGCTCTAATATCACTTGTTATTTAAAATATGTTTGGGAAGTGTTTATAAATTATTTAAATTATAAATAAATAGAAATAAGTGATAGATAAATAAGTAGTGCCGAACCTCTCATATGTTTAGATAAAAAATAGTTTAGTATTTATAAACATGATCCAAAAATAAATTTAATAATCTAATTTCTGAACTTGTTTTTTATCAATAGGTATAATGCGTGCGCACAGTATTCAATTTGGTTTCAATCATGCTACAAGTATACTAACTTTGACATCAAGTTCGACATTATATCACGTGGCGACATCACATTGGGCAGTTTTTAAAAAAAATACACTTTCCCGGCAAACACAATTTGAATTTACACATGGTATCAAACTTGATGTCAAGAAAACAATGTAAAAGAGGCTTTATTCATTTGGTTTTGATTAAGCCACTGTTTGAATCACATTCTCATTTTCATTATCATTCTTTTACTCATTTTTAACCACACATTATTCAATAAAATAATATTTTTCATCACATTAATAATTTTTCCTTCTTTTTAATCACATATTCACCATCACATCACAAAAAAAAAAAAGCATTATCCCCTAAAAAATGTGCATCAAACACACTCTAAAAATCATATTTTTAATAGATTTTTATAAAAATTGATAAGACGTGTAGTTAAAAAGCCGTGAATCCAGTAAAATTTAAAGTTAAAATTAATTGTTGACTTTGAATTAAATTTTAATAAACATTTTTAGTTAAATCAAACAAAGTCAAATAAAAAATATGTTCTCTCTCCTTGAATATAACTTTTATAAAAATGCAAAATACTAATACAAATTGTTTCCAAAAATTGATTTGTTAGTGAGTTGACAAAGGGCCCCACAATAGCTATAGTTATATAGCAAAAAAATTAAATAAAGAAACTGATGCAAATAATTATTGTGAGGAGGAGGAACAAATATAATTAATTTGCAAAAAAATTATACAACATTCCATTGAGTTTCTTAAGAAGTCGTACTTCCTGAAGTAGCATGCCCAGCTTCTGTTTCTGTTGAGGTTCGAGGAGGAGCCTGTGAATCTTCACCAACAACACCACATTAACTTATAAATTATAAACGTTTTTTTTTTTCTCTGAACCAAAACACGACATTAAGTAAATTGCGAACATTATTTCTTTCTTTAGTCCCAATTCATGTTCGGACATCTATGTTACTAGGCCGAATAAGATTAAGGACTTGTCTGGGTGCACTGAAAATGGGATTAAAATTCCTTTTTGGACCGTTGAAGCCCTTCAACGGTTATAATTTCAGAGATTGCAGCTGCATCTTGGGAGTAACGGTCAAAAAGCAACGGCTTGAAAATCAATTTTCCAAAATCTGAAAAGCCCTCCCAGACATATCCTAAACAACATTGAAATTAAGACGAATATGCATACAGCATTTGTTCGTTGTCTTGTCCAATTCGATATACTAACAGTTCGTAGTTAGTTACAAGACGACTCGTTTCGCAAATTTTATATGATAAAAAAATAGTCTATTTCCCATTTCCCAACTTTATGAAACAATATTAAAAATCCTAAAAAGTGAAGATGTGCAACATATGGACAATAGGTGGTGCAAGAAATGACAGTCTTTATCCATCTAAAATCGTGTTTAAAACGTCAAAGGAATGTGCTAAAAGTCAATAATCTACAGAAAGAAATTGTCAAAAAAAAAAAAAAAAGTCTATAACCAATTTTTCAGTGTAAGTTAACCAAATATGTAGATTAATCTTTTATTAATAGAAAGAGGCACTGCATCAAACTGAAACTTCACAAGTGATACACTGATGCCTCTCTGGCATATGTCTTCCTATTGACCCATCATGGTTCATCCCATATAAACAACAGCTCATATCACATGGTTACCCACTGTTCTAAGACTCGACCTGATCTTTTGGTTCGTGAGATTCATGGGTCGAGCCAAACTGTCCACGAGTTCACAAGTTAGTTCCTTTTTTTAAGAAATTAATAAAACAAGTTTCAAAACGAGGTGACTCGTGAAAAAAACTGAGTTTAGCTCAATCCATGGCTTGTCTAAATACGAGCTCGAGCAAATCATGGATCAAATCAGGACGATCTAAGCCCACGATCGCTGGACTGTTCCTCTTTTATACCCTTAAAACACCCCCACCCCTAAAAGAACCTAGATGAACTCGATTAACCAGTCAATTCAACCAGGACTACATCATGAGTTGAATAGCATTTTCTGATTGCATTCACTCTAAAAAAAGGGAAATATGATTGCTAAGATAGATTTAGCATGACACATATATCATGTTATGTTATCGAATGAATAAAAAAGGCCGATTTGGTCCGATTTTACCCCCAACCTAACCACATATTTAAAAATGTAATTGCAATAGAAGATGTTTACCAGTAGTAGATGACAAAGGTTGTCTTGCTGACTGTAGTAAAGGAAGACGAGGAGGAGGATACGTTGGAGTGGAGCCCTCCATCTGCGTAGGATAGTACAGATATGACTGACCTTGTATACCCTGGGGTACAGAAAATGTTCCCCTTTGCATGGAATATCCATAGTACGGATTTCCCATGGGCGATGATGAACCCCCATATGACTGATGATAATATTGTGCTTGCTGAACATTAGGGTTATACACACTCTGTCCAACCAAAATTTACATTACTATAAATTATTTTTCGTTACTTCGTTGGATGCAAAAGAAAAGCTAACCTGAGGATAGCCAAAATCAGGTGGATATGTTGCATACCTGAAAGAGTAAACATAATTGAAAATTGAAATGATCAGATTTATTTAATTATATATGGACACCAAATTAATTAATCTTGACCAACCATGCCATGGTGGCTCTACATTAATTAAATATACATTAATACTTAATGAATTGAGTTACAACTACATTGCAACTGACTTATTAAAGATATCGAGTTGTATTGTTTTCAAAGATTTTAACAAAATCTTATTTTACTATTAAATATGCCAATGATATTAATATTTATTTATTATTACTTGAAATTACTATTCATCGTTCTAATTTTATACCTATAATTTCTCTCGTGATTAAGAATAGTATGACTTTATCAGGGTGTTTGGTGTAGATTAAAATTAGATTTTAAGTGAATTGTAATAGAAGTTTTTGAAATGTGTGGTTGAAAGATATGAGACTCGTGAAAGATATGGTTGATAATGATTGTTTGACTTTGACTAAAATCAGATTTTATCCGACCCGAACAGGCCCTATGTTTCTATTGTATTAAATATATTTTATGAAATGATTGTACAATATAGGGTGTGTTTGTCTCCCATTATTAGGAGAAGAGTGATGAATAGTATTTTTTGAAGAATGTGTGGTTGAAATTTAAAGTAATTTTATTGGTTTGTGTGTAGAATATTTTATTGGGTGAATGTGTGATGGAAATTGTTTACTGTAGAAAAAAATAAAATAGTAGACAAACAGGGGCCTATTATTACCGGTTGAGCATTATTCTCTCGTGTCGTGACATGCATTATAAGTCGTAATTTATAAGTAGTATAGTGTTTTTTTTCTTTATATTTACGGAAAATAAATATGTTTTTGTAATTTATCTTGTCAAGAAGGCATTAAATTAACACATCTGTAGCTGACAATTTTAACTTAATTCTGTAGTAAATTTATTTATTGTCATCTGCCAAGACCAACTGCATGCCAGCTATTAAAATATTTTTCTTTTTCTGCAGTAATGTCTTATGGACCATATTCCATATTGTAATATCGACTAGCAGAACTTACCCATAAGGTGGATAGATGACCGGAGGAGGCGACGGCGACGGCGGCAATGGTGTATAGGATGATGATCCACCTTGTGCTACTCCACCTCCATGATATGGATTTCCTGATTGATTTCTGCCTACAAATGAAAAAACCAAGTTCGACTATCAAAACGAAACTCAATAAATTCAGAGTCGACTAAAATACAAAAATAAAAGAAAAAAGTGTACCTCTAGGTGGTGATGGTCGAGGCCGTCCCATTGAAGCAATATTACAATTTGCCTTTCTTCCATCGATGAAAGGATTTGGATCAGCACAAGCCCTATTTGCTGATTCAGGGTCACTGAATGTCACCTGTAATTTTCAAGAAATAAGATACTTTTTTTTAAAAAACAAATTGAGAGTCGACTATATGATCAGAAGGTTGAATATAATAAAGATTATATATGCTTACAAATCCATATCCTTTCGACTTTCCAGTGTTCTTATCAGTTATGATCACAGCTTCAAGAATTTCACCAAACTGTTGAAAATATCTGCGCATTTCATCAGTCGGAGTTTCCCAGGCAAGCCCTCCAACAAAAACCTTAGTAAATGTCGTGTCACCAAATGGGGATCGATAATGTTGATAAGCCATAGCATCTAAATTATATAATCAAATCATCAGACCTCCCATAATTGCATTTTATGCCATTCTTAATCACTTTCCCCTTCAACTTCTATCTCCCAACCCCATCCCGCGGCGCTCCTGGTGGTGGTGGTGGAGGAGGAGGAGGACTGGAGGAGGAGAACGAGATGGGTTTTTTATTTTTTATTTTCAACACTTTGATTGATGGATTCTTGAAGAGATACAAATAAGGGGAAAGTTGCAGAGAGAGAAAGGTAGGGATCCGACAGTTGCAAACTCTTATTTGCTGTAACTTTGGGGTTGGGGTGAATTTTTGAGTTTGTATGCCGAATGACAGCTGCGTGACTAAGAGCACCTCACTGTCTTAACAGTTAACATTAATATATGCTCCAATTCCATCCAATCAAATAATTTTTTACCTTCTGAATTCTTCTTTAAGCATACACCCATCCCCATGTAGCACGACTAGATTATCAAAAAATGCACTAATGATGTCATCGTATATAAGTATTGTAAAACATCATATACCCATAAGTGTACATGTGTGTCGATTGTTTTGGGCTCACCAACCTATGCAAGGGGAGAAAGCTATCCCAGGGTGCAAAAAATAGTCCCACTGCGAGACTCAAAAAGTCGACCCGTATCGTTTGGGTTTGTTTGACAGGACTTTTTGTTTTTTGCCTAGGATTCTTATGTATACCATTTTCAATTAGATTCATTTTCACATAAAAAGTTAAGATATATTATAATATAATATCTTCTTCCGCTCACAAATTGAACTGACAAATGGGTTCTCATAACTATCATATTCAAAAAGTGAATGTGATACCTGATCGGAATAAATCGAGGAAATGACTTGGTTCTTGTTTGATAATCTTAGTCAGATTATTCATTGTTGCCAGCATTAGGGATCGATGAGGAGACAGCTAAAGGATCCTCTAGTTAATTACAAGTCCGTGAACTGGCAGTACTCTCAACAACGTGATCTCCTGTCATTCGTGTAGCACTATGAGCTGGATTTTATCTACTTTTCTTTTATATACACACACATTGAAATGTGTAGCCAATCGACGGCTCAACTATATGCATTTTTTGCACAAAGAAATTCAATGCCTTGATTATGGAAAAAAATTGTACATAGTGAATATCTACCGTTCTGATTTTGAATGAATTGTGTGTTAATTTGCCAACTACTTAAAACGCTTATAAAGGCCTCGAGTAGTCATCGTGTCCTCTACTCAGTGGCGAACCCAGCACCTGGAAGCTGAAGAAGACTCACTTTTGGGCCTAAATTTTTTTAATTTTAAATTTTTTAGTTTTGCCATTGTTTGGGGCCTTTGGGCTAAAAAAAGGCCCAAAGGCCCCAAATCCAATCCATGGTCCATGGACCATGGATATATGCGTATGTTACAGACTTACAGCAAGTGAAGCAGTCCACTGTGCCAACGAGAGAAAGCCAGAGACGAGGAGAAGCACTAAAGTAGCATCGCGGCCGGTCTCCATTTCCCACCTCTCCTGGCTCAATTTGCGTAGCTGGTCACCGGTGACAGACTCGGACAGGATGGACCTCCCTCCTCCCCCTGTAGCTTTGACAAGTGAGCACCCTTTTCCTTCTCGAATCTCCACTGCTGCTCTTTTTTTTTTTTAGTTTTTGTTCTGTGACTAAGAAATAAGAATTGTGATATATGAATTTGTGGTTTATGATAAATAATTTATGTCGTATGAGTTATGAGTTATAAATTGGAATTTATGAGTTTTGATTTGAGAATTTAGGCTTAGAAAATTAGGAATAAGTGAAAAAAATTAATGAAGAAAATGTTGGGCTCGATTGAACTATGTGTACACCGTGTTTTTAATTAATTTTTAGTATTATTTAATCAAATTTTAATAAACGATCGGGCTATTACAATCGTTGATTGTCAACGGTCAACAATCAACTGTCAAGCTCCGCCCTAGCTGAACTTCGATTCTCAGTCCGCCCTTGCCTCCACTTGAGCTATTTGGTTTGAACTTTGTGAGTAGATTGTAAAGAATTGACAACATGTAAGGGATTTAGGTAGAATGAAAATTAGAGACGACAACTAGATGTGGATTAAAAAATATTAGTTAGGTACTGAAGTGCCAATGTACATAAAGGTTGGGGACCTCCAAGTAAAATTTTGTTTAGAAATATAACCTTGTTTTATATGTTTCCTGTTTTGTAGTCCATCAAATGGGGTGGTGGCGCAGTTGGCTAGCGCGTAGGTCTCATAGCTTCTGAGTAATCCTGAGGTCGAGAGTTCGAGCCTCTCTCACCCCATATTTTTAATTTTTTTTGTTTCACTTTTCTCCCCGTGTCCATTGTATTTTAATACTTTATTTAGGGCATGTTTGGGCCAAATTTTAACATAAGTCAAAATCAAATAATCAATATCAACCACATTTTTTCAACCATACATTTCAAAAACTTCTATCACAATCTACTTAAAATCTGATTTTACTATACACCAAACACCCTCTTAATTTTTTTAAACAGTGTTTAGAAAAGGATAATGCATTAATGATGATTTTGGTAAAGATTCTGATTTTCCATTGATTCATAGTCTTTTAAAGATAAAATTAATTTTTCAACTCTACAAAAAAAAAACACTTAAATCATGCAAGAAAATGTTTATAGAACTTTTCAGTATAACCAAATAATTAAATAAATAATTAAACTTATAGCACATTAGTCAAGTTGGCTTGTCCCCGTTATATCGCATTATGACACCTCTACTTATGTCTTAAGTATTTTATTAAAATTCTTGCAATCAAATAAGAACTTGTATCATATTCCTCAACTGATAGATTCTAATGTTGAATTTAATAAAGTTGATACTTTAAATAAACAATGGATTCAAGGTTCAATGATGACATTTCACCAAATATTTCAATTGTTGCGCAAATGTATGTTTTGGGCCCCTCTCTATCCAAGGAATCGATGATAATGTAACAATGTACATACTCTTTATTTGAAATAATTGAGTTTGAGATGAAGTTGAAATGATTATCGTTGACAATAATGTAACAATGTACATTAATGTATTTATACTGATAATTGAGTTTGAGATGAAGTTGAAATGATTATCGTTGACAATAATGTATTTATACTGATAAATTTTCCTTAAGAATTTTAATTATTGACTCTAAGTATCTTGACACAACGAGTCAAGATACCACATTGTAATCCAGTACATTTGAAAATATAATATCGTACATTTTTTTCATAGGATCCACAAGCATACCAACTGGAACTTGGTAGCGTGAGAGGTGAAACAATCGTTGCTAAAAATGCAGGCTCCTAAGATTTCACCAAATATTTAAGTTGTTTCGTTATGTATGTTTTGGAACCCTCTCTACTTACTCTCTATCAATCACGGAACCGATGATAATATAATATTGTACATATTCTCCATTCGAAATATTTGAGTTTGAAATGAAGTTTTTGAGATGATTGTCATTGACAACGGTATATTTATAAAGCTAAATTTTAATTCTCAACTCTAAATATCTTGACACGACAAGTTGAAATACACATTGTAATCCAGTGCATTCGAAAATGTAATATTGTACATTTTACTATTGGATCCACAAGCATACCAATTGGAACTTGGTAACGTGAGAGGCGAAACAAGTGTTGCTAGAAATGCAATCTCCTAAAATTGCCATAAAATCGTAATTTAAGGCATTTAGGATCCGTTTGATAACCTTAGTTTTCCATGGAAAATGTCCACCCTTAAAAAGCTGTTTGATAGGTAAATTTTTCATGGAAAACGTTTTCCACCTTTTTCTAGGTACAACCATTTGATACACACTTTCTTGATTTTGTTTTCCCACCTATTAGGTGGGAAAGCAATTTCCACCTCTTTTTTTTTTTTTTGCTTTTTTTTTTAAGTAATGACAACAAATTTTATCAACTATTGTAAAAAAAATTCACTTTTATTGACAATTTCAATGCAAAACAAAGTCAAACGAATGATATTCGATATGATTATTTATTTTTTTCAAAATTTTTTATTTTTTATTTTTGACAATTGGAACAAATTCTAGACCCAATAGTAGAAAATATTATCACTTTAATGGACAATTTTCATAAAAAATGAAGTCAAACGGACTCCAAACTTTTAGCATTTTCCATGAAAAATTATACTAATCAAACACACTTAATTACAATTCCCTGTAAAACATTTTTTAGGAAAATCTTTTCCCTGTAAAATATTTTTTTTCCACCTATTTTCCACCCTTACAATCAAACGGACCCTTAGAGATATTTGTGTCAATTTTATTTTCACGGACCATTGAGTTGTGTCATTTTCATAAACTGGGCCATAGAAGTTTTCAAAATTTGGGCTGTGTATAATCTGAATAATCCAATATTGGGCCAAGAAGCTATTGGTAAAATGCTTAAGGTTTCCATAAAAAAATCTAAATAAGAAGAAAATTATTATTTTCATTTCTATTTGTAGAATCAAAAATTAAAATGATATCTATTTTCATGAAACTTGGCATGATGTCCTTGAGCCCTTGTCGAGGGCATCGTTGTCCGATATAAGTCAAGCTTTCACAATTGCCTTAGATTGAGGTCTCTTTGGGCTCAACCTAATCCATAAGATAAGGTTGTCCTTTACAATAGAAATCGATCACATAAAATTTGAGCTAAACTAGTTCACTACAACACAGTTCCATTTAGCGATGACAATCTATGTAGCGGTATTACAACTCAATTCCCTTTTCTATACTGAAGATATTCAAGCATTTCGTTCTACGATTCTCCATCTAACCTTTTGTGTGAAAAACAAAAGGATTGCAAAGAGTAGAGAGACTTGCCCAAAAGTATGGCGTGAATTAATTAATAAAATATCGATTCAAGATAAACTCAAGTCGAATTTCACTCTTTTGTTCCAATACATTTTATATCATTCATATTAAATTATGAGTTTATACTTGACCCAAAACCTAGTCCTGGAGTTGCCAAACAGACTTTTGGGTTTAATTGTAATCAACTTTTTTTTGCTTACTTTTGTGATTTTAAAACTTACTTATGCCAATTATATTCCATAAATTAGATCAAGGCTATTCTGATTCTTGATTTGCTCCAAACGTGCCTTCACATTGGCTAATGGGTCAGATTCAATGGGAACCACGGATGTTGTGGTCCGGAATAAGTTCCCTCAATTCCATGAAAGTGACTCCCAAAAATGGGAAAAAGTTAAGTACAAAAGAAATTAAAATTTTTTAAATTAAAATTTATGATTTTATAAACCGTGAATCCAAAGTGATCTTAAAATTGTATCATAAGTTTGAACCCTTTTGCATGCGACTTTTCTTTTTCTCTAAATCATTTCGTCCTATGAATGACTTATTATTAACTTCAAATTGTCGGTATACTTTTGAGATAACTATTTTTACGGTTGTAATTTTTTGTTTCCTTTTGTAATATTTGACGGTGTTAATCATCTCATTTGGTTTAAATTTTTAGAAAATTATCATATGTTTTAACTTATACCTTAATCAAAATTTCATGAAGGATATTTTAGGGATTTTCAAACTTGTAAATTCGATTTTAACCTAATTTTTTTATAAGCCGTCATTAGATTTTGTACAATCATCAAAAAGAGTTAAGAGAGGTTTGAGGAAATAGGATGTATGATTTTTTTATCCTGTAAACGTCTTTTTGTTATAGTGAATTATCGTAATGACATACGAGAACACAATCTCCCACTGAGAAAAATCTTGCGTGTTCTCTTATGTCTTTATTTCTTTATTACGATTTTATTGTTTTTCATGATATAGAATTAAGATATTTAAGTCTCAATTGTTATGATGTATATTAGATTGAAATAATTTTTTTCATTAAAAATTCTTGTCACCATATGATTATGTGAATGAATGAGAGCACATGCTACATGAATTATTGCCACTTATAAAGATTAATAGATAGCGTCATTAGTCCCTCAAGAAATGCTCTCATTTAAACATTACACATGCCTTTTGTGGGCTCTAATACATGGGTGGGCCTTATGTTGCCATTTTGTTTCATTTTATTCTCATCTTTATCGTGTAATCTAGCCCCTGTTTGATAGTCAGTATTTTAAAATTCTTTAATTCTCATACTTATTTTCAGCCACACATTTAAGTAATAAAATAAGTAAATTTAAAAACATTTTCAACTTTTTAATCACGCATTTTTAAAAAAAATTAATAATCAAAACTTCATTTTTTTTAAATAATGGCCATCAAACATGGGCCTATTATCTTTCAAAATTACAGCTACAATCTTTAACCTTGCCTAGTTTAATTAAAAATCAGATTTTTAGTAAAATTTGGTTAAAATTAATGAAATATATGATTGAAAAATCGATAAATAAGTTCAATAAAATGTATGATTAAAATTGAGTTTGAACATTTTATTGAGACCAAACAGAACCTTCATGTACTTAATGAGACCAAACAGAACCTTCATGTACTTAATTGAACATTTAAGTTCTCAGCCAATTTGGATATGGAAAAAAAAAATGTTGTCAAATAATAATGTTGTCAAATAATAATGAGAAGTGAGTGGTCTTCCTTATCGTGTCTAATTTTGATCAAAATGAAGATAGCCCACGTGTCATTATATTATATCACAAGTTTCTTCTCCTCCATCGAGTCGACTCATCAATTTTTCATTTTTACGTAAGGCGATTGTTGTACTCATAGAAAAATTGAATAATATTACGCAATCACAATTCATAAAGATCCAAAGACGACGTTATTAAAATTTATAGACAAAAAGTTTTAACTGTCAAATAAAATTTTTAATATAATTTCTTAAAGGTCATATCATCAAGGAACGAGCCACAAACTCGAGAGTGAAAGGGAGAGTATTGGAAGCTAGGTTGGAAGAGAGCAACAAAAGTCAAGAAAGTCCAGGTCAAGGGCCACTCTTTTCGAGAGGTTTTATAGAAGAAGATTCAATCGAAAGTCAATTTTATAACAACTGTCGATAAGAGAAAGAAAGTGATTTACATCAGAAAAAAAATGTGACACTGACTCTCTAGCAATGCCGGAAGCATTCAATTTCCCCAGGCCTTATTTACCAAGCTCGGGACTACTTGCATAGCAAAGTCGGCATGAAAAAGGCGCAATTATCAATTTTATCAGTATGTTTGAGCCCAATTTTTCTTTTTTTCTTTTTTTCAAAAATTCATTTTTGAATAGTGATTTGATGGAGAATGTAATGTTAAAAAATAAGACAATATTTTGAATTTTCGTGTAATACTAATTGATCAAAGAATGTGTGATCGAAAATTAAAGAATTCAATTTTGATGTTCAGCCAAAAATGAAGACTAGGCTGTTTTGTGAAAGGCATGTAGCTAGTGGAGAACAGATAGATATAGAATGCCTAGCTGGCATGCAATCAACTATGCCTACGAAAACGCGTATAAAGCAACTTTGATGATTCTGTTCTTCTTTCACACCTACGTAACCATGTCGTAGTGTTATTAATTAGAGAATATATTATGCACTATTATAAAAAGTAGATATTATGATTTTTATTTTTGTTTATTTTTATTTTTAATATGTGCAATTTTATTATGTTATAAAATATGTCGTGAGGAGATTGTTTGATTAGAAAGTGGTACAAGAAAGTTCAACAAATATTAGAAGTCCATAGTATGCATGTTAGTGTGAGTCAGATAACGTCAAGAAGAGTTTTCTTTATTTCTAATTGGGAAAACTATTCAAGGTATCGATATCAAACTTTCACAACTGTCATATATTGTCTTTTGCAAGTCAGTGCTTGTTGATGACTAAAAATGACGTGACATCTTTTAAATCAATGTAAGAAAATTTTAATAAAGTAATTGTGTAATAAAGAAAATTATATTTGTCTATCGTTTTTAATTTTTTTTCTAAAATTCATTTTTAATCACGCATTCTCACAATTGAATATTTTGCACGTAAACTCAAAATATTTCCTTATTATTTAATCACATTTTCCAAAAGGAAAATCACTATGTCAAAACTCATTTTTCCTAAAAAACGATGTTTAATGGACATCAAATAGGGTCTTAGTAACAATAGTGTTGAGAGATTTTGATAATTCAACTCATTTCATTGGGCTTTTGCCCTCTCGTTTATGTCATTAAATTGGAGTTGTCTTTTTAGTCATGTCAAGTTATAGTGTCTGTCCTATAGACATGTTTGTCATCGCCCTTTTGGAGAGATTTAACTGGCTTCAGAGTTCGTGAAGGCGAGGTAATCGTAACATGCCTCAGAACATCGTGATTTTCTTTTGATTGGCTAATGTGGACGGTTCCGTCATCTGCATGACACTTTTTCAGTCGTGCAGTGATGATGTTCCTTAGATGACATCTCTCATGGTTCAACCCGTGAGGGTGAAACCTTGAGCAAATCTTTCGAGTTGTCCTATTTGATTTTGATAAGAAGTCTTCTATTGATTAATTCATGATGGATCCCTAGATGATTCGATGTGAGTTTCAGATTAGACGGCAGCAATGCTCATGATTTTGTGTGTTTTTAAATAGATTGCTTCAGAACTATTTAAAATTTTAAACATTTATCAAAGGCAAAAGATGGCAATAACCTTTAATCATGCAGTGTAAAGCTAAAGCTGTTTTAATATTCTCACCCATCTTGCCTTGGCAATTAAGTCAAGGAGTTAACCAAAATTTTCTCTCCTTTTCAAGAAAGTTATGAATAAATTAATTTATAGTGACAATAGTGGGTTAAAAAATCTAAGGTCAAAGGGGTTGGTGCACAAGGAACGTGCAGCACATTAGAATGTCAAATTGAATTGATTTGAACTTTGACTAACCCAAGAAAAAAGCCCATAGGCCCATCTTCATTAATTACCATATCTTAGATTTCGATGTCGTTAAGAATACACTGTCAGACAAAATGGCCAAGATGCACTTTGAGATTGTTACTGTTGACTTCCATACATACACATTGAGATTGTAAGCGTTGACTTGTGAGTTGACATGAAACTAGTAGAATTTAATATAACACACGTTCGATCCAATGTTACGCAAAAGTTTTTGTTTACTTTTTGACGTTTTCAAAACTCAATTTGTCCCGTCGCAGCATATATGGGCACGTCTTAGTTAACTTTTGCCAATTTTTCACTACGTTCGGAATCCAAAATGGTGCGTCTAGCTATGTCAACGAGCCGAACAGAAAAAAAAAAAAGCTCAGGCTCGGTTTGAGCTTTTTTGTGCCGAATTTTTTTTGTCCGAGTCGAGCCGAACGAGCCCGGTAAAAAAAGGCTTGGCCCGAGCTTTCGGTCCGAGCCTTAGCGGGCCGAGCCGGGCCGGCTAGATTTTTTTGTTTATTTTAATATCAAATTTACATTTTTTACTTAAAATTTTTTAAAATTGTACGATTTATACATACTATAAATTAAAGAAAAAAATTTAGGTTCGACCGAGCTTTTTTGGGCCCGAGCCGAGCCAGTAAAGCCCGGCCAAAAAAATGAGGCTTGGCTCGAGGTTTTTCCGAGTCAAGCCGAACCCGAGCCTAGCTGGCGAGCTTTTTTGTCAAGGTGCGTCTAATAAATAACATCTAATAGTGAAAAATCAAAAACCCGATAGTAAAAGATTTCTTTTAACGAATCTATAAGTTATTTTAATAAAAATATTTTTCAAATAAAAATGAAATATCGTTATTCAGACCCGTGACATCTCGAATTTCAGTATGGGTTTCAACTTTCACGCGGACAAAACTACAGAAACAAAAGTAGAATTACAATGTACACCAGCTTTCACTAGCGTAGCCGACGCGTGCTTCACCGACACAGTAACGCGGCTACACTGTGGGGCCCTACATTTTAAGAGGATTAAAAAAAAAACATCATTAATGAGTCGAAATTAACTTATATTTGCATGTGACTTCTCTCTCCTCTTCACCATTAATACTCTCTTAATTGCGTTTTATTTTATTAACAATAGTTAATTATTAGTAGTACTAGCCTAAGTAAGACCCGGTATAATCAATAAATTAAAATAAATTATAAACTTTCATTAATTGTAATATTGAAATGAAAATTATTAAAATAATCCTGCCATAAAAAGAAAATAGAGAATTTTAATTTTTCAAAGGCAAAAGTTAAAAGGATCTTGAAATGGTTGAAAATCTGTCTTGGATTCTCTCTGTCGATAGCCAAACGATAAAGCCATCAATTTTGCAATGAACTAAGGTGGTCGTATGTGCTTAGACTGGACAGTAGAATCAGAAAGGATAAAATTTTGGCAGTTTTTACTTTATTTTGTTTATAATTTTAATCGAAGAAAAGAAAGAAAGTTGATCCGACTATTTGCATTGAACGACGTCGAATGTAGAATATTAAAACGAGAATAACACGTTGCGACAGAAAAAATAAATAAAGGACAAAAACATATGTACACAAGTCATCGTCGGCAAGCGGCAATTCTGGCGCAAGTTGGTGCACTGTGAAATTGATTGAGGAAATTGGTTCACACATACAAATCGCGAGTCCAGCTGATTTTGTACATATTTGATTTTCTAATGACGTGTCACTGAAGCTGCACCAATTTTAAATAGAGAATTGTCCAACGGAAGAAAAAACATATTGAAGGGGAAGATAAAAAATTCACAATCAAGAACAAGGATTAAAGAATTCAAGAATCCATAATCAAGAATCAAATTGAAGAATGAGACAATCAAGATTATTGAGTGAAAAGTCAAAATCAAGTTCAGAATTCAAGAATCAAAAAAATGAATATCCAAGATTCAAGATCTAATATTAAATAATTCAATAATTCTTAATGTACAGAAAAAATGTTTACAGAATCTTTACTTATACTCACATGAGTAGGTCCCGCGTGATAATAAAAAATGGCAAAAAAATCCCCCCCCCTATTGCGAGGTATCTGTGGGGGGTCTGTGAACGGCCCATCTGTACCTCGAGCTCTGCTCTAAATAATTATTCCCAATGAATTAATGTATGTTTTGTATGTAATAATTCTCTTGATGATTTGACGTAGAGGATCTTAATAATAAAATAATTAGATTTTCATAATGTTCAAAATTGAGTAATCAATTTTATCAACTTAAATGAGTATTAAGACGAGGTGAGCTACTGGAATAGTAAAATGAGGAATTTATTGATTTCTTGCATTCATAAGCATGATAATATGAATGAGGAGATTAACGTGGTCCATCAAAGGGACCACCTTCCCATTTATAGTTGAATTTTGGAAAGTTGGCCACCATATTCAAGTTGTTAACAATGCATTCCGTCGTGGCTACAACGTTCTTCCTTGTTGAGTGTACCAAATTATTCATCTATGGAAGTTCTTTATTGGAAAGAGAGGTTGGCTTTAGCAGCTCGTCGTAATGTTTTAAATGAGCATTGTGACTTTTGATTGATTGACATGAGATGCTGAGGTCATCCATACCACGAGTGTATGTGAGATTGGTCAAAGCAGAGGTGATAATGTCATCCTAATCAAATCAATAACCATGATATTTCTTGATCATGGCAGAGCTCACGGAGCTAAAGAACAGATGGAACCGAGCTGTTTTTGGGAATAATGTGAAACTGTATTCGTCCATTAATGACTTTTATTAGGGATATTATTGTAGGTCAATCTATGATTAGAAATTCAATATCAACGAGAATTAATGAAATTAGAAAAAAAAAAAAAAAAAAAGTACACCAACTTACTTGATTTCGTGCATATGCATCGAATTTGTCAATATGCATCTCTTTCAGAAAGAGGAACGAAACAAGTTGTTTCGTGAAGTATTTAGATTGTGGATTTCATACGTAGAGAGCATGTTTAATTATGGTTAGATTTAAGTTATTTTTGTAAAAAGTAAGAGCATGTTTGGTACAGCTTAAAATCCAATTAAAATTAAAAATATGGTCGTTATTGGGACCCACCCGTCTAATAAAAGTCAACAATAACAACTATATTTTCAATTTTAATCTGATTTTAATCTCTACCACACACCCTCTAAGTACTTTCTTTCGAGAAAAAATAGATTTGTCACATAAAAGGTAAATTTTAAAATTATCTTAGCAAAATAAGTATTTCAAAATATTTCAAATTACAACCGATCTAACCCTTTTGTACAAAATCCAAAGTAAATTTCATGTTGTTTATGTATTGATGAGATGATACAAGCTAGATTTAGGTATAACCAAACTATTAAATGTGTAAGTATATTGAGAGTCTATTTGATAGGATTTTGCATTTCGTTAAATAAAAAAAAACATTTAAAAACTCCTATATTCAAAGAAAATACTTTAAAAAAATTATATAGACATTAAAAAGTAACTTTTTAATTTCAAAACAAATATTGACTTTAGAATAGTCACGTCAAACGAAGCCTAAGCTCATCTTTTTTTAACTTGAAATATCGTGATAACTTAGTTGAACTAAAGAAATAAAAGCTTACGAAATGTATGTAAAGCTTTTATTATTAATGGGACATAAAGAGACAATCATAACAAGAAACGTATGGTAGCATATTTGTGTGCATGCCTTTAAAGATGGTAACGGGCATTATTATTATTATTATTGTGTTTGTACCATTTTCCTATTTCGTTTTAAATTAATTATAGTCCCAAAATTAACAATTTTTTTTTACCAACAAAAGGGAAAGGGTTTCGAAAATTATAGCAAATATTGCACATCAAGAAATTTTAGTCCATGTTTGGTGTAGCTTAAAATTCATTGAAAATTTAAGTCAAATTCTACAATTTAATCACACATTTCAAGGGATCCACATTTAATCAATTTTTATCAACGTATACTAAACATTTAATTTTTAACTACATTAAATATGAGCTGATTTTGTAACCCGCATGAAAGTTGATTGTATTCACGTCACGTAAAAGTTTACATTTTTAACAAAGACAAATATTTACCAAGGGAATATTTTTATTACATAATTTAGTTAAAAATGGGTTAGATTCGCGTTGTATAAACACTTAAATAGTTAAAAAAAGAATAAATATATTTATATTCGTATATTGAACACATTAAACATATTAATTATTTACTTTATTGTATTTTTAAGTAAAAAAATACTTATTTTGAAACTACCTTAAAATGAGTAACTTTTATTATTCCTGTTCTAAGTAAAATTAGCTAAACGTGCTCTAAATAATATTATGTTCTTTCATGAAATATTATGCATTTGATTGGCAGAGCTAAAAGCCGATTTTGATAAAAATAAGTGGCCAACAAACGAATAATTCCAAACAAGTACTAAATACAAGCCTAAGTTGTCACCGTAAGTAGAGTACAATCTCTCTCTCTCACACACTAATACGGGGATTAATTACGTAGAGCTTAAGGTAAAAGAAGAATTACAGTTGGGACTGAACTCTACTTATTAAAAAGCAAGCCGTGTTTAATAATGTTTTAAAAGTAAAATAATCAGATTTAATAATACAGAGGGAGAGGGGCCTGATTAATTCCAATAGAAGGAGAGAGAGAGAGAGAGAGGTCTTTCACGAGCGACCTCTCTTGAGATTTGATCCGCATTCTGCACAGTCCACACTGCCTCTGTAGCGATGTCCTATTTGCTGTTCTCTCTCTATATATCTATATCTCTATCTGAATTTGAGTTATAACTAGTGAGAGAAAAGGGGAAGGAAGTGAAGAGAAGATTGTTGCTTTCCGTGTGCGCGCGCGAAAGGGGAAGAAATAGCGGGAGATTCAGAAAAGACAAATCTTGGGGTTTGAAATTTGATGAAAATCCGCAGCAGAATAGGCTGAAAGTGAGGGATTTTGGTTGCTTGCTTACTCGGTTTATTGGGTAATTTGTGTCTTTCAAGGTAAAACTATAAATGAAAACTGTTGTTTTCTGCAACAGCTTCTCTTGTTGTTTTGTTTTTGCTCACTTTTGGTCAAACGAAGAGTTTTGTTGTTTTCTATGGAATTGAGATCCAATTTGGTTTCTAGTGTATTCATATCTGGGCGATTTTTTACTCTTTATATTCGAGTGATTTAGCTCAATTGAAGATTGTGTCAAATCAGCTTGTTCTTGCTCTTACTCTCTTTTACTTGGTGGGTAAGGTAAATACTAATTACTCATATACAAGAACTGGCGGTTTATTTTGTTATTATTTATAAATTAATCTAGCTAATTTACTCTTCTTGGTTTCTTATTTCAATTCTGCATTTTCTATTTCTATTTTTAGTTCAGTTCACATGTGCACTAAAAAGGCTCTGTTTTTAGGAGTGATATTCGTATACTTGTTTGCTCAATCTCAACATGTCGTGCAATATGTCAGTTCAGTGGATCTAGAATGGGATGTGACAAGATCTTTGCCGATGCACCCAGTTGTTTTTTTGATGATATTTAGAGTTTTATCGATTTATAGTCATAGTTTCTGGATTTCCCATTTTTGGTCCTTTTCTCCTGTATGATTTGTCTGCGGGGTTATTCAGGTTGAAAATATGTCGAGGCCTCTTCATCGAGGTTCATCTGGGGGCGGAGTGCGAATCTTGGAAAACTGTAATGATTTATGGGATGACTCTCAGATGAAAGAAAAAATAGAGAAGGAAGATGTGGATCGAAGTCGTACAAATGGTTCTCATAATACATATTTATCAATCAAATTCCCTTTTCGGTTTCTCTTCCTCGACGGTTTATCTTCAAAACACAGTTTGAGTGGCAATGGTTTTGTATCTGATCCCTTCAGCCCTGGGACTCTGAGGAATCGGCATAAATTGTCACTTGCTTTACTCAAATTCAGTTTAATAGTTATTGTAGTTCTCGCTCTGACTGGATCCTTTTGGTGGGCGATTTCCATAACATCATCATCCAGAGGTCAAATATTTCATGGATATAGGCGGCTTCAAGAGCAACTGGTGTCAGAGTTGTATGAGATCAGTGAGCTCTCTCAAGGTTCCTCTAGGTTAAGAGACTTGGAATATTGTTCTCAAGAATCAGAAAACTATGTTCCATGCTTCAATGTTTCAGAAAATCTTGCTTCAGGCTTTTCTGAGGGTGAAGAATACAATCGCCACTGTGCACATGGATCAAACCAACATTGCTTGGTTCTCCCGCCCATGAATTATAAGATTCCCCTTAGGTGGCCTAGCGGAAGAGATGTCATCTGGTTCGCCAATGTTAATATTACAGCACAGGAGGTGCTTTCCTCAGGAAGCTTGACCAAGAGGTGAGTGGAAGAGCTAGTTTCTGCAGTTAAATATAAACATGGGGTTAAAAACTTAATTTATTTTTCCACTTGTTGCAATTACAGGATGATGATGTTAGATGAAGATCAGATCTCCTTCCGTTCAGGATATTCAACGTTTGATGTCGAAGACTACACACATCAAATTGCTGAAATGATTGGGCTAAGAAATGAATCCTACTTAATACAAGCTGGAGTGAGTGGATTTCGATTGGCAGAATTAATAAATCTTCTTTCTAGGCTTTGATTCATTTTCTTCGTTGTTTACGCATCCATTACTCCTGTTGATATCTGATGTGGTGATCTCTATTTGAAAATCAGATATGGATAAATAAAATGTAATGTGCAAGTCAAGTTGCCTCAGCATTCCATATCAATGTTTATGTAGATAACCAAATATATCATGCACTATTTGACTTTCATTATATTTCATCAGCCCATCACCTGTCTTCATAGGCAGTTGCTTTTGCATGTACTTGAGTTTGCAAAGTTTATTGTAGATACTGTCAATATACCCTTAAGTCAAGACGGTGGGAAAATGGATTATTAATGGGTATCATTATCTATGTTTGCAAATGATTTTGTTAATTTTCAAGTGGTAGCTTATGAACATTTGTTGGTTGTCTGGTAATAAGGTCTTTCAGAATTTCTTCTGTTCCACAGATTTAACACAATCAATTTTATTGCTCATATTTGTGGATGTAATGCAACTTGTTTAGCTTCTAGGAGTATTCATATATTTCTCAATCAACTGTATATTGTCATGTCTAATAATCCTTTTCCAATTCCATTTTATAATTGCGTGATGATTTTATTCCACGTTCAGGTTCGAACTATCTTGGATATAGAATGTGGTTATGGCAGTTTTGGGGCACGTCTGTTTTCAAACAAATTATTGACCATGTGTATAGCGAACTATGAGGCTTCTGGCAGTCAGGTTCAACTAACTCTCGAAAGAGGGCTTCCAGCAATGATTGGCTCATTTACTTCAAAGCAATTACCATATCCATCCCTTTCTTTTGATATGATACATTGTGCACGATGCCGTGTTGAGTGGGATAAAAAAGGTACCCTTCAGTCCGTTTAATGCCATCATAGAGAGATATACTTTATTAGAATTTTAATTATTCGTAAAAAAGTGAAAGTTTATATAGAAACAATTAGATGATTAAGAATTCACAATATTCATACATGTCACATTTAGTGATATGTAAAGTAGAGACGATGAAATTTCTGTCAAAGGGCAAGTTGAGAAGGATGTGCTATCAGGCTCGGGATTTTCTTATAAGAATGTGTATTGGATTCAAAGAGTGAATGGGTAAGAATCTTATCAATTGATACAGCTTACAAAGTTGTGGATAAAAACTTGGGCTTGCTATGTTGATATCTTGGAGCTGCAGCTGCCTTTATTTTAATGTTTGTGCATGCTTTGCCAATGAAAAGGAATTTTGCTGCATGTGTATTGCAGATATTGGATTCATTGGATTCCTCTCCCTCTCCTTGCTAGTGTGTAGTCACACACACATACTTGTTGTCTCCTCTATAAACACCAGAGTGATTAAATAGTTCAATAAAATTTTAGCTTGTAAACAATATATGGCCGATTTTTGGTTTTATCATTAAAGCATCATATAGTGTCATTTGAGGTTCCGAGTCTACCAAGAGAAGTTCGGGGAAAGGGAGGGCTACCTATACTGTGTATTCCATGCATCAGGAGAAAATAATGTAAAAGCTTGTATACGTTGAACATCAACAAACCGACAATCCGCCCTCCAAAAAAATTAACTGTGGGAAAAAGTAAAAGTAATGTATTGAAGAGAGGTTTCTTGCATTTGATTTAACTTGAACATCAGTACACGCATCACACTTCATTCACTGTGGGAAAAGGTAAAAGTAATGTATCGAAGAGAGGTTTCTTGCATTTGAGTTAACTTGAACATCAGTACCCGCATCACACTTCATTACAAGTAGCATTAATTGCAAGGTTTTACCGACTGCAGATGGATTTAACCTCAGTGGATATCTTTTTATGATTATATGCGGTATTTTTTATTTACCAAATTGAAATGCCTACTCTGATTGGTTAGGTTCATTCTTAATTGTAACATAGATCTTAAAAACAGCGTTATGTATAGCATTGGGTTGGTTAAAATTGTGTATTTGTTTGGGGGGGATCCTACCAACTTGTTCCAGAATTTAGAAGCTTTATGATCTTGCCATTTGTTTCTCTATTCGTTGTGATGGTTAATTTTTATTCCATGTATGGAAGACCCGCTCAGACCTTTCCTGTCCTATATGTTAATTTTCAAGGAACTTTGTCAAATAATACCACATTGTCAACTCAGAAGAAAGAAATAAAAGCTTTTCGAATGATAGTTTTCTACAAACACTAGTCTCTATCCACTATCATCCTTTGTTAAACTTGGATTCTTACACTTGTTAGTCTTTGTAAAAAAGAGAATAGAAAAACATAATTGAGACAAAGCTTAATGTGAAAACAAATATAGTGACCCCGGACAGTAGTTATGAAACACCGTCGAGTTTACTCTGTTATACTCATAGATTGCAGAATGTGGGCCTTTATTAAAAAAAAAAAATATCCGAAAGGTTATAACTGCCATTTTTTTATTTGGAATGTTATCTGAATATATAGTGTTTATCATGTGATACAGATGGCATATTTTTGGTTGAAGTTGATCGGTTATTGCGGCCTGGTGGATATTTTGTCTGGACTGATCCAGTTATAAATTCTCAGCGCTCCCTCCGCAATAAAGAAAACCAGAAAAAATGGAATACAGTGCGTGGGTTTGCTGAAAATCTCTGTTGGGAAATGTTGCCACAACAAGATGCAACTGTAGTGTGGAGGAAGGCAAGCAAGAAAAATTGTTATTCAGCGAGGTAAGGCAACCAGTATGACACCTTTTTCTTCATTTTTTTGTTGATTTACTTTTTCTTCATTTCTATGGTGCCCCTGTTCCTTATTTATACCTATGTTTTTATTACGTATGTATCATCTTTCTCAAATGAGAAGTCATCTATAAGATATCCTTCTATTTTAAGAAACAATATTTTTTGTCTAAAATCTGTTGAAAAATATAGTGCCTCCCGAACTATCCTTTGAGTTTCTTATTGTATTCACCTGGTTCCATATGAGTAAGATAAACGACTTTGCAAACAGAAAAAAAATTGTAGGTTGACTATTCATGCTGGACTATAATTTTTTCTCTTCTCCAAGTGGGGGGATGTTTATCTGGAATGGAGTGTGTTAATCTATAATGTTCACAGCTGAGTACATGTATCACTTGTACATCATTCTAAATTCTAATGCTTGTATTTCTAGGAAACCTGGTTCTGGCCCCTCTCTTTGCAGCAAAGGCCATGACGTTGAGTCCCCATATTATCGACCTCTCGAAGCATGCATAGCAGGCACTCAGAGCCGTCGATGGATTCCTATTGAAGACAGGGAAAAATGGCCTTCCCGGGCTAATTTGAATTTGAAAGAACTTGCTATTCATGGTAATAGACCAAATTATTCGACTCTTTTTGCGTTATGATTGCCTGAGGTTGAACACTTCAAATGTATTGCTACATTTTTGTTTGTGCATAAATGTCAACGTGATATTAATTATCTCACTGTATCAGGTCTGCATTCAGAAGCGTTTGCTGAGGATGCCATTAACTGGAAGTCAGCAGTCCACAATTATTGGTCTCTGCTCTCACCTCTAATATTCTCTGATCATCCAAAGAGACCTGGCGATGAGGATCCTTCTCCCCCTTACAATATGCTGAGAAATGTCCTAGACATGAATGCTCACTTTGGCGGTTTCAATGCGGCCTTATTAGAAGCTGGAAAATCTGTATGGGTCATGAACGTGGTTCCTACGAGGGGAACAAACAATCTACCTTTAATCCTCGACAGGGGATTTATAGGCGTGTTGCATGACTGGTAAATTTTACCTTCTTTTACATGGCATGAATGAGCTTCACTTTATTTACCTATATTGACTATATCCGAATGTAAATATTTTGTGCAAACTCTTGGATATGTGTTGCTTCCATCTTTACTCTGGAATCTTTTTATATGATCCATTTTCTGGAATCTTGTTGCAGTAAATAGCCTGAGCAAGAAGCTTGTCCTTCTTCAACATCAACATTTTTCTGTAGAGACAATATAATACAATTTAAGATAGTAAAACATGTCAGTTTCTAATTCTATGCAGACAGGTTTTTTTTCAACCATGTCTGGCTGAGTCTATAAACATTATACAATTCTGATGATGCTGAGCTTCTCCTTCCTTTTGTGTACTAAGATAACTGTATATAGAAATAAATCCAAGTATATATCCACTTTGATTGCGAGGAGTTCTTTTGAGTTTCTTTCCAGGGATGCTTGTCTCTTTTAGAGCAGTTTGGGGAACTATTACTTGAATTTGAGAGTGTAGGATGTCTAAAAATGGATTACACATGCCTCTTTTTTCCTCCCAACTGCAAAACGGGGGGGGGGGGGGGGGGGGGGGGGGGGGGGTGGGGGGGGGGAGATGTCTTCTGTCTTCAGAAATTGGCACAATCAGAGAATTCACACGACTACCTCCTAATTAGTTCTGAGAAATCAATTGAAGGGTAATTGGCATCAAGAAAACCTCTAGACCTCACCTATCTGCTCATGATATAGTGGAATAACATTTGTTTCCCTTGTTTGGTAAAAAATTGTGTTATATTGAGTACTGAATTAACTGAAATTCAGTCACTTGCTTTTATTCTCATTCATTCTTGGTTCTTTTTTCTCAAATGTATTTAATACTTTCACAATTCTCTAATATCTTTTTGTTTATATAACTTATGCTCAGGTGTGAACCATTCCCTTCCTATCCAAGAACATATGATCTGGTGCATGGTGAAGGGATTCTCTCTCTTGAATTTCGTAAGCAGACCAGATGTCGCATGCGAGACCTATTCACTGAGATAGATCGTTTACTTCGTCCAGAGGTATCCTTATGATTTATTGTCGTTCTAAATTCCCTTTATATGGTTTAACCCAAATATTAAGAATAATCACTTTGGGATAACGTAATCTTCTGTATGACACCACTGTCATCCTGATTCCTGCTATTGCTTGAAGACGTTCCATTCACTGTCTTTGTTCTGCCTAACCTATAACCTTCAACTCGAACGCAATACCAAAGGTGAAACATCTTCTACTGAAAAAAAATAAAATAATAAGAATACGGATACGGAAACGTTAGAAAACATTCGGTCCACACTGGCTACGCACCAAGATCTCTTGGATGGGTCCTTGCTTGTAGGGAGTGAAATCAATCAAGAAGGTTTTGACTTACGATTTATCCGTCTCCTAATATCAAGTAAAACCATGTCATCACTTATTTATACCCAGAGACCTCATCTTGGATTTCTTGTACGCTCATTCTTGAAAATTAGAAAAATGAGGACTTGAAACGAATGTATTCCATAGTACATTTCCTTCCCATGATTCTATATTATGGCTCGTGAGTTTAATACATTTGTAGTTTGAACAAATTTGTATAGCTCCCTTTTTTCTTGTGAGTTGGCATTATAGTACTCTTGCACCGATTCATATGGCATGTCTTCTCTCTTTAAAATCTTGTTGTATAATTTTTTCAACCATTGGCCTTCTATTTTGCTAATGGACATGCATGTGCAGGGGTGGGTGATTCTAAGAGACCGTGCTGCTCTTATTGAGTACGCAAGATCTCAGACAACAATTCTGAAATGGGATGCACGAGTCGTAGAGATTGAGGGCAATAGCCATGAGAAACTCCTAATCTGCCAGAAACCTTTCTTCAAAAGACAAGCAAGCTAATTCTCAAGTTGGCAAGGAGCCAAACATCATAGTCGATGAAATATTCACATTCTTTCCGAATATAAAGTTATTGTCCTTGTGTTCCACAGAAACTGTGGATTGGATTTTTATTTTTTTTCCAAACAGAAAGAGGTAGCGGGGAGCAGAAAAACACATATGGTTGGTAAAAAAGAAACTCCTATGGAACCGTAAGGTACGCATAGGGACATGTAATTACACAGTTGAGGCACAGGCAAGTGAAAGAAGTGTAGGATTATGCACAAGTTTCCTTTTGATGTCTCCTTATAAATGAAACAAACGCATGATAAATTATTGTTAAGATATTACACAATAAGCAAAGTATGATCTGCTGTAGTGTATAGAATGCTTAGACTAATATTTTATTTGGGGCCTCTCTTTTTCCCATTTTCTTGCGTTTCACCTCTGTCGCTCTATATTCATTATTTTGTGTTATGCTACTTTTCTGCCTGGTGTTTGTCTAAAATTTATAAAGTTAACAGTGAATTAAACGATCTATTATGACCGTGTTTGGCTAGAAATATACGTAACTTATAAAGAGGAATATTAGCTAGTTTTATGAAATGTGTAGATAATATATGGGTAGTATTTAAGAATGTGTGTTTAAATTTAATGTTTTCGACTCCGATTTATAAGTTATTAATAAGTTTAACCAAATGCAGGCTATAAATTCAAAAGCTTTAGGACATAGTATCCATAAGTAAATTGAGGACCTAGTTGCAAATTTCATTTTCACTGTTGCACGTAAAATTTAGCTCGTTTCATTCTCATTTTTCTATTCATTTTTAAGTACACATGCTTCAATAAAATAATATTTTCTATCACATAAATAATTTTTCCTTCTTTTTCAATCACATATTTCTCATCACATCAACAAAAAAAAAATGCGTTCTCTCCACAAAAATGTCTACCAAACAAAGGCTTAATTATGGAGGGTTAATTACAGCAATAGTCACCAAAGTTATTTTTTTACGGTAATAATCACTCAAATTTCTAATTATACTCCCCAATCAAAAAATCAAAACTAAATCCTACGGACATCATTAAGTTCCCACGTGTCATCAAATCACATTATTATGGAAAATCAGCAAAATTGGAGTTGAAAAATTTGGGATTAAATGATCATATGAGAAAACATAATGACACTTCAATATTGATCAATTTTTTAGGCTTACATTAAACCTACATTTTCTTTAAACGACGACTTTTACTGATAAATTACATCATTTAGTGATACACTTAATGCTGTTACGTATAATTTAATGTTATTTTTTTTAATAAAGTAACTATTAATATAATAATTTAGAAACTTAAATAATTATTATTGCTAGAAAATAACTTTGAAACCATTGGCTTAATTAGCCAAATCTTGGACAAAAAAAATTAAAATAGCAGGTTTGCTAATTAAGTTTCTCTTCGTCAAAAGTCATCTGCAAGTTTGCTGATAACTTCACGATTGTTTTGGATGGAAAGCGTAACCAGAGCTGGCCCAGTTTTGTAATATTGGGTGAACCCAATATCGATTTGTTCACAATTGTTTGGCATGGTCCACGCTATACGTGAGGGGGCATGTTAGAGTTCCACGTTGACTTGTGATATTTACACGATCCACTTAATAAAGTAAGAGCAATCATTCCCTAAAAAGTCGATTTTGTTAGGTTGAGTTAGACTCAATATCCTTCCTACATGGTATCAAAGTCAATTAAGCTCCAACGAGCAATTTGATCCGATTAAGAGTCAAAAAAATTGAATGCACGAATTTCAAGATTAGTCTGCTCAAATGAATCCACCATCTTGAAGGGACATGTTAACGGATAGAATCACACATCGAATAAAAATAAAAACATAAACCAATTTATAAAGTTTGGACTACTCCTCTTAAAAAGGTTGACCTTTTAAGATAAACCACAAATCTTAACATAAGCAAGTGTTGAGTTCACGGGTTCACTTTCATAATTACCAATGGCACCAGCATAAAAAAATCAATTAGAGTGGTGCTACATGTACATTAGGGGTGCCATAATGGACACATGGCACCCCCCTATTGGAAGGTGCGGGTGCCATAATGGACACATGGCACCCCCCTATTGGAAGGCACCTTCCAATAGGAGGGGTGCCATGTGTCCATTATGGACACCATTATGGCACCCCTAATGTACAAGAGGAATAACCCAATCAATTATTCTCGACTCGGTTCCGAATTTCTTGGTAACCGATTCATTTGGAAACATGTCCACCCCTAGCATCAAGTTCAAACTACGAAGCTCCTTTCTAGTTCAAGTTTTACTGTTATTTTAGAGACGTATTTATAGCAATAATTTGCTACAACTTTTACGACCTGGGAATTCAATAGTCATATTGTTAAAACCTTCCAGGTAACATCATAATGAACTTAGTGCTTATGGTTGGCAAAACATCATGTCCTTATTACAACCTGGAATCTATTGACACCAAATGGAGCCGGGAAACAGAAAGCAATTCTTTTAGAATGGACCATCAATGGTAATTGAAATTTGAATACTAAATCAAAAACTGCTGGTTTACAATTAAAAATTCAGAATACAATAAGCAAAGAAACTGTTTTTCAAGCTAGCACCCCAAGAACTAGGAATTCTAACGGGAAGAAAACGCAACTGACTTTTCCATCAGAGAAGAGTGATGGTTAGAACGGCTTTTTGCTCCATGCCTGCTCTGGCGAGCTGCAGTTGCACTGCTCCTGCGCAGAGTGGAGGATGATGAACCCCCTCTACTCGCCCTCTTCACTGCTTTTCCTCGAGTGCTCCGGATGCTATTCCCAAGTGCAGCTTTAGCAATGGCTTCCGAGCCTACCTCTCGTAGCTTGTGTGGATTTATAGTCTGCTTATTGAGGAAAACCAGTTTTGGGAGAAGACTGCATATGGCCTTGCGCAATTGATCATCACCAATATTGCTGTGAACAGGATTGCCTAATAGATTTAGAGCTGCCAGAGAATTGGAGTTTGCCACAAGCTGACCAAATGCTTTTGTTGTGGTTATTTTGTTGAAGCTCAAGTCCAATACGGTCAGCTTCAGAAGCCTATGCAGACCCTCAACATTACTTATTTTGTTGCCAGCAAGATAGAGCTCCTTTATAAGCATACAATTCGACAACCCTGGCGTGAATTTAAAGACGAAAAGCTCCATTAGCAACACAGAAAATATTAATCGAATGATATTTTCTTTGAAAGCAATTTCTGTAATTTTATGGTAAGGGTCGCAAAAGATATTTACCTTGACCAATTCTAGAAATTCGGTTGTAACTGAGGTCAAGCACCCGGAGTCGAGTTAAGTCTCTCAGACCTTCGATTGTGCTTATATTGTTCTTGGACAGCTTAAGAATGTGGAGACCCTTTGGCAGAGATCCTGGAGTAATATGACCTGCAAATTGAGGGGAAAAATCACTAAAGATCCAATAATTCATCTAAATCCGAACATGGATGTCACGCTAGAAATTGAACTGGCAATAACTGAACGACACACACCTATCGAATTGGAAGACAAGTTGACTGATCGAAGGCTAGAGAAATGAGAAACGGATGGTATTACTTTCAGTCCAATGCCTGTAATATGTGCCACAGTTGACGAAGAATTCAGAGACTGGACAACGCTGTTGGCATATGTAATCTCCTCGGGAATCATTGCAGCTGGACTCCGAGTTGCTGGTGATCTATTATTCTCGGGAGAGGGAGGGAAGAAAATGCTATCTTCAGTGTGATCAACATTGTTGACTTCAAATGGAGGCTGCACTGAAACTTCTTTCACCCACTCATCGATTCTTTCAAACGGAGACGATTCTGTAGGAAAAGCAACCCACTGGTTTTGAGGCCACATACCAGAAACTCCATAAAATCCATCCCAGCTTTGGTTGTCTATGTTAAGGATTCCTTTACCCTTGCTTTCTTTGCTAAACTTTTCAGCTTTTCTTGGTTCTATGGTGTCTGAACAGTAGCCACCTTGTTGGTTGAGGGCGGGCTCAACTGCAGCTGGCAGTGGTTTTGTAGGCGAGTATCTATGCAGGTTTCTGTGGCTCCAGAGGAACAATTTCCACCACAATTTTCGACTTCTGGAGGGAAGTATTTGACTCGAAGAGTGCTTCTTCAACATCACTTTGTCTGCGCTACGCTGAGTCATAACAGAAACAGGTGTTGGAGGATAATCCAGAATTTCGTCCTGGAACCTTTCTGCTAAACTTTGTATTTCCTCGTAAGACTTGGATTTAGGAGGTGGCATCTGTTCATCCAGCGCATAATTCACATTCCTTATCAACATATCAGAGCACGAGCGCTTAAGCATTGGAGAAGCCCAAAATTCCATCTTCCCAATGCCGGGATCACTTACATGTCCACTTCTAATCATCTCAATGCCAGCCTTGGAATCTTCATCTACTTCCTTTGGGTACTCATTATCTATAGTCATCCCTTCGAAAGTTTGATGTTTTTCTTCATTCTGGTTTTCAACATGAGCTTGTAGATCAAAATCTGAGTTGTCTCTCTTCATCGACAAATTCTCGTCATGCTCATCTCCCCCTTCGTAGTCTATCTCTTCACCATCACCTCCAACCGGACTCTCGTGATTCATTACCTTCACCGTGCACCTAGAACTCTTCGGAATATGCAGAGGAACGGGAACACTAAAAGAAGCTGTTTTCAACTCGGAAGTTTCTGAAGTTTTGTTAAGATGCTCGAGCTTCACGTGTAAGGTTTTGACTTCCTTTTCCTTCCACAAGCACAGATGCAATCGAGATTTAAAAATAAAAATAAAAAATGAGGATAATATAACTAAGAAAAAGGAAAGGGCTTCAAAGAAATGCAAACAAACATGAATTGATCAGATCATTCTTACCTTATCTTTCTTTTTCCTCCATGAAGAACAAAAACAGTTCAGAGAGGCCATTTTCAGTATCAATATCACTCCAAACTTTCCTTGAGAACTGAAAATTCTGAATATATTTTATTAAAGATCTTATATCCAAGAAAACAGGGCTCTATACAGACTATGGAAAGAACAATTTCAGATACTGGAAATCAGATTGGATGGCGATCATTAGCCATAATCAACGGGCAGTCGCCAAAGCAATGACAGATTACAATCCGATGAATGTAAAGATGGAAGTGAAATTTGGAGGTGGTGTTCTCTTGTTTCCGCCCTAGCCCATTTCGAGGAGGCAAACGATTTTACTGGTAGAGGGTCGGCCAGAGTGAAAAACTCAGCAATTTTTCTCCAGAAGCTTCACCATATTTATTCCTGCATATCCCATAAATTTGTCAAGACTAAGTTCAAAAGAATAAACACGTAAAGGTTTCCAGTTCTTGCCCTCATGATAAGACTAAAGTTAATTAATAAGTGTGTTGTGCAGGACAGTATAAACTTTCAGTACGAGCATTTTGATAAGAAAAACCCATACGAAGAGAATTCAAGAAACACATGCTTGGAGACCACATCGTAAACAAACTGTTTCATTTTTGTCAGAAAAAAGGAAACCTGAGTGGGTTTGGAAACACAAGAAATTTCCTTTTTAAACATAAAATTTTGATTTGAGTAAAGCTCGGTTAAATTAAGGAAAAACAAAGGAACGCAGATCCTTACAATTCTGAAAAAGACTGTAGGCAAATAAACAATATTTTGAGCAGAAGTAAAAAATAAATGTTACCCAATGAAGATAAACTGTGCCAGGTTGAATATTTCGCAATTCAAATCTTTTGAAGTAGTATTTCTCAAACTGCATCTATGCGCCTATGCCTGTGAATGCGTATGTAGATATGAGAATAATTGAGAGAGATGAGAAGGTAATTATTGCAGGCGTGGGGAAGGATTTATAAAAATAAGAGGAAATATTCAGAAAGAGACATATATTACGCGGATGCGACGCGCAATGAACAACCCTCAAACCTTTCTCGTCTACTGCCTGCCCTGGTAATTACTTATATATTATGTTAATGATCATAGCATTTAGTTTGACTCATTGTACAAAGACCTTCCCAGTCGCCCATTCTTCTTTTTTAATTTATTTTTAAGCTTAGCCAAACATTAGCGGTAACAATACGTAGAATCAACGCTAAAATCAAAAGCTTGTAAACCAATGAATATACCATAATTTTCTTTGTCAGAACTAACTTCTCTCCAAGATCACTAAGGTTATTCAACCCTTCAAACTATTTGTTAGAGCGCATTTCAAAAATATAAGTCTCAATTGATCATGAAGTACAATGAGATCTACTGCAGAGAAATCTAATGAATAAAGCTCAACAAGTCGAATTAAGATTTTCTTGTCAAAAGAAGAAAATGAATCTTGTGGACATAAACAAGCTACCAAAATTTGTGCAATTCACACTTCACAAATCAATGTGTTAAACACTTAAACTCACAGTCACAGAGGCAGCAAAACTAGAAGTCTGGAGACTGGAACTGGAAGTTGAAGACTAGAAAAATCAATTGAAGAGCATTGTGTTCAAAAGAAACAAAATCAAACATTATTACAATTTACACGAATAAAAAAAAAAGGGAAAGTGAGACACGACGAAGCAGGCGAGGGCCGCGAGGCTTCACGCCTTCACCTAAATCCTAATTCCTAAGTTCCTAATCACCTTCTTCTTCTGCTGCTGCTGAAAAGAATAGACGGCGGTCAAGGCATGATGGAGCATGCGACTGGGCGAGGCTGCAAGCTGCAAACCAAACTCGAATGGAGGAGTAGGATGACAAGATGAGGCGACAGAAATTGAGTAGCGAGAGGACTGAGGAAGTGGCAGAAATTGAGTGGAGCCGACCGCCTAGACTGGGAGAAAGAGAAGGCGAAGGACGCGAAGGAATGAGGCGAATTAAGGATTCAATGGAAATGAGAAGCGGGGGGCTAAATCGTTGTAAATGGTATTAGGTTGAAGGGTTAAATCGAATGGTATTGGGCTAAATGCTAATGGGCTTCAGATTGAGCCCAGAAGTTAGCATGTGCCTGCACTGGACTTGCTTGGGCTCTGCCCCCGTGTTTGATAGTACTAATAAGTTGTAAATCTTGTAATATGTGTGAATAGTAAATTTTAATGGAAAAAAAATGTGTTTCATTAATTTAAGAAGTGCGATATTAACAATAAAAATACTGAAACTTCAATGGAATCTAAATATTTGCGTGTCGATGCCAAGTTTTCGTATAGAGTAATGTTGTTATCTTTATTGATGTGATTATAATGTAACGTGACATTAAATAATATGATTTTCATACATTAATTAACTTTTCTTGACACATTATATACATACCACATAAATGGATGGTGTCATGACTATCATCTTTAATAAAAATCAATATCGTTACTTCGAGAGATGCGATGCGTAACCGTAACCTTGGCGTACAAATAGGAAAATTCCGTTATTTTTTCATGTACAAGAGAATGTGAGGCTGAGGGTTGTGTAGGGTCCATCACCACATGGCCAGCATTTCATTGGGGGTCACATTATCGGTTAGCAGTCATTAGAATCAATCAAATCGGGTCTATTGATTTTCCGGGGGATCAAATCGATCGTGTATGTCAAATTTTTAATTAATTTTCGTCCATGTATTTATCAAAGGTGTGATAATTATGCCCTCCATTTGGCCGCCCATCATTTGTGATCATAATTTTTAGAATAGTTACTTTTTAAAATAAAATAAAATATGTGATTAAAAAAGAGAATTTTTTTTTTGAATTTACCTGTAATATTATTTATTTAAAAAATTTGGTCAATAAGGAGAGATAAAAAAATAAATTATAATTATTAAATCTGACTATGTGCTAATTTGTTAGCGAGTTTGGGTGGCTTGAGCATATTTATCTTGACTACGATTCAATCGCTTAGAGTATCTATCGAAGTTTATTTTGTACATGCTGAGAATTCAAATGATTCGTTCGTTAGTTAGAAAAAAAAATAGACGTGATTTAATGAAGTAATATCATTTTTTACGTCGTTATTTTTTGTTCCTGTTCAAATAATTGTTCTTGAAAACACTTTGTCAATTTTGACTTAATATCTCCAAATTGTTCGATCCGTCTCTATCATCACACAAAACAAAAATACTAAAAAGGACAACATTAAAAAAAAAAAACACCATACCTACCTACCTAATTGGTATGAATTAGGAATGTGTTTGGCCATTTACTTCCCCAAAATTATATACTATAATTCATTTTTCAATTAAAAACACAACCTATTGCGTCACAAGGCATAAATTTATTACGAGGGTGTGTGGTAGAGATTAAAATCAAATTAAAATTGAAAATATAGCCGTTATTATTGACTTTTATTAGACGGGTAGGACCCAATAACGGTCATATTTTCAATTTTAATTGAATTTATTACATGTTGCAACTTGGAATGAATTACAAAATTCTATGCTAACGTCTTGTTAAATGTCCGTACTCAAAAAGTATCCCAACGGGTGTACGACAAAAAAGAGGCTATTGGAAGAGCCATTTATCTCGAATCGAACCTAAATTATTTCACCATCTTGCAAGTGGTGGGAAGGGATAATGGGTTGGCGTCTTCTGCTCCTTTCGGTGGCTCATTGGTCACATCCAAAAGTGACCAACTTTTTCGAGCATATTTATTTGATGAAGAGAAATTTGGAATCACGAGTTTTACGGCTAGAAAGAAGGCATCAATTCTATTGTACCCCCACTTTGATTGAAATATCACATCTATTCGGTGTCGTGTATTAGTTAATCATTATAAATGTATATAGGTGAGATTTTTATCTAATGAGAAAGAAAGCATCAATTCTATTCGACCCCAATTTGACTGAAATACGCTATCTATTCACGTCGTGTATTTGTCAATCGTTATAAAAATTAAATGCATATAGGTGAGTAATGAATTTTTTTTTTATTAGATTCAATTTCAGAATTTTCAAAGGGGTCCTAGATTATGTACCTAACTTTATTTGTGCTAAGAATACATGGTCTCACATTTTATGCTTAAGAATTCATTTATCGTTTCCACTCCTTTTTTTAATAAAGGATAATGTGGACTAAGCTTTTGCCTTGTCTACATACTCGAGTCCAACTTTTGTCGTGCTAGACTCTCAAGCTTCAAAAGTAGAAGAGAAGGACTTACAAATGAACTACAAGTATCAACTAGATTGTCCCAAACAACCTTTAGGGTCCGTTTGATTGTAAGAGTGAAATTTGGGTGGAAAGAAAATAAATTTCAGGGAATTGAATTGTCTAGAATTGTTTTTCTGAAAATTGTTAATTAATTGTATTTGAATGGTATAATTTTCCACGTGGAAAATATTTAAATTTTGGATCTTTTGGTGTTCGTTTGACTTTATTTTTTTTAAAGAAAATTGTCCATTAAAGAGATTTTTTTTTTTTTTGTGATAAAATTTGTGTCCATTGTAAAAAAAAAAAACATTTTCTCACCTAATTATGCGGAGACACCATTTGCACGGTGTCTGATCATTGTGCGGAGACACAGAGACGTGTTTGATTTTCGCCATCGTAAAAAAAAATATATACTGATTTTGAACTTGGAATTGAAAATAATACAGAGATGTGTGATGTTAAGTAAAGTTTTTTTCTTAGTAAAATGTGGCATTATCAGAGAATGATTCAATTAATATTATATTTTTCTTTTAACTTTCTCAGATAATTGAATAACACAAGGAAGAAAACGAATACAAATCTCCATGGTACATGTATGTCAGCAGCTTGACCATTGGTAAGAACAAAATAGACATGAATAATGGTGACGTTGCAATGGTCGAGGGGGCTGACGTTGCGGGGGGTGCCCCCGAAAGGAATTTTCATTTTCATTTATGTGTAAAATTGAATATTTTCTAATGTTATGGAATTTTGATTTTTATTTATGTATGGAATTGAATATTTTCTAATGTTATGGAATTTTGATTTTCATTATGCGGAGACACCAGGCGCCTGGTGTCCGCACACCAGGTGCCAGGTGTCTCCGTATTATGCGAAGTAACTCCGCATAATGCCCGCACACCAGCGCCTGGTGTCCGCACACCAAAAAAACACGAAGAAAAATATAATGCAGATACCACCAAATGACCCACCTGTTATGGATTTTCATTTAAACAATAGAGACAATGCACCAAGCTACATATACTAATAAAGACAGAAATTAGATATTAGTTGAAAAATAATAAGCCGCATATGCAAAGATAATATTAAGTTGGAGGTATGCACAAAGTTCTTTGAGTGAAAATAGTCAAATTCAAACAAATTTCTTTTATATTGGCATTAAATTTGCCTTAAGCTAAGTCTTGTCAACTTCTCACTACACTTGATGTTCAATTCAAGCTAGTAGAAGATAGCCTAATGATTTTTTTTGAACAATTCATGTGATATATGTGCTGAACTTGCAGTAACCCACATCCATCCTTGTCTGGGAGCTGCTGTACAGAAGGTTAAGACTCTATTGGTCATATCTTGCGAATTGATAATGTATCAGATGTTTTTCATTGAACATTTAAGTTGTCTAAATCATTTTATCTCTGCGCCAATGAAGATTAAGTGGTCAAGTGATTCTTTTATTTTCTTATCTGGTTCTTTATCTTTTCATGTGCTTTCTAAGTTTATTAGCTTATTTTTTAAATAATTTTACAAACTCTAATTCTTACTATTGGTGAAGAATTTACCTCGAATTTTAGCATCTTCTCGAATTTTTTGGTTAGTCTGAACTCTATTTGTCTGTTGTATGTGGAATGATGTATTAAGTTGTGAATGGATGTTCGATTCATGTTTATAACAGAAACTTTTAAAAAAATTATGTGTGTCTCCGCATAGTTTGTAGTACAATAAATTCTAACATAGATACTCAATTTCACATTTCTAGTTTTATATTACGTTGAAATATATTAGCGTTAGTACATTAAAAAAATGTAAAAAAAATGAAGAATGTTACAAAAAAAAAAAAGAATGACACAAACTCCGCATTTCTGCGAAGTAACTCCGCATTATGCCAAGACACGGTCTTGTCCGGAATTTTTTTTGCCAATAATCTGCAAATTGTCATTTCCATTAGTACAATCAAAATAAAATTTTCCACTTGTAAACAATATTTGCATTCATGTTCGATTTTCTTCACAGAAAAATAAATAAAACATCAATTCGCTTAAATTTATCATGCTGTCTCATAAGAAAATTGCATCAGTGTTGCATGTTTATCATCTTCACTTATTAACTATCTAATAAAGTAATAAAATCATGAAGGTGAGAAGTGAAAAGATTAATAATTGAAAACCCAACATCAAACCATTTCATATGAACTTCCAGAAAGCTATTCCAATGGAAAAAAACAATTGCAACTACAAAAGAACAAATATTAAACACGAGAAATTATAAAAAAAAATGCAATCTTACCAGAGGAACTTTACGGTGAGATCTGAAAAGATTAATAATTTGAAGACCCAACACCAAAACATGTGAGATATATAAGGAAGAATAATTGAAAAGCAGTAGAATAATTGAAAGGCGGTAGAAGAAGATATTTAAAATATCAACCCAATAGTCAACAAAGAAGGCTCAATCACTGTAGCAAAACCAGATTAAAAGACTTATTCAACAAATAACACCAACTCACTGTAGAAGAGGTCGGTTGTTATAACAAATCCAGTTCTAACGATGGGAAGTGTGAAAAGGAGTGTGACAAAAATGAATAGTAAATTTTAGGATCACTGTTTTAAGGTAGTAGTGATATGAAGTACTGGTTTCCTACAAATTAAAATCAATTTAGAAGGTTCATGAGAAAATTTCAAATCTAAGATATTAAGTTTGACCCATTTCAAGATTAAGAAACAAAGTTTATTATTTCAAAAATTAGATAATAATTAAATTTTATTTATGAAATAATTAATTAAAATATATTTTATTACTTAAATATATTATGGTCACAATTATATACTATTGGCCACAAATTATCGAATTAATTGATCATGAATCAGAAATTTTATAGATCAGAAATCAAAAAATTTATAGGTCACAATTTATTCATCAGACACAAATCAAAAAAATTTATAAGTCATAATTAAATATATTAAGATCACAATTCTATATAATTTGGTCACAAATTCTTGAATTAATTGACACGAATTATTTCTCAATCACAAATAAAAACTTCTATAGGTTATAATTTATTTATCGATCGCAAATCACAACTTAAATTTTTAAGTCACATATTATTTATTGATCACAATTTATCGGTCATATGTTATTTTTAGTCATATGATACCCAAATTGATGGTCACAATATCAAATAATTGGTCAACCCCTATTAATCTCATTACCTACCCCAATCCACCATGGCACCACCACCTCCAACAACCACCATTTTCAACTTCAAATCACGACCACCGCAACCACCACCACCAACAATATCCAACAAAATCGTTGCCACCGTAGCTCAAAAAACACCAACAAATCAAATCCACAACAAAAGCCGCATCACCACTATCACTGACACTGCGACAACCACCACCAACAGCAAACACAACCAACAAAAACCACCTAAAAATAATCAGCACTTCCACAACCTCATAAAATCATCACCAGAGCAATATGTATAATGGTAAGTCTCGACATATTCGAAGACGACATAATACCATTCGACAACTACTCTCACAAGGTATTATCACTCTGGACTACGTGAAGTCAAAAGATAATATTACGGATTCGTTAACCAAAGGGTTAACTCGAGAGCTAGTTGAAAAAGTATCGAGGGGAATTGGCTTGTAGCCTATGACGTTGAAAGGTATCATGGTGGAAACCGAACCTAGCTGAATGGAGATCCCATGATCTAGGTTCAAAGGGATAACTAAACCATGTATATCTGTGTAAATCACTGAGAAGGTTCTCCTTCTGCTCATTCCTATGGTGCTTATAGTGATTGGAAGATACATGTTAAACTATGCTTTTAATGACCCTTAAGCGTTGTTAAGAGGTCACCTATGTGTGTGTGAAGTGGGGCCGCTTCTATAAGGATTGGAAATGCTACATCCTTGAACAAACACTTGCAGAACCAGGCGACGTGTTCATGGCCAAAACGAACACAACATTGAGAACTACGCTATGTCTAAAATGGTCCCGTGTGAGGTCTATTGTCTTGGTTTACACAAATGGTGAAACAGTTCAAGGCATCAGATCCACCGGTTTGCAAGTAATACTCGATAGATTTTCACAAGGGAATGTTCAAAGCTAAATGCTACCTATTCTATGCAGAATTGATTCGTTCTACTCTATCTTTCTCTGATTTTCCAAATTTTCATTCATGTGGGGGATTGTTGGAAAATAATGATATTGAATGTGAATGAAATTAGTTTCAATTTCATCAATTTTCAGAATTTCAGTTTCAGTTGATCAAATTTCATCAGTTTTCAGAGTTTATGAATTTCGGTTTCAGTAGTTCCTCTAATCTTCAGTTTTGAAATTCATCTTCAATGTCAATTGCATTAATTTCCATGCTCTTCCTCATTGGTTATAAATAGAAGAGCTCTCGTTGGTTGGAAACACAAGAAAAAGATACCATCTTTTCTTCCAGCATCATCAAGTTTTGTTTGGGTGTAAATTTCCTTTTTCTGAATTCTTTGAGAGATATAGAAATTACAGCTAGTTCGTAGGCGGTTAACGTAGTGCAACGTGAACCGACAACCAATTGTATCCTGGAAATCGAACACCGATCAAAAACATCGTGCACCCCGGTGAGGCGGCGAATTCGATTTAAGGAAACCGTGTAAACACGGGCCTTCGATTTGGTTATGATTTACTTTGATTCTTTAATTTTCTCCAACAAACTTAAATCGAACTTCATTTCGGGATTTTGAGAATCAGTTTTTCTTCCAGTTTGTTTACGATTTTCTTCCAGTTTCTTTACTGTCAGTTTTTTTTTCAATTTGTTTGTTGTTTACGTAATCTATATATTTAATTACATGCAGTGAATTTATTAGATTGAATCAGTAAGGTCGAAAGGAAAAAAAAGCAGTTTCCTTTACTGCCTGTGAATTTTGGTTTGCTTTTGGTGGTTTTTTTGCATGGTTTTGCATGTTTTTTTTATCTACAAACATGGTTTTCAAATGATTGACAATGATTATTTAATTGTTCTACAATTATTAGTGATGATTGCTCATGATTGTTTGATTATGATTGTCTCATCATTATAATATAATTGTTTACCTTTCTTTCAATGATTATTTTAATAATTAGTTAAATGATTTCTAATACAATTTTAAATGATTGATAAGTTGTTAATAATTTGACAAAATAATCTGTTCAAAATTTTTATTTTTCGAACAGATAACTTAGATCTCGATTTCATAAGTATTTTAAATTATGTGTTGCTTGTTCTTTAAAGTTAAATGGCGTCACATGGAAATGACGATGTGAACAATGGAAGCAACACTGTTGGGACTGCTGTTAACCCTGTGGAGACCTCAACTGACATTCATCTCGTTGATGGGACTATTGGTGACGGGACTCCTCATGTTGGAGTGAACCCCACTTTGCCTATGGCTGCGGCCTCGGCAATCCAATTTGGCACAATACTTTTGCCAGTACCTAGGGCTGCGGCCTCGGTACCTTTGCCATCGTTTCCGGCTCAATTTTTGGTGAATCATGCAATTTGACCGGATAAGTTTGCAGAATCAGATGATTTTTTTATCTTACTACTTTGGGCCTTACACGTTTCCTCACCGAGGATGCCCCTGTTGTGGCTGAAAACGACACTAATATGTATAGGCGTGCGGCTTGGGATGCATGGAAAAGTGCTGATTTTTTTTTGTCGCAACTATGTCTTGGATGGACTACAGAATTCTCGGTATCACATGTATGTGGTAAATAAGTCTTCTAAGGAGCTTTGGGAGTCCTTAGAAAAGAAATACAAGTCCGAGGATGCTGGGTCTAAAAAATTCTTGGCCAATCGTTGCATAGACTTCGAAATGGTTGATTCACGTTCAGTGGTGAGCCAAGTGCAGGAGTATCAAGTGCTCTTGCAAGAAATGCATGCTGAGGGCCTGACTATGTCAGAATCTCTACAAGTGGCTACTGCTATTCACAAGTTACCTCCTCAATGGAAGCTTTCAAAAGCTATTTGCAGCATAAGAGGAAAGAGATGTCTTTCGAGGATTTAATTTTCAAGCTGCGCATTGAGGAGGATAACAAAAAGGCTGAACGTAAGTCAGAGAATTTTTACTCTGAGAAGGCTAATGTATTGGAACACAGCCAAAGTTCTGGTACTAAGAAATGTCAATTCTTTAAAGCCAAACAGGGTAACGAAAATTAGAAAGACAAAAGCAGACCACGAAAGGGTCTCAGTTGAAGCCTACCGGTGGGGTAGGAAAGAAGCCTAAGTTCCAGTTCAATGGAAAGTGCTTCAATTGTGACAAAGTTGGGCATCGATCCACGGACTGCTGTCAGTCTCGAAGGGATAACAAACAACGTCCTCAGGCTAATATGGTTGGAAATGAGAGAGATCATCTCTCAGATGACATGTCTGATCTAAACTTTACGGCGGTGATTAGTGAGGTTAACCTGGTAGGGTCTAACCCTAAGGAGTGGTGGCTAGACACTAGGGTCACTTGCTATGTCTACTCCAACAGGAGCATGTTCACTATTTTTACACCAGTTACAAATGGTGAAAAGTTGTTTATGGGAAACTCTGCAACTTCTGAAGTGCTTGGCAAAGGCAAGGTGATCCTGAAGATGACCTCTGACAGAGAGCTTACTCTGACTAATGTGCTGTACATGCCAGAGATTCGCAAGAATCTGGTCTCTGGGTCTCTTATGAGCAAGAATGGTTTCTGCATGGTCTTTGAGACGGATAAGCTGGTGATTACCAAAATAGGAGTTTATGTTGGGAAAGGCTATATGACTGATGGCCTGTTTAAATTGAATGTAATTGATGTAACCCCAACTGTTATGAATAATGAGAAAACTCCTTCTAACTACTTGCTTGAATCTCTTAATTTGTGGTATGGTAGATTAGGTCACATAAATTACAATGCATTACGTCGACTAAGCAAACTAAACTACCTACCTAGGTTCCAAATTGATTCAAAACATAAATGTGAAACCCGCGTTGAGGCTAAGCTTACTAGGTCTTCATTTCATAGCATTGAAAAAAGTACCGAGCCATTGGGACTAGTCCACAGTGATGTGTGTGACTTAAAATTTGTCCAAACAAGAGGTGGCAATAAGTACTTTATTACTTTTGTCGACGATAGCACGAGATATTGTTATGTGTACTTGCTTAAAAATAAAAATGAAGCTATCGATAAATTCATTCTTTACAAGAATGAAGTTGAAAATCAATTTAGCAAGAAAATAAAGATGCTACGAACTGATCGTGGTGGTAAATATGAATCACCATTTGGTGAATTTTGTGTTAAATATGAAATAATTCACCAAACTACTGCACCTTATTCACCTCAGCAGAACGGAATTGCTGAGGGTAAGAATCGAATATTAAAAGAAATGCTGAATGCTATATTGATTAGTTCTGGATTACCACAGAACATGTGGGGGAGAAGCTATTCTTTCTATGAATTGCATTTTGAATAAAGTGTTAAGAAAGAATATGGATAAGACTCCATATGAACTTTGGATAAGTCGAACACCTTCATATAAATACTTACGAATGTAGGGGTGTCTTGCTAAAGTTGTGGTGCCTCCTCTTAAGAAGGTCAAGATTGGACCTAAGACAGTTGATTGTGTTATCATTGGTTATACATAAAATAGTAGTGCATATAGGTTCCTTGTGCATTATTCGAATGTACATGATATTCATTCGAACACGATTATGGAGTCTAGGAATGCACAATTCTTTGAGAATATATTTCCTTGTAAATCTCCTAAACAGTTAACTCCTATTAAACGGATTATGAAATCTTCTACTACTGGCAGCAGTAAAGATCCAGTTGAAGAAGGTGAGGATGAGCCTAGACGGAGCAACATGACCAAAACTTCTAAGACGTTTGGCCCTGATTTCCTCACATATTTGATGGAGAATAATCCTCAAAACTATAAAGAAGCTATATCTTCTCCAGATGGTCATCTGTGGAAAGAAGCCATCAAGAGTGAAATTGATTCTATCCTACAGAATCATACCTGGGAATTAGTAGATCTTCCACCGGGCTGTAAGCCTTAAGGCTACAAATGGATCTTCAAGAAGAAGATGAAAGCGGATGGCTCTATTGATAAATATAAAGCTCGACTAGTAATAAAAGGTTATAAACAAAAAGAAGGCTTAAATTACTTTGATACTTATTCTCATGTGTCGAGAATAACTTCTATCTGGATGATAATTGCTATTGCAGCCTTGTGAAATCTGGAAATACATCAGATGGATGTAAAAACAGCTTTCCTAAATGGAGATTTGAATGAACAATCTACATGGAGCAACCAGAGGGGTTTTCGGCTCCAGGTCAAGAAAGGAAAGTCTGTAAACTGGTTAAATCGCTTTATAGTTTAAAGCAAGCACCGAAGCAATGGCATGCGAAATTTGATAATGCTATGCTTTCTAGTGGTTTTCGAATCAACGAATGCGACAAGTCTGTATATATCAAAGACACTATGGATATGTCATATTGTGTTTGTACGTCGATGACATGTTCATTGTAGGCAGCTCTGATAAGATTATCAAAGCCACTAAGAATATGTTAAACTCAAAGTTTGACATGAGAGACATGGGTCTCGCGGATGTCATTTTGGGAGTAAAAATCACTCGAACGCCAAATGGACTTGCGTTATCTCAATCTCATTACATTGATAAGATACTTGACAAGTTCAACAAGTCAGATACCACTGTAGCCAGGACTCCAGTGGATTTGAGTTTCCACTTATCCAAAAACACTGGTGATGGTGTGTCACAGTTAGAATATTTTCGGATAATTGGGAGTTTAATGTATTTAATGACTTGTACGAGACCGGATATAGCATACTCAGTTAGCAGATTGAGTTGCTACACGAGTAACCCATGTGCTATCCACTGGAGAGCCATTTTCAGGGTGTTACATTATTTAAGGTACACTCGTGATTTTGGATTGCATTATTTTAGATACCTTGCAGTAATCGAAGGGTATGCTGACGCAAATTGGATATCAGATATGTTAGATTCAAAATCTACTAGTGGATATGTCTTCACTCTTGGTGGTGCAACTGTCTCTTGGAAATCGTCCAAACAAACTTGCATCGCAAGATCTACAATGGAATCAGAGTTCATCGCTTTGGACAAAGCAACTAAAGAAGCAGAGTGGCTTCACCAATTTGTTGAGGATATTCCAAGATGGTCAAAGCATGTACCTGCAATTTGTGTTTATTGTGATAATCAATCAGCAATTGGCAGGGCACAGAGCAATATGTATAATGGTAAGTCTCGACATATTCGAAGACGACATAATATCATTCGACAACTACTCTCACAAGGTATTATCACTCTGGACTACGTGAAGTCAAAGGATAATATTACGGATCCGTTAATCAAAGGGTTAACTCGAGAGCTAGTTGAAAAACATCGAGGGGAATGGGCTTGCAGCCATGACGTTGAAAGGTATCATGGTGGAAATCGAACCTAGCTGAATGGAGATCCCATGATCTAGGTTCAAAGGGATAACTAAACTATGTATATATGTGTAAATCATTGAGAAAGTTCTCCTTCTGCTCATTCCTATGGTGCTCATAGTGATTAGAAGATGCATGTTAAGCTATGCTTTTAATGACCCTTAAGCGTTGTTAAGAGGTCACCTACGTGAGTGTGAAGTGGGGCCGCTTCTATAAGGATTGGGAAGGCTACATCCTTGAACAAACACTTGTAGAACCAGGCGACGTTTTCATGGCCAAAACGAACACAACATTGAGAACTACGCTGTGTCTAGAATGGTCCCGTGTGAGGTCTATTGTCTTGGTTTACACAAATGGCAAAACAGTTCAAGGCATCAGATCCACCGGTTTGCAAGTAATACTCGATAGATTTTCACAAGGGAATGTTCAAAGCTAAATGCTACATATTCTATGCAGAATTGATTCGTTCTACTCTATCTTTCTCTGGTTTTCCAAATTTTCATTCATGTGGGGGATTGTTGGAAAATAATGATATTGAATGTGAATGAAAATCAGTTTCAATTTCATCAATTGCATTAATTGCCATGCTCTTCCTCCTTGGCTATAAATAGAAGAGCTCTCGTTGGTTGGAAACACAAGAGAAAGATACCGTCTTTTCTTCCAGTATCATCAAGTTTTTCTTTTCGGTGTAAATTTCCTTTTTCTGAATTCTTTAAGAGATAGGGAAATCATAGCTAGTTCGTAGGCGGTTAACGTAGTGCAACGTGAACCGACAACCGATTGTATCCTGGGAATCGAACACCGATCAAAAATCTCGTACACCTCGCTGAGGCGGCGAATTCGATTTAAGAAAACAGTGTAAACACGGGCTTCGGTTTGGTTATGATTTACTTTGATTCTTTAATTTTCCCCAACACCACCTTCACCATGCTTTTCGTGTAGCGCAGGTGTCCGAATTTGTTGAGTCATTATACTGATGTCGAATCTATTAGGTTGCTGACAACAATGGAGGTGATAAGACGGTGAATGACGATGAGTTGAAGGTAGCAAAAGGGCAACGATGGTGGATCTGTGTGCAGCAATATTGCCTCCACTTGTACCGCGCGCGACGATTGTGCGTCGTTGCAAGACAAATGGACCGACGCTGGAGATTGAGAGAATGGGCGTGTAGAGAGAGAGAGAGAGAGAAGATGGAAATAGAAGAGTTAGAGAAATGATTAGGATTTGGGTGTAAAATTGGGGCTTAGATAGACGGGGCGGGTGTGTAGATAAATATATTTTATAATATTAATAATAGTATTTAAAATATAATTATTATATGAATTTTGAACAAAAAATCTTTCAATTTTATTTTTGAATCGAAAACTTAATTAATACGCTATTAATCAATTAAACAATTTAGGACCGTAATTAATTCGTTATAATCCCCCAACCCACGAACACACACACACATACAAAAACCCCAAAATAAAACGTGATTCAATTTCTGAAGAAAAACCCTCCTCAATCTATAGAGATTATCTCGATTCCAAAAGAGAAACTTTGGAGTTTTTTCTTCATCGTTTCCGATTAAATATCATTGTTGAAATTTTCAACAAGAAGCACTTCGGTCAATTAATTGATGCTATGACATCGTCATGCACACCAAGTGATGCTGCTCTAATAGGCAGTAAGTTTGTGAGCTCGGATGGAGGAACTAGGGATCAAAGTGGAGTGAAGCCTGAAATATTATTGAATATTTGCGATATTCCACGCTTTTGTGTTTTCCACCATCCTTATAGAATAAAGTAATTTTCATGGCAAACCTCATTCGACTATTTTTACTTGTGAAATGCTGCATCATAACTCGTTTTCAATTTTAGTTTCATGTTGTTTTGAAGATGTAATTTCTTGAGTCTTGAGTATTGCAACTAGTCTCTGGGTTAAGTTAATTACTCTTGAGCTTGTGCTTTCGAGGTGTTTTAATTAGGAAATTATGGGATTAGAACTTACTTTTATTGTTGTGGGTATGGAAATTTCTATGTATTTTGGATGTGGGTTTTTGAGATTTGAGAATTTGAATATTTATTATTCAGTTATCAAATTCATCAATTGAGTTTACGTATGATTATTGTATCATCAATGATGATCTTTTCTATATTTTTCCAGTTCATTTAAAAAATTTAATTTTTTAAGACTTAGTTTTTCTAGACTTTTGGTAAATCTGTTCACATATTATTTCCCCCGTGGATTTGAAGTAAATTTAAAATCTTTGTGTGTCATGAACCTGAAAATGAGTATATCACTCTTTAATAGTTTGATTTATTGGTAATCATATGGCATTCTATATTAAGCAGCGTTTGTGAACTCTTGCTTGGGTTTTGTTGTTACTTAATGCATATTTTGTTGAGCAAGTCGGCGAATCTTTACAATTTCGATTTTATACAATTGTAAAAACGAACATAATTTGTCACTTTTTTGAATTTCTATCACTTCTTTAAGTATTTGTCACTTTTTCTGCTACTTCCAACTAATAGGGTGTTGTATTTATAAAATGAAGTAATGTCCCATTTTAATTAACAAAGGTGAAACATAATTATAAAGAGACAACATGTAGAAGAAAATCAATCACCCTTGGATCTATTTTAGGTTTTGATTCTTGTTTCTCATTTTTTGAGTGTTTGTTGCTATTTTAAATTTTGTCACTTTTTTTTAGTATTAATCAATTTTTGAATTTTTGTCACTTTTTGAATTTTAAAAGCGATGTGTGCATCCCTTTTACCTACGTCACTTTTTAATTGAAAGTTGATATAAATTGTTTTTAATAAAAAAGTCACTTCGTATGTTACTTTTTAATTAAAAAATATCCCCTCACTTCACACCAGGGGCAGACCCACAGAAAAAGAATCGGTGTAAAATGGACGGATTGCCGGCAGATATTTGTCTCAAAATTTTCTGTTGGTTGGATCATCAGAATCTTGCAACTGCTCAATTAGGCCAATAGTAATTAACTTAGGTCTATTTTTACTTTCCAATTCAGGTCTGTGAATTGTCAATATGAATTCATGTGGATTCCTGATATCTGAATTGGGTTTGTGGAATTATCGTCAAATTGTTTGATTTTTTGCTTGAACGAATATTTTGTTTTTATCCTTAATGAGGTTCTTAAGATTTGAAGGTGGATACTTTTCTTTTATGTGGATTGATCTTTTGTCATTTGAATCTTAGCATATCAAACACCCGAATCTTTTCAATCTATATGTATACAATTTTTGAAATTATGTTGTCTTTGATCGTGAATGATTTGAATTTGAAGAGATTACTGATTTCAAATCCAACACGCTTATGCAAATTCTTGTATTTCGATTCGGATTTAACTAGTGATAACATGACAATAAAGTGACATTGGGGGTCGTTGAGATTTGAGTTGTTAGGCAGCATACTTCTTCAAATTGTTCTTTAAACTCTGAGTAATTCATTGAATATAATCACGATTCTATGTAATGATATAAATAACATTAGGTGCTATATCGACTTGTCCTCTTTCAAATTTTCAATGCACTAATGTATAACAATAAATCTATTTTGGTTGAAGTAGGCAAGAAATGGAGTGTGTTGGCCTTAGACAATGCGTTATGGTCTAATATCTTCAAAGAAAGATGGGGGTTGATAATGCCACATTCTATGCCCCGGTGCATCCAAAGTCGTGGAACGATGTCTACGTTGTTCAAGACATATGTGATCGAGTTGGATTGTGAGTTTCATATTATATGTTTAGAGAATTTCTTTTAGTTTGTGATTAGCTATATGTTATGATTTCCGCCAGCCTTTTCACATTTAATGCGTGGAATGCATTTAGTCTTATAAGATGTATAGTTCATGGTAGACTTAAATGTTTTCTAATGCCAGCATTTACGGAAAGAATAACCGCTCTCTTTTTCCTTTTTCGGCTGAAATGTTTTGATATAGTTCTTGACAGCTTTTGATATTTGGTTTGTGCATTCATGTGCTATTAATTAGTATTTACCAGTATTCTTGATGTTGTTCGATGAAATAAAGCAAAGCAATGACAATTATAAAAAAAATTACATTTTGAATATTATCTTTATTGTTTAAAATTATTTTTTTACGTAATCCTGTCTCGCCCTCCCTGAACAATAATCTTGGGTCCGCCACTGCTTCACACAATATTTTTTACTTTCAAAATTTTTTCATATAAATTTTTAAAAGACTCCTTATTTTAGGGGTATTTATATAAGTTGTCATTTTTCAAAATTTACAAGAAAGGACCCAATGGCTTTTAATCCTACCCCTTATCCAACCAATGAAAGTAATTGTTAGGCTTTTAACGCTAGCCCCCTATTTGAGTTTTGTCACTTTTTTAAGTACTAGGTGCAAGCAACGTGCAATGCACGTTTGCTTAGTTTATATTTAATAGTTTTGTTTAAGAATTAATTTGTTATTAATAAAGATGTAATTTTTTTAGTTAATTAAGTAATTAATGATGTAATGTTTATGTAATTGATAAATAATTAAATAAAGTGTTTCTCTCTGCCATCTCCAACCCAAAATCACAAACAGAAAACTCAAGGTATGTTAAAGGGTAAGAAGATGAGTTTACTTAGGCTCCGTTTGATTCTCATTAATGTAGAATGAGAATGAAAAATATAGCCGTTATTGGACCCCAAACAAGAGATAGAAATTCAAAATTGATAGATTGATGTGATGGATAACAGTCATATTTTTCATTTTTATGGATTTTTAATGAGAAACAAACAGAGGTTTAAACTTTTTGCATGACTTAAGTCTTTACTATTTTTTAAGTAATAATGCAATTCATTTTATCGTTAAAGTATGATATGTATTACGATAATATATGTATATCATGTGTTAGACTTAATATTGGTAAGTGACGGGTAAATTTTCGAGGACGAAAATATTTTAAGAGGGTGAGAATGTAATACCCCGAAAATTTTCATAAAATATAATTCAATTTTTATATACTATATTTTAATATTTTGAAAGTTATGGACTAAATGATACATTTATCAAATTATATTTTATTTGTGTCAAATATTTAGATGTTGATGGAGTTATCGTAAATATATGAATATTGGTCTCGTTGGATAAATCGTAATTAGATACATAAATCAGATTCAAGAAAAAAGTCGATTCGGATAAGTTAGCTCCAAGATATTTTAATTTGAAGGAATTATCAAAAACTAATTTATTATTATTATTATTATTTAATTATAATTTTGAAAGTAAGGGGTAGTGAAAAAAGATTTTCCATTAAAACAAGAAATTCCGTTAGTTTTTCCGTTAAACCAACAAATTCCGTTTAATAGCCACTTTTTATATATAGAAAGATTTGTCACTTTTTTGAATTTGAATTTACGTAATTTTTTTGAGTATTTGTCACCTTTTCTTTTATTAATATCACTTTTTTGAAATTTCTATCACTTTTTTTAGTTTTCTATTTCTTTTGAGCGACAAAAAGTGATGTCATGTCACTTTTATTATTAAAAAGTGAGACTTGACTTTATACAATATTTTTTACTTTCAATTTTTTTTTTTATGCCCCTGTTTGATCCTCATTATTTTCAAAATACATTTTTCTCTTCTTTTTTTTAACCACATATTTTTCAATAAAAATAATATTACACGTAAACCCATATTTTTTCCCTTATTTTTAACTACACATTCTTAATTGATCTACTATTTCAAAATATATTTTTACAATAAAATGGGATTCAAACAAGCCCTATATGATAAATGGGTTGGCTAAGTTGATAGCTGACGGTGGTGGGGAATTGACTTAAAAATACTTGACGTTTTGATTGGTGTTTTGTCGATGAGTTGACTTAAAGATGATTAGTGGTGAACGTAGAAAGAGAAGGAATGGTGATTGTGTCGCTTTTTTTTTCTGTCACTTTATTGAACTAATTCTAATGTTTTAATTGATGTTTTGCCATTTTATTTTATTTTTTTAATTTCAGTCATTTTTTTAGTATTTCTGTCACTTTGTTGAAATTTCTATTACCTTTTTGAGTGACAAACATCACTTTTTAATAAAAGTGACACTTAACTTTTAAAAGTGACATTGTATTGCATTTTTAAAGTGACACTTAATTTTATATAATATTTTTTATTTTCAAAATATTTTTCATATGTTTTTCAAAAGAACCCTAAGTTTAGGGGTATTCTTATAAGTTGCCAATGTAATTTCCTCCTCCATTTACAGCTTATTGAGCCTAGGAAGTACATTAAGATTGAGCTGGGCCGAAAAAATATCATCAGGAGTTGGTCCACCTTATTTGATCAGACTGCCTGGCCTGCAAATAAAAAGCCCTTGTAACCTTAAAAAGATAAGAACATATCTAAAGACCCTCTATTTTTAAAGAATATATTCTATCATTTGAAGAGCATTTATAAATTTAGAGAGTTAAAATTTTGAAGTATTCCAACAAGTTTTTTATATTTAATACTTAATTTTACTACTCCAAAAAAATATGTATTATTTTTCTTTATCTTTTATTTTAACTACATTTTCTTTAAATTATTTTATTGTTTTCCTACATTGAAAATTGAAACTTTTTGAATGCATTTAATTATATTGAGACCACTCTCTAAATTAAAATATTAATTTAAGGAGTCTCTTAGATGCGATTTTAGATGTTTGATTCTTTAAGAGCTTGTTCGGTATAGATTTTAATCCAATTAAAATTGAAAATATAGTTGTTATTGGACCCCTGTTTGAAACCCATTTTTAGAAGAATAGAAATTTTGGAATAGTGATTGATGTGAGAATGTGTGGTGGAAAAGTGATGAAAAGTTTTTGATTTGTGTGTAATATTATTTTATTGGGAGAATGTGTGGTTGAAATGAAGAATGAGAATGAGAAATTAATGGGTGTCAAACGGGGGTTGGCTCTCACTCGTTTAATAAAAGTCAACAATAACGACTAATTTTTCAATTTTAATTCGATTTTAATCTGTATCAAACACACTCTAAAATAGAGAACATCTCATGTTCAAAGAATATGTTGAAGGTGCTTCATAAAAAAAAATTATGAAAATAAAAAAATCTCAAGAAAGAAACGTTTTATCTGATTCCCTTATGTTTAACTGGGCTCGTCGGCTCGTCCCTCACTTCTTCGCCTCCTCCTCAACTTCTCCTGTATAATTTAGGGTTTCTTTTGGCGGATCCCCATTTTCTGAATTCGTTAATTAGAAACCCCGTTTATTCAATTACCAAATGGCAATTTTATGGAGAATTCATTATAGTGTTGGATTGGCTCTTTTTCTTCTTTTGGGGAAGCTAACATGCGCTGACCCCGTTACGGCTTCATCACCGCCAGTTTGCCTCTTAGAATCCGTCAAAGACTCCATCTTGGGGTCCCATGACTCCACCTGTTCAGTCAGTGGGATCCGATCTTTTTACACCGCTGGTGTAATTGAGGTACCCTATTACGTTATTTATACGTTTTCCTATGCAGAGCTTTTAATTTGATTTGATTTTTTATTTTTTGAGCTATTTATTTTGCTGGATTTTCTCGTCTTGTTATCAGTTAATTGGAAATTGGGGATTTTTTTGGTAGATGGATTTTGAATTATCAGTGGTCTTGACTAATGACTAGTATGTTTGTTCTGTATGAAACAGTATGATTGACTGTTATGTTTGTGCTGTATGAAACAGTATGATTTACAATAATTCATGTTCGGATATGTGGCTATAAACATTTAAAAATTAAGATTTATCTTATCCATTTCAGCTTTTATCATAATTTTCATTTTATTATAATTTATGGTATACACTGACAGCATAGGTTTTGTTGCTTAGACTGGCAGGGGATAAACAACACGTCTATTATCCAGAACAAAAAATTTGATTTTTTTTTTTTTTTAAGGTTTTTGGTTAACTAGAGCTATACACATTGTCCCTGCTGTAGTCTTCATCAACTACCCCCGTCTACTGCCACCTCCATTCTCATGCCCACCTTTACCCACGTTGTCCTAACAAGTACTACGGCTGTCTCTCTACCCACCATAGACTCATTGCTCCTTACAAAACATGGAACTTTTATCGTCTTCAAGAATACCATTGATTTGTATAGATCAACTTATTTACATCTTTAACTTGTATTTCTATTGTTTTAAGAAACGACTAACCCTTCTAAGACTTATATATTAGTGTTAATATTGTGAAACATATTAAAACTTGAAATGATGACCTTAAAATTAAGTCATTGTTTAATCCCCATTATTTTCAAAATACATTTTTTTTTCTTTTTTTTTTTAACTACACATTGCTCAATAAAATAATATTACACGCATACCTAAAAATTTTCCTTATTTTTTAACCACACATTCTCCATCAATCTACTATTTAAAAAATGCATTCTTAGCCAAAAGTGGGCCTCAAACAAGCGCTAAATTATAGCTCTGAACTATGGCATGAGTGTAATAGTGACTGATGCTGCACCATTGAGTTTGTATTAGTGGTGGGTTGCTTCAAACATAGGCTAAAGAAAGGGATGGGAAGAGGAGTTCATTGCAGATTTTGTGAAGAAACAATGCAGTTGACTGGTGACAGCAAGGCTTTAATGTCTGAAGTGAACTATAATGAAGTAATAGAGATAGAAATATAGGCTGAATTTAGTAATAGAGGAATTTGGAGGTGAACATAAAGGTTTCAGATGCGTTGCTGAGATGTAGAGATGTAGATATAAAATAGGATTAAGAAAAGTAGAAAAAAGATGAACCGATCTAAAACTGAGATGAAAGCATCATATACCTTCATTCATTTTTTCCACGTAGTGCATTGCTTGCTCGTGTATGGTGTATCAACATTTGAGATTTGGAGACCAAGAGTACTTGTAGGTTAAGCGACTTTGGTCCAAGTTTCAAAACATGAGTAGACCAAATTCTATTATACATTGATAGTGTTAACCTAGTAGACTACCTGGAAACTAAGTGGCCATATATAAGACTGATTGTCACCATCAGGACCACATTTCAATATGTAAGCCTCCATTTGGCAAATTTATAAATCGCTTAAAATGGTCAAACTTCATTTTTAGCCACACATTCCAATGGACTCACAAAGTATTATCCCTTTATCCACTACTCATTTTTATATATTTATAAATTAAACCGTTTATAAATTCTTCCCAAATGGAGGCTAAGAAATTACCAAAATACTCCATACTCATTATTAAAAGCACAAGTTAACATGGAAAGCTCTGTCAACACATTATAAACTACCATGGACAATTCTGTTTGGACCAGAAAGTTTTTTAAATTGATGTAGGATGCCCTACAGTTTTTGTCCTAGGCTTCCAAAGAATTTGTCATCTCTAGCCATGTAGTGGCTATTGCATTTTGGATAATTAATGAGCTGAACTTGCACCATCTGGGTTGGTTCTAGATCATGGAATGAAATGATTTGAACTCCCTAAAAGACAAGCCATATACTACGTTGAGTCTCAAGGGGATTGCACATAAAGATGCACAACTTGGCATAATTATCAATTTGTGATTTTTGGTTATCAAGTGTTAGATCCTTTTCAGTCCTTCTGCTTTATGTGATGGTGATGGAGACTACCAATATTTTGAAGCATATTTTGCTTGATGACTGCCTTTTCATCTTGTTTTTGGAGGGGAGTTTTGGTATTTGATAATTTTTTTGTTGGTGAAGGGGGATGAGGTTACATTGCAGAAGGCACTGCACGTGGTTCACGAAAATACAAATGACTATGTTGCTCTTCTCTTTTATGCATCATGGTGTCCTTTCTCCGAGACATTTAAGCCAAGCTTCTCTGCTTTGTCATCCCTTTTTCCTTCTATTCCTCATTTTGCTATTGAAGAATCAGCTGTTAGGCCAAGGTCTGGACATCAACAATTGTTACTATATATATATATATATATAACATTGCTAACTTTTGATTAATATCTGCATATATTTTCAGCATCTTATCCAAGTATGGAGTTCATGGGTTGCCTACTTTGTTTCTCTTGAACTCCACCATGCGTGTGCGGTATCATGGTTCTCGAACCCTTGATTCTCTTATCTCCTTCTATGGCAATGTTACTGGTAAGGCTTCTACCTTCTATCGCTCATCTTCATATTCATGAAAAATAAAATAAAAACATAGTGCATTTTGACCTACTTAACTTAGTTTTTTTCTTGTCTTCATTACTATTAATCTTTAAGGTTAACACAACTAGCTCTAGAATGTAAATTGACGATGTTATATTAACTAGGAAATGATTAACATGCCTTAGGCAGATCTTGATGTAACCAGAAAGTAAACACTGCACGGGTTGCTCTTACTTTGCAGTTATTCCACTTGTTGATTTATCCATTGCAATTCTTAGCGTTTTAGATTTAGCTCCCTTGTAGTTTTGTGATTTCCAATTTCCTTAATAAAATTTCATTCATCTCTCCCACCTGAAAAGTAGAGGAAGGGAAACATAAAAGGAAGGTCCCCACAAAGAAGCAAGTCATGTTTCTTCAGCACATGATTCATTGATCGTCTTTCATTAGTAATTTAAATTAAGAAACTATTTCCTAATTCAGGCACAAAGACGGCATCATTTGATGGAGTATGTTTGGACAAGATTGGATGCTCTCAATATCAAGAGGAGCACAAAAGTGTCAAGGAAATTTGTCCTTTTCCTTGGGCTAGATTCCCTGTAAATTTGCTTCAGCAGGAGACATGTCTGGCCCTGGCCATTCTATTTGTGATTTTGAGATTGCTCTATTTCTTCTTCCCAACTTTGCAAGGATGTACTCAATTAGCTTGGAGGAGGTGTGTTGTAAAATTGAGGAGTTTGTGGGAGCATCCCTTGGTGTGCCTAAACCGAGCAATACCATTGTACTATTCCCTAAAAGAACCTTGTAAGAAAAGCAATTTGCAGGAAGGAGCTAAGAACGCCAAAGTATGGGCATCCAAGTCTTTAGCTTCTGTTTCATTTGGCGATGCAAGCTCAAGCCGTGACTTGTCAGTAAGTTCTGCCAACTAACTATTTTTGTTTCCTTTTTTGGCTCCCTGAACATGAAAGCAGCTACTTCAAATCTATATATACAAGGCTAATGCAGTATCACCAATTGTTGTTCAGAGTTTATTCTTTTTTGGAATTCCTTGCTGCTATCTTAAGATTTGGCAAAGAATGCTCTATGTATGGCCATTGTAATAATTAGCTCAATTTCAATGTAATGTAATGTAGATTAGAATTTGTTTTGACCATCCGAAAACCGAAAGTAACAGTGGGTTTAAATCTATGTACAGCTCAATTTCGTTCTTTTGTTGTCTTTATTATAATTTTTTTCCTTTCCTTAATAAATTAATATGTTATATGTCACACGATTTCTGTAATGTGATTACACCGCAAGTGTATGGTATCAAATTTTGTAATATAGTAATAGAGTTAGGATGTTGAACCACATGGATTGATATTTAATTTATACCAAGTACTATAATTGTGTAGCTCTTATTTTATCTAGATGAACACAATTTGGAATCAATGGATTTAATTAAATTAGGGATGACTGGCGAATTCAATAAATAAAAGCAAATTATACGAATTAATCAATATAGGAGAGCTTAGGGTATGATTTTACTTAACTATTAAATATGATTTCAAAAATCTAGTTATCTCTAATCAATTTTTCATGTTAAGCAAGAACCCTAATATAATTATACTCCTTTACTCGAGTGTTGAGTAAAATTTAATCCTAAAAATTAATTTCAATATTTCTAGTCCGAATTAAAATTAAGATTTATCAAGATCGTGGTTCTTAGATAGAATATACTTTTTAAATTTTACACTTTCTCTCGAAACTCATAAAATCTAAGTTGTGTTGCTGTTATGATCGTGCCTAAATTCTTCTTTCTCAAGTATCGAAATTGACTAGCATCTAATCATTCAATTATTTGTCAATTAAAGCATTAAATCAATAACACGAACAAACGGAAAGGACATTTTTATAGAAATAACTAAAATAACATTAATTCATATCCTCAAGTTTTGACTAATCAAACCCTAGAAGAATTATTTAGTTCATGACGGAAGCCATAAAACTAATGAAATTCAAATAAAACAACACAGAGAAAAGAATATAAAAACTAGTTTTGGTATATCTTCAATCTCCTTTGCGATTTTCTTGATTTTTTCTTGATTTCTTGCCCTTTGCCTCCTTAGATTGTAGTTCTTGACTCAATGAATTCTCCCTCTTGAAACGTGGTCTTTAGGGTTATATTTATAGTGTTTTGAAGTTTCAAGACGAGTTGGGGATAGATCGGCCGAGAACTCTCCAAAAAATCAAATGTTTTTTAACCATCGGGTGGTCGTTGCGATGGGAACCCTACTCGCACTACATCGGTAGCAATTCTGTTTCTTTTGTTACACTTGGGACCTACAGTGCCCTGGAACCGACGTCGGGCACCGTAGCCGTGTAATGGGAACCCTACTAGCACCACAGTGCTAGCAATTCTGTTTCTTTTGTTACAGTTGGGAGCTGCGGCGCCAAGGAACTACGCCCAGGAACCGGCATCGCTACGCCCTGCTCTCTGCTGATGTTTCCTCTATTTCTTGGGCGCCATGGTGCCCATATGTTCCCTTCGTTTTTGGCCTCGTTTTCTATTTTATTTTTCTGTTCTTTCATTTCCACTCCATACTCAAGATCAACAATTTAGATCCATTTCAAACTTCAAAAGACGTCATTTTCACCAAGTTACTTACACTACAAAACAACACGAATAAACCTATTAATACGCTCAAAAGTGCTAAAAACAAACCGAAAACTATGCTTTAAAAATGCTAATTCAATGAGTGAAATATGCTCATCATTATATCATTAATTCCCCCGTCATCCCAAAACTGAAAGGTTTGGTCACAATTGTTCGTTTAATATTTTATTTTTCTCCCATAAAGATTATTAATTTTGGGCTCTTTCGGTAGAGATTAAAATTGAAAAACTAGCCGTTATTGTTGACTTTTATTAGACGAGTGAGACTCAATAACGATCATATTTTCAATTTTAATTGAATTTTAATCCCTACCGAACGAGGCATTTATCTGCTGTACATGTACTTTTATCCAGTATTACAAATCAAACACTATAATAATTATTATGTAGAAGACAGTTGACAACCAGTACGAGCCAATATGCCAAGTGGGACTTTGCTTTGCAACCAAATCTTGGACAAAAGGTGAAGACAATGATTATTGATAATTGTTTGACTATGACTGGTTAATTACTTGATAATTTTATCTTTTGTTACAAGTATATTCATGTGTCGGATATTATTCCTATCGAAATAAATTTTAATTTTAATTTTTTGCTGAAGGAAAAATATTTGATAATTCAATAATAATAAAAAAAAAAGTTTTACTTATCATAATCAATGTTTGGTGCGACTAAGTCTTAATAATCCCTCCGATGACGGTATTAAAATTACAAGAACTGTGGTGGTATTAAAATTGACGTTAAGACTTTTCTAAACTCTTCGGGATAGTATTAGGATCTTTGTCTTCAGTTTGCAAACTGATTTCATCCCGTTACGAAGATGAGAAACGGTTTGAATAGGAAATGTTATGTTTAATGATATTGCCAATAAAAAAATATGATATTATGGACCATCAAAAATGCCATTTCAACATCGAGCAAGTGATTTATGTTGTTTCTTTCACACCAAATCATTGTGTCTTAAATCCAGTATTTTATTTTATTATTTGTAAATTAAAAAAATTATTGTTCTAGTCTTAATCCAATTTAAATTCTAAAGATTGAGGACCAATATTGCAATGTTTCCATAATGCAAAGTTGGAAAGTGAGCAACTGTGATTCTAGTCACGTGACCGACAGACAGCTTTTGGTTAAATCTGACGGTCTGCCAAACACCATCCAACGGCTCTTCTATTCTGAACCAGAATTCAACGGTTCTGATCTCACCGAGTCAGTCCTCACACAATCCAAGGCAGATTTAAACCGTCCATTGTACCCACTCACAAAAAAACAGTTACCAAAAGCCGCAAAAACAAATTAGTCTTCATTTTTAGATTAGAGAGAAAAAAAGGTGAAGAAAGAGAGAAGAATCATCTTCATCTTTACCATATCGTCAGACTCATCACTTACCCAGGAAGACATTGAAATGGAGAAGGAGAGAGAGCAGCAGGTTTACTTGGCTAGGCTTGCAGAGCAAGCTGAGAGATATGATGGTATATGGAAAAGAAGAGATCTTTTTATTTTGAGTGTATTGTGATATTCTTGTTCTTAAATTAAGTACTGGGTTGTTTTTGTTTGTGTTTCTATTATTGGGTTGGTATATTTTTTGTGTTTAGACAAAAAGTCGAGATGTTTTGGGGCTCTTGTTTATTTGATTAAGTATTTGATGAATTATTGTGTTTTGTTCTTGGATTCTTGATGATTGTTTCTTGGTTTATTGACTAGTAGTAGAGTCATTTGCGATCTACTTATTCTTAATTCTGCATAATTATGAGTAACAAATTATTATTTCTGTTTAGTGCAGGTGGAATGCCTTGAATATATCTTCTTTTTGTATTGAACTATGTAATTTATTTGAGTTAATTGAACTCTGACTTGTTGTCATTTCAAATTTCATCTAATTGACTATAAATCTTGCGCGAATATAAAGATATGCTAGCTTTTGGGGGGTACAAGTATATAGAGTACCATTGCGTAGTTCATTTCATTCATTGGTGACACCGTTAATTACCATCCTCTGGAAGAGGAAGAATAGATCTGCGGGTTTTAAGGTGATTTTGATGGAGTGCCGTTTTAGCTTATTTGGTTCTAAAACTTCCGGGTTTTGTTAAGTTAGAGGTTGAAGGACCATTCAAAGTGAGGGATTTGGTTTCGCGATGATCAATGGTGCAACAACGTTAGTGTAGTTAATACTTTTAAGTAGTTGCTTGAATGCTTATGTAAATCCATAGTCAAGTCTTTGTACTTTGTGAATATTTGGAACTTGACATAGGAGTCCTGAGTCTCCTGACGTCTACGTCTTTTCCCAAATTTTCTTTTTGCAGAAATGGTTGAAGCGATGAAAAGTGTTGCAAAATTGGATGTAGAACTGACTGTTGAGGAGAGGAATTTGGTGTCAGTTGGTTATAAGAATGTTATTGGGGCAAGAAGGGCATCATGGAGGATTTTATCTTCTATTGAGCAAAAAGAGGAGAGCAAGGGGCACGAACAGAATGTGAAGAGGATAAAGAACTACAGACAGAGGGTTGAAGATGAGCTCACTAAGATATGCAATGACATATTATCAGTGATTGACGAGCACCTCCTTCCATCTTCCTCAACTGGAGAGAGTACCGTTTTCTATTACAAGATGTGTGTTTCTTCTATTGACAAATTTCTCTCTCTCTCTTTCTATTTGCATATGATGTTTGAACGGTATTTGTTCTCTCAACGACATGATATGTTGGTCAAAATTATAATGTTCGGTGCCTCTCCATGTGATTTTCTGTGAACGGCTTATTTTGTGGCTGCCTCTTTGCTGCGTAAAATAAACTATTTTATAAGAGAGGAATAATTTATGGTGTCATCTGTCCCCACACATTTTATAAATATTTGAATTGTTGCTTACATTTAATAGATTTTAAGTTGCTTTTTATGCATTTTTTCTACCTTCAATCAAATTTATATTTTTTGTTGGTCACTTTTACCATATTTAACTTGCTGCATAAGTTGTGATTTTTGTTTTTAAAATAAATTTGAGTCTATGTCCGGAAAATGAGATCACCAGCATCATTTAATTATATTCAATTAAATTTTCCTCTAGGAAGGGAGACTATTATCGTTATTTAGGTGAGTTCAAAACAGGAGATGATCGCAAAGAGGCAGCTGACCAGTCACTCAAGGCTTATGAGGTTATTATTATTATTTTCTTTTTATCAAGTTGTAACTTCCTTAGCTATAGTTCTTTTGTCTTGCACATTTTGTATCGTTTCTTGTGTTTATGTTCTTCTTAACATTAAGCCAAAATCTGATGGTTGGGATTTATCGAAGTGTATCTTTCTTGGTCGTATCCGAGGAACTGTAAAATTTACTGAAATTGATCAATGTATACTGCAGGCTGCCACCAGCTCTGCTTCCACAGATCTTCCCCCTACTCATCCCATCAGACTTGGTCTGGCTCTAAACTTTTCTGTCTTCTACTATGAGATCTTGAATTCGCCCGAGAGGTTTGTCAAATCTCTCTATCCTCTCTCTATTAAAGACGCACATGCATATACTTGTGTGCTTGTATACAAGCAATTAGAGACCCCACCAAGTCTCCTTTTATAAAATTAAGCTATTTGCATTTTTTATTAGTTTGTATTTAGTTCAATCAAAAGCTCATTGTAGAATGTTGTGTGTAAAGATGTAAGAACTTTAAGGACACATCCAATGTTACATTTGACACATCGATTAACTTCAGTGGAACCAAACTTTCAGAAGCCTTCGACACCTAAGATTGAAGTTTAATGTTATTTCTTCTCATGTAAATTGTAGTGTATGTTTGGTACGTAGTATTAGAAACGACAGGACAGTGTATGCCTCGATATTTTAGCTACATATTTTTCTTCTTATTGATGTCCAATACTACACAATCCTTCTTATCAAACATGCTAATGTTTGTGTTATTCTTTATTGAGAATTATCATGCTGTGATAGGGCATGCCACCTCGCCAAACAAGCTTTTGATGAAGCAATTGCGGAACTTGATAGCCTCAATGAAGAATCCTACAAAGACAGCACTCTCATCATGCAACTTCTTAGAGATAATCTTACATTATGGACATCAGATCTTCCAGAAGAGGGAGGTATGTTGTGGTGCACTTTCTTCTCAGTAGTTTTTCAATCTTTTTCTCCATTCCCGAAATGGCTCTAGAAATAAATGTTAAATTATGTTGGAAATTCCCATGTTTCTGAATATGTATAGGTTCCTGAATAAATTGAAAAGTACTTGGAAAATTTCGATTTTATAGGCTTCTCTGGCTATTAAATAAATAAATTTTAGATAAAAAAAAATCCATGCGAGGCTCAAGTCTCTAATGTATATGGTTACAATTACTTCTACAATTACCACTTCTTTTTTACTGAATGGAAAATTTAACTGATAAGAATACTTAACATGTCATTCGTTGGCAGGTGAGCAATCCAAGGGTGATGAAGCTCAAAGGGAGGTAAGATTTTACGACTATAATCCAGTTTATAACAATATATTTAAGTCACTCGTTTCAACATAAATGATCAGTTCTATGTTTTTACTAATAAGATGCACCACGGCTTAATAATATGGATCGACCATCTTGTTGTGTTAAATATTCTCGAGTGTTGAAATTTTCGACTTCCTCTTCAAGATAGCAGCATTTACTAAAAAGAAAAAGTTTAAAATTCAGATGTACAGCCCAATTATTTAATGTTAATTAGTTGTTCGTTTAGCCATTAGAATTTTTTCCCTTATTCAACTTTCGATTGCATAATATCACTTGCTTCTTCTGTTGCTGGAACTTTGCAGAGCTAGCTGGAGATGTAACACGAAAAGATTATTTGAGAATTAGACTTTTCGACCGATGTGCTAGAATATGCTAAAACTCTTGTTATTTTAAATGAAATACAAGGTACTGATTTATTTATTTTCTTGCTGAAGAACATCTTGAACTTTTGTTGTCTTTCCATTTCCAATGAAAACAGTCTACGTTGAAATCTTAAACCCTCCCCATTTTCCTTTGCTCTTTTTATTGATGGATGACCTTTTATTATTGTGAATCTATTGAATTAACAAATAGACAGTTATTAGTTAATGCACGAGCAACCTTAATGTTTCAAACATGGTTTGTTATAAAATTGTCAGTTTTTTTTTTTGCAGCAACAATAGAAATACAGAAAATGAGGAGAAAAAATATATTCGTCTTGCTTTTACATAAATATTAATAGTACAATTATGAAAAAAGTTACGTCAACAACATTCTCTAGAGTCTGTATTCCTGCATACATCTTAAAGAGTTGAAGATATCTAATCTTCTTGCCGGTGGGGTTCGAGTTCGACTAATTGGGAGGCAGTAAAAAAATTTTAAATATCAGGGATTGGAAGATCAACTGTGGTTTTGGCGATTTGCAGTTGGATTTGTACGTTTTGAATTTAAAAGGAAATGTTTCAAATGCTTGTGGCATTCCTTAGGTTTCTCATGAATGAAAGCATGGCCAGTGTTCTTGATCACTACTAACTCCGCATTCTCTCCCAAATGCCTGCAATCAAAATTAGAAACTGAGTTTAAGAAAAAAACAACTTTTAAGTGAATCTGTTGAATTCAGATAAATTTACCTTTTCAATCTGTAAGCAAGTTCTAAAGGAAAAATCCGATCTTGATCTCCCCAGATTACTAGTGTTGGCTGCAATTATGAACACAAATTTCAATCATCTTCTTGATAAAATGGACATACTTGGATCTTCATAGATGGATTAAATGTACCTGAGTGATCTTTGGAAGGTCTGAAAGTTTTCTGTCTTCTGGAATTGCACGGAGCAACTCTTTCTTCTCCTCAATATATTGCATACACATTTCCTAATTTGAGAAGATGAAAACTCAGTTTGTTGAAAATGGCTACTAATTCTTGAGAAAACGTTAATATGGTACTTACGTCGATGAAGTCGTTGAGCAAACAAGAGGGTATTCCCTTAGGCGGCTTCACAAAAACGTGAGCCACCAATTCCCTCATTTTCTCCGCCGTCTGCGGCAGAAGGATTTTGGCGGCCTCCTCCACGTCCGTGACCGGAAACAACCCCGACTTCAAATCCTTCTCCTCCAAGCACACCCCAGCACACATTATCACCACCTTCTCCACACAATCTTTAAACTGCGCAGCCATACTGTACGCCACGAACCCACCATAGCTCAACCCCACAACAATCATCTTCTTCCCCACAGAGTTGGCATCCATAACTCGCTTAACACACTGAGCCTGAAACGACTCCGTCCGTTCCGTCCGAGTCGTGAATGACTCTCCGAAGAATACCAGGTCCGGCACGTAGACGTTGAAGTGAGGTACCAAGACCCGAACCGTGTCGTACCATTGCCACAGAGCGTTGGCCCCGAACCCGTGTATGAGCACCAGATCCTGTCGGGTCGGTTTTGGGAGCTTGGGCACCCAGCAGTGCATTACAGTACCATCACCCAGGTCAGTGACAGTCGATCGGAGGCCCAAACTGGTTAAGCCGGATCTGAGGCACCAGTTTCTTGATGCAGTTAAGCTGAAGCATTTAGACATAGCTAACACTAGCACTGATTCTTTACAGTTTTACACAATTACACACACCAGAAAGAGAAGTCCCAAATCCAAAAATTGGATCGAATTAATCTGTGAAAAGATTGGGTTTTTGTTTCTTGTTTGTACGGCAGGGGTAGGTGTGATACTTTATAGAATAAATAATAATTTTGGCACGTTAGAATTATGGTCTATTTTAATTTTCTTTATTGACCTAATTATTATTAATTTTCTTTACCTTGAATCTATATGAGAAAGTTCTCATTTTGACTACAAACATTGCTGCTTGGCTTGGCTTGCTTCTGGATGTTGTTTGAATCTTCTCTTTGCGAAGATTTTTTATTTAATTTAAAAGAAAAGAAGATGAAAAATCAGGAAATGGAAAAAGAATCTAAGCAGGTTGTTTATGGAAGCAAAGTTCTTTCTGGAAAGCTCGAAGCCACAAACTGTGTGGCTTCTTAATGACACGTGTCATCATCCACTTTGGTGTGGGAATTCGACATACTTTACCTTCAATCATGCTCCATGAATTTCAGTATTAACGTAAAATTTGACATAATGCACATGAAATTCTATTATTGAATAATTCAAAACACAGTTAATTTTTTCACCCAATCACTTACCGTCACATGTAATTATGTCAAGTTTTTCGGTGTGACAAATTAACTTTTATAATTTGCCTTTATTTATTGAGGTAATTAAAATCAAAATTACTCACATTGATCTAAGCATCATTATATAGCTTATGCTAATTAAATTAATATAATACATCAAATAATTGATAAATAAGTCACCAAAATTAAAACTCCCTAATCTTTACTTTTTACCACGCTTATGTTAATTTTTTTTTTTAATTGCATTTTTATTATCTTAGCACCATTGTCACTAATGACGATTTTCATCCAAAAATTCTCTTTTAACATATTTTAAAATGAATCTTTAACCACACTTTATTATTAGTTTTATTTGTATTCGTATTTTTTACTTGTCTGGACAAATAAAATTCTGATCTTTTTATCATTATTTATTTGTACGTGATTGGAAGTGTGAATGAGTTGAGACGACACGATAAATTTGTGATTTTTTTTCCCCTTTTTGAAACATGAACAGTTCTCACGTCATTATTATTTATATTTTTTTTCAGATCAAGACCTAATTCAAATGATAAAATTAAAATCTTAGGTTAGTGAAGTGAATTCAAATGTCATTTAGGTGAAAAGGGTCACATTCATGCTACATGTACCGAAATGGATGAAAATGGATGACAAAGGGTGAAACTCAAAAAAACAAAAATGTAAATCGAATTGATTGTTTGTCATTTCAATTCCAAGTTGAATCCAAGAGTCAAGATTGCATGAAATTAGGCTTCATTGAATTCATACCAGCTAACCGAAATACCCTTCTTTTTGGGTTCTAATTTGACCGTTACAAGTTTAATTCTACATATTGACAATTTCTATATATGCAAGTATCCAATTTGGCTTCAGAGTATAAACTGAACATTTATGGCATAAGATCATTGACTTTCCAGAGGATCAGAACAATATCTTTGATCTAAATGCGATGCTGACAGAGAAAAAAGAAATGTACAAGCAAAGCAAAAATTTTCTGGGTTATCTTGAAGCTTGGAAAGTAGATATGTGCCTCCAGTACAAAGCAAACAGAAAATCGATCGTTAGATCTCTAATCTCAGAAGCACAAACACACAAGTACATACAATGATCATATCTACGTCCGAGGTATGAACACGTAATCGAGCATGTGGAAGTATATCAAACAACTCAATGGTACTGAGATTGGAATAGCTAAATGGATTTCACACCAGATATCTAAGGGAAGATGGGAGTGCACTAGCTTATTCTTACAATGGATTGTGAAAATCCCAGTAGCAGTATTTTACACTAATTTTATAGTGTTTTTGGAGTCTTGCGTTCTAGCTGATTAATGTCATCTATAATCAAATGAAACGATGTTACATGCATAATTGCAGAGAAACGTCGTGTACTAATATTGAAGTGATGAGCTGAATGCTATTGCAACTCTAATCTCTGCATGGTTCGACAAAATTTAAAGGAACGGACCTGCATTATTAGAGGATTGAACATCCCTTCGTTGACACTTGTCTGCACTCGTGAGAATAAATATACATACTGTATAGCAAAACTACACATATGGTACAGCAATAAACAAGCAGAGGAGTATGAACAACCTGATCCAATTTGAAAAACTTCAGATATCACGAACTGTTGATCAGATAAGATCAGTGACGAAAAAGATGCATGTTGTACAATAGATAATGGTTTCATCCCACGGACTACTATGGACAATATCTTGTTTCTCAACCTCCAGGGTAGTATATCATCACCTGTAAGGATTATCTGTTAGGGAAGTGCGAAAAAGAAAATACATTTTTCTTTCAGTTTCTCCATAGAATGTTTTCATTTTCTTCTGATGCATCATTGATGACAATTCTCATGTAAGACGTATCATAATTTCTTCTATTCACAAGTTCCTTAAAGAATGAATTCTACACATCATTAAATTGTGCTCTTTCATTATTAGGCAAGAATTCTGACTCTTACAATGATTTCTGGAGAAACGTAGTAAACCTAGCCAACTGATCCTTTGAGAATGCAGTTTCATCTTTACGCGAGATAGACATGAAAGTAAAAATTGATTTTAACTACCAACTTGGAACAAAATGAAGTTAAGTGACCAACACAAAATAAGTAAATGCTAAGGGGTTGTTCTCTTTGTGTTTTAGTTTTCCGTTTTGAGTTTTGAAATCATTTTGAGTTTTGTGTTTTGGGTGTCCATTTTGAATTGTTGAAAATGTGTTTTTTTTGTCATTTTGAAAAAATTTCAAAACCCAAAATTGAAAATTTTGGTCAAGTTATAACTGAAAACACTCAAAACGACAAATTTTGAGTTTTCTTTGTAAATTTTAAACTTGTTTTCAAAAACGCGTTTTCACTGTTTTGGAAAATCGAAAACAGAAAACGGCAAAGAAAACACGTCCTAAGTGATCAACTAGTGTTTTTTACCCGTCTAAAACTATAATATAAAGTTTCAATAGTTCAAACTTTTACGGTTAGCTTACTGCTTACCCAGTTTGAGAAAGCCGCCTCCAGTTCACTAGCTGGTGAGACCGTGGATGCCTTTGCAAATAAGAGGAACTGGTTCCAATACCATTGTCCTCACCAGCGAATTGATCGGAGTAACTAGAACTCGAGGGAGACCAAACTGGAACTACCACCCCATCCCTTTCTATTCTACTGCTACTGGATGATTCTGTTGAATCTTCAGAATCTCTCTGTCCCATTGCAAAATTAAATTGCGGGACAGTATTGATGGTTCTAACTGTTTGAATAACATCACGTACTTCTGCTCTTGGCTCTTCAGTTACATTTTCATTAACATTGGTCGGTACTTCTGCTCGACTATCATCTGCTGAATTTCTGAGATCAATAGAGGTTTCTTCATCATCAACCCTGACAAAAGAAGAAGTCATACTTGGGACCATCTGATCCTCATAACGTCGAATTACTGTATTTACAGGGTTGTTTCTGACAGGTTCATGGTCCGTCTCCATCTGCGTGTCTTCAGGAAATGCGATGGGGGCATATTCTGAGGAGTCTCCAAGTCCCTCTTCCATTCCATTCTCAATTGCAGCCCTTGAAGATGCTTCATGCTGCCACAACTGTGACAATGCTTCTTGTAACCTGGCTTTTGCTGCCTCCATTTCAACAATGGGAAGAGGGTAATTGGAGCCTAGCTCAATTCCAGCAGCTTCGAGTACGGATTCTGGCGCATTCCATGGATGATGTATCCATTCAGTTGGCAATCTAGCAAGTTCAGGAAGCCATCGTCGAACATACTCTCCATTGGGGTCAAACTTGTAACCCTCATACTGTCAGATAGAAATAAAACATGTTCACAGCCTCTAATGTTAACAGTTTCCAAGAAATATATGAGCAGAAGTCTCCACAATTTATGCAGCTTTGATAGAAGTAAACTAAGCATGAATTCATGAAAAGCTCATCAAAATACGTACCTGCGGATTATCAATACGATCCAACTCACGACCATCGGGAAGTGAACCAGATATATACTGCCAACCAAGGGCATCACTCTCGAGATCGGCATCTAATAGGGTATCCCAGAAGTACTTCATTCCCCATCTCCAAGGAAGCAGCAGAACCTTCACAAAGAAACTAGAGACGACGACTCGTATCCGATCATGTAACCAGCCAGTGGCCCACAGCTCTCTCATACCAGCGTCCACCAGTGGATAACCAGTTCTGCCTTGTCTCCATGCCTTAAAATAGCTCTCGTCCACTACCCAGGGAAAATACTTTAGGTGACCAAGTAAGGGCCTTTCGTGGCTGTATGGATGATTGAAACTCATGTATCTTGAATATTCCCTAAGGCCAATACTCTTGAGGAACACATTGACACTCTCTTCACCTGCTTTGTTCCCTTCATTGGCCCAAAGAACTTGCTTCATGCGAACATGATGAAAAACTTTTCGAACACTGACTTCTCCGAAATGTAAGTGTGGGGAGAGAAACGAGGTTGTAGCACTATCAGCCTTTCGACGATTCACGGAGTACTCTATTAGAGGTCCATTGATGAAGGTCGCTAAGGCCTTATCAGCATTACTCCAGCCAGGAGACCATGCCCGTGCTAGAAGTGCATTACTTCCTTTCTCTGAGTCATCTTCAAATACCAAAGTGTCTGAAGGGCATCTTGACACATCAGCTAGAAGAGCCGATCAAAATATATTATGGGGAAATTCACAGAAAACAAAAGAGGCAGAATAATAGCTAAAGTAAAAATGAGATTGAAGGTCTGTAAGTAACACGGGAAATTCAACATGTTGATAATATTTAACATCGACATTAACCTTTTTTTTTTCTATTTTTTTATGGAAACTACTATACCAAGTAAATTAACACAAAATATTGGTGCCATTAATTAAGTGGACATGTAAAGCTGACTGGTCAATCTGTCGGACATAATGAAACTGATCGGTGATAGATGACTAATATGAGGTTTAAAAAGCTTCTCCAAAGATAAGAATATCATCTCTTTCTCGCGCATACCCACACATTATGGATGGATTTGATTGCTACTTTGAAAGCCACCAGCCTGTGAAGTGTTTATCAATTGTGTATAATCTATTTAACAGTTATCTTTGTATACAAGAACTGAAGGGTTAAGACTCAATTAATACCACTATAATTCCAAACCATACTGTAAATCACGCTGTTACCAAATACAAGGCAGAGTCAAGATATATAGATCTTTATTATATATGTCTTAATATGCTAACATGCACAATCATATACTTAATCGATCATATCAGATTATCACCTTTAGTTTAAATTTGAGAAATAAATTGCTAATGACCTTTGTCAAGATGGTATTATTTCACCCAAGAACAGGATTAAGTAAGCTTATTTCTGTTGCAAAAGACTAGTTTCGGCTGTCATATATCCATGAAATCAAACAATTCATTTCATAGTATATGTGTATGCGTAAATCGATCCAAAGAATATACCAACTACACATATTCCAATCTCATGGGTAATATTGCAAGTTAGTGAGAAGAGAACCAGTAAGGTATAGGATATGGAGATTTTATATTAAGCATTTCATTTTATATAAAAGAAGAGATGGATGAAAAGAATGAGATCCTGTAGCACAGTTTTCACATCCCCCAACTTGACACCAAAATCATGCGAGACTATTTGATGACAGAGGCAATCAAATTAACAACCAAAAGTCAAAGAATCAGAGAGAGAGAGAGAGAATTAACAAGCATAACTTCATGAAGACAATGGGTGGACTGAAAATGTTGTCCTCCAATCTATATACTGTAATGTTCAGGAAAATATCATAACATTAGAGCAACATAGTGTTAATGATCCCAATATTGGGTTTAGCACGTGTTTTATGTTAGTGGTTTACCGCCGGTGGAATTGAACTGCCATGATATCAGTCAGATGCTTTCACCAATAATTTTAACATTTTATAGAAAGCAATACTTCATTTAGAAAGGATGTTTTCACTTTACAAGTGTCAAGGATATTGAATAAGATTTCAAAGATCGTCAAAGATTGCAATTATAATATTTCCTTTTAGTGTAGGGATTACTTTCCTTAGTAGTAGATTGCATAATATTTCCTTTTATATTTTATTTCCTTTTACAGTTATTTGTAATCCTATAAATAGGGTCTTTTACTTTGTAATAGAAACAAGTTTATTATATATACAATTTATAATATTCTTCACATGGTATCAGAGCAGTTTCGATCCTAAACAAATTAACCTTTGAATTTCGTTTCCGGCGAGCGGCCTTGAGCCGCTCGTCCGGCTACCAATGTTTTTCTTTTTTTATTTTCTTTTCGGATGTATCACTACAAAGTCGCATCACATTTCGGTGACCACAACTCAGTTTCTGTAGTTTGTTTGGAGTTTCTTCAGCTTTTGGTAATCTGAAATTTAGTCCAGTTCATTTGAAATTTGGTTTAGTATATGTCCAGTTCATCTGTAATTTGGTTTAGTATGTCCAGTTCATCTGGAATTTGGTCCAGTTTATCTGGAATTTGGTTTAGTATGTCCAGTTCATCTGGAATTTGGTCCAGTTCATTTGGAATTTGATTTAGTATATGTCCAGTTCATCTGGAATTTGGTTTAGTTCATTTGGAAATTTGGTTTGCAGTTTGGCCCAGTTGATGGGATTGAAAATTTAGTTTGTTTTTGATTCTCGTTGTTTCTTTGGAGTGTTCTTGAAGTGGTTTTGGAGTGGTTCTTTGTTGTTCTTGGTCTCTCGTCGTCAGTATTTTTCGTCGTTGGTTGCTTTGATTTGGATTTCTTCTTCGTGGGCATAAATATTGTCATCGTCGTCAATTCATGATTACAAATTGATGATTTTACCAGCATCAATTTGAGGGGGGATGTCAAGGATATTGAATAAGATTTCAAAGATCGTCAAAGATTGCAATTATAATATTTCCTTTTAGTGTAGGATTACTTTCCTTAGTAGTAGATTGCATAATATTTCATTTTATATTTATTTCCTTTTACAGTTATTTGTAACCCTATAAATAGGGTCTTTTACTTTGTAATAGAAACAAGTTTATTATATACAATTTATAATATTCTTCACAACAAGTTTGATAAGTATAACTGAAAAGATTGGAAGTTATTGAGATTTATCAAAACCATATATTCCCTGAAGTTAGTAAAATCTATTAAACCACAATTGATAGTAGACTCCAAGATAGAAGTGGTGTAATTAAGTGTTAGTAAGGAAACAGACCAGAGATGATTCTTTTAGGTGGAAGAAGTGGAGCCTCGGGATCATACAACATGCTAAGGCATCTGTCCCAGAATGCAGCAAAGGTTGTGAATGAACGGCCTTCTCCATCATGAACTTCCCAAGGTTCATAAAGCAAGTCCGCATTAAAGGAACGGACAGCAACACCTTGAGCTGTTAAAACTTCTTTTGCTCTGTGATCCCTAACCAGTGATATGGGGTCTAAATAAACAAACGAAAATGTTATAAGCCCACCCAAAGTGGCTAATGTTTGCAGTACAGTTCGATTAAAAAATCAAAGAAAAAGCAAAAAGCATACCAGTAACAAGTTAGACTAAGTTGAGAATAGAATCAACACTACCAAGACAAAAGTTTACTTCGTTTTTTTTTTCCCTTCAAAAATTGAAGATGCTTTTAGGAAAACTGATCACTATAGATAACACTAATGGGAATACAATAAATGTGCACCATAATGGAGTGGCAGTATAATAAGCATGCTAATTTATGTACATACAGTGCAGCATTTATCCGCCCACAGGAGAAGATAAGGTTACACAACAATATTATAAACTATTTGAAAATATTTTACTTTCAAGCAGCTACAACGAATGAGTGAGCAAAATATCATCAAAATTCTAAACAATCATATTTCAATTAAACTGATCCAAGAAAATGAGGAAACAGAAAAAACTCAAGATCCAATATAGATTAACACAAGCAAAAACATGTACTGAAACCCAATGAAATATGACAAAAGAAAAATCTAAAACTAACCATATAAATGGTTGAAAAAGAGTTGAGTAGCTCCTGTAGATTTCACAACTTCAAGAAGTGAAGAAATACTATCATTAGATCTCTTTGTGACAAGAGAAGTGCCTAGGGTTCTTAAAGAGGTATCAAGATGAGTCAAACTCTGCTTAAGCCACCATCTTGAAACCCTTCCAGCGTAATATGGCCCTTCTTCCTCAGGTGCCCATATAAAAACTGCCACTATTGCCCCTGCCCTCACTCCAGCAGCTAATGCTGGATTATCTTCCACTCTCAGATCCCTCCTGAACCATACAATACTACATCTACCCCCTGACATCTCCCAAGATTTTTAAAAATTCCCAATATAGAGAGTGAATTTCTATATGGGTTTCAGCAATTAAGACTTCAGCCCATGAACAATAAAGAACTTGTGCTTTCTTTGTTTTGTGCTAGTGAAAGAATTTAATTCTCCCAAATTTCTGGGAGAATCTTGATTTGCCTGAAGTTAATCTAATAAAAAAGGCAGAACAAGGGAAAAACATTACCCTTTTACATGGTAACAGAGATGAAGGGGATTGGCTATGGTAGTCTAGTGGGGTTCAAGAAAATTTTAGCCACAAATTCTGTTTTTGTTGTTTTTATTTCTACATCTTTCTTCTTATCCTACGCAAAAATCCCACCAACTTTATCTTGCCTTCTCCAATCCTGTGACAGGGTGGAAATTTGATGAATTGAGTTTTTGATTCACACGCACAAATCTTGATTTTCTGAATAATTGCTAGCTGAAAGTGATCTGGGAGTTCATGCAATGGATCCACCTGTTAAAATGAAATGACATTGTGTACATTGTCAAAACCCTACACCAGAGCTAGAAGCAGTTGAATATACTCTTTTGTTGCTAAATTTCAAGAATTTACTTCTTAAAAACCAATTTTTTATTGCTTTTAAACAGTAAATAATTCATTCAAATCCATATAAAAAAAAAAATTAGTTAAAAATAACTTTTATCTGTCTTAGTTTTAAGAAAATATGTTTTAATTTGGACATGTGACCTAAGTATTATCTTTGGTTGCATCTGATTCTGGGGGTTCCACCTGGAGTTTTTTATGGGTATTTAACTGTCAAGCTGAGTAGTCTGCATAGGAAGTTGAAAGGAGGAGATAGGATTCTGGCCAGTTTTGGTGAAGTGGGTGCGTGGGTGGGGGTGGCTTTCCGCCCATTTGGAGAAGTCTAGATTCCATTTATCCGTCATTGTTGAACTGATATGTGATGCAGCAGCATTTTTTCCTTTAACGTGAAATGCTACTTGTATATCGAGTTAGAGAATGCACAAGTGGCAAAATTTCATAGGCTCATTAAACTTTGATTTTTGTCTACCAACTTATGAAATATTGTCACATTTACATTCTGTCACCCAAGTGATAAATCTGAATGTACACGTAGCATTTCTCGTTTTTTATCACCCTCTGCAAGCACAAAAAAATGGACACATTCACATATCTTTACTATATTTTTCATATGCAAATGGTATGCACAATTTAATTCAAATTATATTTAGTCTCTCTTTTGCCTTCAATTTTGAATTTTTTTTTTATCAAACTCAATTTCAATCATATATTTTATATGATTCATAACCTTTCAACAACATATTTTATCAATTTTTATCAAAATCTATTAAAAACGTGATTTTTAACAAAATCAAAAAGGGGTTTGGACTATTTAAATAGCACCATTTGTTGTGAATTCATAGAATTGATTTATCAAGCTCTTCAATATATAAAAGATCTAATTATAAAGACTAATGTCTAGTTCAATCTTTTTATTATAATGAAATGATACATTGTACTTGGCCTTTGATGTATATGGTGCATTGTCTTTCATTAGTGTGTGCGCTAAGGGTGAATAATATACCGTCGACAAAATCAAATAAAAATCGTTGATATTTCAAAATTCGTCAACGTTTTGATTTTAAACAGAACAAAACTGTTTAGCAATAGTTTCATTCACTAGATAATCAGGTAGCAGGGTCCATTGCTACATTGATTGGTGCTAAACTGATTCATTATTCTTTCAAAAGACGAGAATTCCAGCATAAGGTGGGTTAACAAAATCTAGGATAATTCTAATGGTACATTGGGGCATACATATGTCCCAATGTACAAGAAGCACAACCCCAAAATCTACACCGAAAAATGTCATTTTTTTGTTGGATAGTGTTAGGGTCAAAAATGCATTTCATTGTTTTGGGCATTTGGCAACAGTGTGTTGATTTAGGGACTTATCGCATAGAAATGCCAACATTTAGGGACTAATTCTGCAAATCTTCCTAATTAAATATACAACAGGTGAGACTGTGTTTAATCTTTCCCCGTAATATAAGGAATTCGTGTTTATTATGTTAACATTTTATTTAAAAACTATTTAGAAATGAATATTTAAAATTGGAAAATAGTTATTTAATACTTATAATTCATAAAACTTCACATTTTTAACTAAAAAGAACAACTTGATTGCAGCATACAATTTCTTAGTTCTTTAATAATTTCTCCCTATGTATCTCAATAAACAATCATACTACATGTACATGAAATTTTGACAGGCAACACATGACATGAAAACATTGAAAGATGGAAAAAGAGAAAAAAAAGAAAAACAGGCCAATCATGCACTGCCAAGTCAGTATCGATATAAATTCTGCCAACATTTTATTGTACTCAATCTTTTTCCCTCAATAAACCATGCTTGCGCATCTATATCGTGCGTCTTGCAATAAATTATAGTCGAAGTCACAATTTTAGTTTAGATAACCTAACTTGTCTAACGAACTACAAAGACTTTTCTATGAATTAAATGACTCAAAAGTCTCCCATGAGAAAAATCACAATTGTGAAAGAGATTTGTATTATCACCAATCATGCACCGTCAAGTCAGTATTGATGTAAATTCTGCCAACATTTTATTGTACTCAATCTTTTTCCCTCAATAAACCATGCTTGCGCATCTATATCGTGCGTCTTGCAATAAATTATAGTCGAAGTCACAATTTTAGTTTAGATAACCTAACTTGTCTGACGAACTACAAAGACTTTTCTATGAATTAAATGACTCAAAAGTCTCCCATGAGAAAAATCACAATTGTGAAAGAGATTTGTATTATCATCTCCTCTACACGTTTGTATTCGAAACATATTGCACAAACTATCATGCAAAATGTGTGTATATATTTTATTATAAATGCACTAGCCCTGATTTAGTTAAAAATTAGAATTCAAACAAATTTTTATAAAAGTCGATAAAATATACGATTGAAAACTGATAAAAATCATGAAATGTATAAATTAAAATTAATTACTGACTTTAACTTAGATGCTTATCAACTTTTTAAATTAAACTAAACATGGCTAGACGAAAATTTTAGTCCTATATATAAAAAAATGAAAAATAAAAAAAATTTCAACCCACTTTTGAAACGTAGAAATGTAAGTAGATTTCGAGGTCAATAGGCTCCGTAGTTATTTTGTGAACTTATTGTGCTTAACCTCATATGATAATGCTATTAATCTAAAGCATAAATGATAATCGATTTATAGATAGTGACATTTGAAATAACGAGATTCGACAAAAACTACATATAGAGAGGGTGAATAAGTGTAAATGCGGAATTTAAATATTGTAATTAACCAGCAACAAGTTAATAATTAATTATCTCTAGATGTAAATAATGCACGATATGATCACGGAAAAACCCCAATTGGGTAAAGACTCCGGGTACTTTGCTAGTTAAAATTCACTATAAACGATTGAACTTACAGTCCGTCAAACAAGACGACGACACGAACTTTCTGACCTCCTGACTGCAATTCTCACAGCTCTCCTAGATTTTGTGCTCTTGCGCCAACTCCTAACTGTAGTTTTCAAAACCCTCCTGAAATGTGCAATCCTGCAACAACTCCCAACTTTATCAATTCATCTATCTCACGTGGATCGACGAAGAACTCCGCGTTTTTCACCAACTGGAACTTCAATCACATTCCCTTGATCTTCAAAACTCTGAAAGATATGTAGGAAGCAACAGTTTGGTATTTGGATTGTGAATATGATGTTTTTCACTGCCAAAAACAAATCACAATATGAAGGTTGAAATCGATGAAGAGGATATGAAAACTATGTGTTTGCTTATGATCAACCCTCAGAAAAAAACGTTCTATGGCGTTTGTTATTTATAGTTTAGATTTTGGGATTGAATAGACCGGAAAAACGAGAATTAGAATTTTTCGAATGACACTGTCGCTCGAGCGAAAGTTAGGCGACAGTTGAGCCACAGTGTTCGATCGAGCGAAGGGGGTGATGCAGTTTCTGTTTCTGTCGCTCGAGGCAGAATTCCGGCACCGTTTTTCTTTCTTTTTCATTCTCGAACCCTAGACCTAATATAACACAAATTCTATTATTTGCAACTAACTCCTTGACTTTTACAACATATTAATTTTAGTCCCTTTTGTTAACAAATTTGTCAATTACATCAAATACCTAACAACATTATCCAATGAAGTTTGAATATGTTTTTATTAAACATAAAAAATGTGACAATGATTCTAATACCACATAAATCGATAATTATTTAAACTTTGAATAAATAACATTACTCAATTTGTACATAACAAATTCGATTTTCAACTCTTTTGGAATGACATATCCCCAAATAAAATAGGTATAGCATGGGAATTGGGTCCTATACATTAATGCATGTTTTGATAGAGAAGTGTTGCATTGAAAGCAGTCTCAACCAACTCCATCACTACTTGATCTTCAATCCTTTTCCATTTCTTCTTCTTCTTCTTGTCTAGCAATGAAGGACGATGCCGTTTTCCGCTCATCAATGATTTCTTTAGCTGCAATTATAGGGTTGATAGGACTCTATACACATTCTTTACAGAAAATGGTGGCGACTTACTTTTTCGGAATGTTTGTGATATGTGGTGTGCTTTTGCCTGATTGGGAGTTCTTCAATCGGAGTGTTTCTCAGTGGTGCACCCCCGTAACTATTCCTGATATGGGTCAAGCTACTGACCAGCAACAGAGTTTTCCAACAAGGTGAGGAAGAATTAAGAAATTATTTGCATTTGTGTAAGGATGCTTGAAATTGGATGGTTTAAGCTATAGAAAACCAATTGCATTTGCGTAAGGATGCTTGAAATTGGATAGTGTAAGTCATAATTCGTTGAAAATCCACTCAAATTAGCTGAAAACAATTATGACTTACTTAAGTCATATAATTTAAGTTATAATTTTTCATTTGAAGGGGGGGGGAGGTGGTTCATCCTTGTATGACTGGAAATTCTCTAGTAAAAATTTTCAGGTAGACATTATGAAAAGCTCAAATGAGTTAGGTATTGATGTGGTTTACTGAGGATTACTAGAAACTTGCATGATTTGGGTCAATTGAGAATTAGGAGTGAGTTTTTGAAAAGTCAAAAGTGAGATTTAAATAAATTTTTGGAGGTGCTTTTTCTTTTTTTCAAAAAAAGAACTTTTACACGAACTTCGTTCAAAATGATTTCCTCCAAAAGCTCTTCTATCAAAAACAGAATCGAAACCTTGTCTAAAGGACCCTTAATTAAGTTTCACACTTTGCTTTCAAGAATCAATCATGAACTCCTGATTCATGAATTTAGGTAAGAAGTAATGAATAGAACATATATTTATATGCATATCAAATATGTTTCAAAGAAGAGAAGTAGTGAAATGTTTGTGAATCTGTTTTCCGTGTCTACTTTGTCGGGTGCGGTGGTCCGGCTGTTCCGATCGGTGGTTGTTACCTGCAAAAAGAGGTCGGGGCTTTCTCCCCTGTTGTACCTCCGGCGTGAGAATCAGTCTTCGGTTTAGAAAAATAAATTGATAGTATAATGCGTGTGTAAGCAATTCGGGTTTCAAGAGACCATACATTTCTCACCTTGGAAGTATTTATAGGCACATGTTGCAATGCACATGTTCGACAGTTAGTGATGCCACGTATTCCACGTAGTCCTTTCCACTTTCTCCATGTTTTAGCGTGGTAACCCACACTCGTCAAGTGGTTGATTGTGTTCACATTCGCTGTTGGGTGGTTTTCTTTCGTCCTACTCATTGGCATTTGTGTGGTTAAGTATAGTATTGACCTCAAAGTGGTAAGCGGTCTACGTGAACGTAGAGGGCCTTGTGGTAGTCGACAGCCTCATAGTGGTAGACGGCCTCATGGGGGTAATAGACAACTTCATGGGGGTAAACGGCCTCATGGTGGTAGATAACCTCATGGGGGTAGACGACCTCATGGAGATGGTAGACAACCTTATGGGGGTGATAGACAACCTCATTGGGGTAGACGACCTCATGGTGATAGACAACCTCATGGGGGTGGTAGACAACCTCATGGTGGTAGACAATCTCATGGGGGTGGTAGATAACCTCATGGGGGTAGACGGCCTCATGGTGGTAGACGACCTCATTGGGATGGTAGACGACCTCATGGGGGTGGTAGACTATCTTATGGTAGTGCTCAACATGGAGTGAACATCAAGTTGTTCTTACCCCACTGAGCATCTTGAATAATTATTAATGTCATCATGTATCACTAACCCCCATATCCCTTGTCGATGTCCATCAACATGGGATAGCATATTCACTTCTTCCGTGTTAATTAAAGTTTTTTTTTGTCGACGTTCAATATAAGTGGGTCGAATAGCCTGTTTGACGTAAAGCTAAGTAAACATAGTACAAGTGGCACCCCGTAAGTAGGTTTTAGTCTTGAGGTAAATGTTCCCAAAAAAATCAAAATCTATAAATATTGAAAGAGGTGTGTGTCTTCCCATCTCACTTCCTCTTTTAATTTATCGAAATCTTCATCCTCCTCCTCCCCCATTTTTCCTTTATCTCGCATATTTTCCATGTATAAAACGTTCATCTCTTCATCTTTCGATAAAAGTGGGAGTGAGGGGGCGAGAGGGTCGATCGACCTATCTTCGGATGGGCCGGTTGACGTTTGTAGTCGACCAGCAGGGCTGGTCGACGGTCGACCTCGCCTTGCTACTGGTTAATCGTCGACCAACTTTGCTGCTGGTTGACCTTCGTCGACCAGCCATTCGGCTGGTCGCGAGTTTCCCGTCAATGGTGATCTTCCTTGTACTCAAATTCCTTTCGAGTCAAATTTCTCAATTCGTACGATTAAATTTCAAGTTTTTCAATCAATTTTCCCAATACGACATGTCGGGTCGACTAAATCTTTAAACCAAAATATAGATATAGAGCAAGATGTCACAGGCGAGGAGGTGATTCTTGAGATTCTAAGATGTTATAGCCCTTATAACTCCTCATCCAAATTGAAAACGTCACTTGATTGCTCACCACTATGTGTTGAGCAATCTTGGGTTGTTGAATGCAGGGTTCGGTGATTTTGAGTCTTAACCATTTTAGGTTTTGAAAACTCATCACCCACCCTTAGAGTGATTTCGATCTATTTTGGATTGTCGAGTGCAGGGTCAGGTGATTTCGAGCCTTAACCATTTCAGGATTTGAAAACTCACCACTAGCCTTTAGTGATTTTGAGCTAGCCAATGTTTAGGTTTTTTTTGCTCACGGCTATGTGTCGAACTGCCTTGGATCGTCGAGGTCAGGTGATTTTAAGCCTTAACCATTTTTGATTTTGAAGAACTCACCACTAGCCCTTAGCGATTTTGAACTAGCTAATTTTTAAGCTTTTTTGCTCACCGCTATGTGTCGAGCTGTCTTGGATCGTCGAGGTCGAGGTCGGGTGATTTTGAGCCTTAACTATTTTTGGTTTTGAAGAACTCACCACCAGCCCCTAGCGATTTTGAACTAGCTAATTTTTAGGTTTTTTTTCACCGCTATGTGTCGAGCTGTCTTGGATCGTCGAGGTCGACGTTGGGTGATTTTGAGCTTTAACTATTTTTGGTTTGAAAAACTCACCACCTGCAATTTTGAGCTAGTCAATTTTTAGGATTTTTTTGCTCACCGCTATGTGTCGAGATACCTTGGATCGTTGAGGTCGAGGTCGGGTGATTTTGAGCCTTAACCATTTTTGGTTTTGAAGAACTCACCACCAGCCTCTAACGATTTTGAGCTAGCCAATTTTTAGGCTTTTTTGCTCACCGCTATGCGTCGAGTTGTCTTTGATCGTTGATGTCAGGTGATTTTAAGTCTTAACCATTTTTTGTTTTGAAGAATTCACCACCAGTCCTTAACGACATTCGTTGATGTTGTTACCACTGCAGACATTTGAAGGTCTTGTATACCAAGCGTCGCCCGACTGAACTTAGCCAAATACTCCCTCAAGGATTAATCTTTCTCTTGCACAACCTGCATCAGCCTAATGGCGATCTTATGCTTCATTTTACTATTCATGAAGTATGCTATGAAGCTCTTGGAAAGCTCATCAAAAGTTTTATAGACCTGAGTGCCAGTGTGACCACCCAGTCTCTAGAATCCCTCTTGAGTGTCGAGGAAAATGACATGCATATCATTGCGTCTGGGGCTGCATAGAGTCTCATTAAATCGACGAAAGTCCGCAAGTGGTCCGTGGGTCTATGACTCTGTCATATGCTTCTATAATTGGCTGTTTAAAGCCTTTCGACAAATGAACAACCATTATTTCGGGCACAAACAGGTCTTCCTCCAGAACCATTTGCTTACGTATGTCCTTCCTCTTTTTTAATGCATCGTCTATCTTTTGGGTCATCATATCTTCTATTTTCTTTTCCAAGCCTGTCACGGGTTGAGGAATCTGTGGAAGCACAAAACCTGAAGTCCCCATGTCTCCCGTTGTTGGCTGAGTAATAGGCGGGGTAACGGTTTGAGCCACATGGGGTGGTTGCTCACGCACGGCCTCCGACGAACTCTGTGGAGGGGCTGCGATTTTCTGCATCTGACTTTGCAGAAGTGTTATCATGGCTACCAATTGTGCCTCCAAGGCATTAAATTGGCCATGCATTACATATTGCGGTGGCAGCGACGGGTCTTGACCCCTTGCAACAGACTCCGACTCCGTCTCCGCTGTATTCCTGACCATGCGTGTTTCACTCCTTATTCGTTTTCTTGACATAGCTTTTATGTTCGGTGGAAAATTTTCCCATAGACGGCGCCAATGAAATGTTTGTGAATCTGTTTTCCGTGTCTACCTTACCGGGTGCGGTGGTCCGACTACTCCGATCGGTGGTTGTTACCTGCAAAAAGAGGTCGGGGCTTTCTCCCACGTTGTACCTCCGGCGTGAGAATCAGTCTCTGGTTTAGAAAAATAAGTTAATAGTATAATGCATGTGTAAGCAATTCGGGTTTCAAGAGATCATACATTTTTCACCTTGGAGGTATTTATAGGCACATGTTGTAATGCACGTGTTCGGCAGTTAGTGGTGCCACGTGTTCCACGTAGTCCTTTCCACTTTTCCCACGTTCTAGCGTGGTAACCCACACTCGTCAAGCGGTTGGTTGTGTCCACATTCGCTGTTGGGTGGTTTTCTTTCGTCCTACTCATTGCCATTTGTGTGGTTAAGTATAGTATTGACCTCAAAGTGGTAGGCGATCTACGTGAACGTAGAGGGCCTTGTGGTAGTCGAGAGCCTCATAGTGGTAGACGGCCTCATAGGGGTAATAGACAACCTTATGGGAGTAGACGTCTCATGGTGGTAGATAACCTCATGGGGGTGATAGATAACATCATTAAGGTAGACGGTCTCATGGTGATAGACAACCTCATGAGGGTGGTAGACAACCTCATAGGGGTTGTAGACAACCTCATGGTGATAGACAATCTCATGGGGGTGGTAGACAACCTCATGGGGGTAGACGGCCTCATGGTGGTAGACAATCTCATGGGGGTGGTAGACTATTTTATGGTGGTGCTCAACATGGAGTGAACATCAAGTTGTTCTCAGCATCTTGAATAATTATTAATGTCATCCTGTATCAAGTAGAAAGATGTTAGTTTTTATCGAATTGGCCCCTTCCACCAAGCCTTATCACCTTCATTTGCTTCTCTTGTTTCAACCACTTATTTTACATTTCTCGGATTGTAAAATGAATAGAAAACACCAAGGGTCGATTCTACGGTTGAGGGTCAAAAATTTTAACTTGGTGGTCTAGAGATCATATACTTACCTTATTCTTCCCCTACCCCTTGTAACCAACCTTATCGAATCCAAGAAGACAATTACGTATTGGCAGCTAATTCATCATACATGAGTTTTGTCTTGAAGGGTCGACTCAACCCAGGTTCAGAGTTTACTCAACTCAATAATTTCTCAAGTCGAGGCTTTAACCTCGTATATATGAGTTAACTAACTGTTTTTTCTTGTTTCATGCAGGTTTAAGATCTACCCTGTTGGATTGGTTATCTACACCTTAGTTTATGGTTTTGCTTTCTATAAGTGGTGGAAGTTCATATCAAATTAGGGAGCCTAGCTTCATCTCTGCTAAGTCTGTGACCGAGAATTTTACATTTCCATTTCAAGAACTGCTTATTTGCTAGGTTATTCTGTGTAATACCTTGGAATCGTCGTGAAAACTTGAAGATTTCAGCAGTCAGTAAAGCAGACTTCCACAGTTTGATCTATTGAAGATAGTAAGGATGAAGAACTCTGGATTTTTCCAAAGGGGCTTTGTGCATTTAGTTTTGATGGGGTAAATCAAGTGAATAATGTACTTTTCTGACAAAGAAATACTCGTGTATTAACAAACTTGAGAATTGGTCTTATATATGTTGCATTCTTACCAGTTCACCACTTCATCTGCTATGAATGGGATGCAATCGAACATTATAATTAATTTGCAGCAGGTATAAATTTTGGTGGCTAGACTGCAATGACTCAATGTTGACATGTTCGATCAGTTGAACTAGACAATGCTAGAGAGTAAAATCGAGGAAAAAAAAAAAAAATGGTTTGTCCACAGCAGTAGACAGTATGGAAAGGGAAAATTTGATTATCAATCATATTCTTCATTTTCGTAACAAGGACAAAGCCATTTCTTTTTTCATGCTTTTCCCGATTGTGTAGACAAGAGGATGAGACAAACCAATCACGTGTTTTGTGTGAAGTATTGTCGCTATAAACTTTTTGTAATTTTCCTTCTATTATAGTGAATTACTAGCAAAAGAGCACGTAATTTCACATTGAAACAAACCTCTATATATCTTGCATGATCTTGTGTATTTATCTTTCTTTCGATGATTTAATTGCTCTGGATGGTATAGAATTAAAATTTCTAATTCTCAACATCTTGTTCAAAACAACCGAAGAAATAGAAATTCGTAGGAGAACAATATTAAGATATATAGGTTGATCCTTCCGTTGTTTACTTGTTAGTGTTTGAGCTATTATTCTCTATTAGCGACGGATGGAATAGAGTAGTTCTTGAATGTACACATGACATGTAATTTAGATTTATCGACTATTTCAATGGTGATTCGAGTTAGATATTGAGTTAAGAATATCTAGTTTTGTAACTAATAAATAATCAACATGAATTTCCTATGGGGGGTGGGTATCATTAATTTGAAAGGATATACCAAAATAATTGGATTTTCTTTTATCACACAAAAGGACTTCTAAATTTCGACCAAATATAAATATGTAATTAGATTTAATATGAAAATTAATCAATTTACTTTTTAAAAAATTATAGATTCTTTCCCTTCATACCTTCTAAAATCTTGAAAAATAGCATTATTTTTATGTGTATTGCAATATTATAATTTTTTAGAACAATAAAGGATAGGGAAAATTATGCCAGCCACTAATTCCAAATATACAATTACTTCTTTTTTATTCTTCAATTACTGACGTTTTACTTTGCACACATTTTATTCACGTACAAAAACACAACATGGCCAAGTTAGATATCGTCTGTGGAAGGTGGTGGAGGAGCAAAATCGTGATTGGATGGCTCGATTGCCAAGTCTAGTGGTTCGACTGTAACGATGAGGGTTGGAGTCAGCACTAATGGCGTATGTTAAGGTGGTGGTGGATGGAATGAGTTTTATTCCCTCTTTTGATGGTTTTGTGAGTTTGATTCATAAAATATAGTGGTAGTCGTGGTGAGGGAGGCGGCGGTAGAGATGATCAGGTGGTAGTGGCAGCAATGGTTTGTGGTGATGATTACGGGAATAACAGTGGCAACAATGGCAAAATTTATTGGTACGGTGATGATGGAGGCATTTAGATGGGGTTTAGATATAGTGACGGTGGCGGTGGTGACAGTGGTTTGGAGGTTCCATTGGAATAAGGTTTTGTAAGTGGTGTTGCAATGATGCAAGTGCTATAATAATGAATGCTACTAGTGACAATGATGGCGGTGTAACAAAAAATGTTACAAATGATTGTGATGATGTGCTATGATAATAAATGTTATATATGGTGATATAACACCGAAGTTTACAAGTTGTGGCGACGATGACAATTAAGGTGAATATAGAAATAGGCAACCAAATGTGTTTAACCTACTTCGTTACAATAAAAGCATATTATGAACTCATGTAACACAATATTACATAGTATAACACACTGTTAGAAAATGTATAGTAAAAAATAAAATTAAGAAAACAAATAAACAGTGCATTGAGGATTTAAAAGTTTCAAATAAGTTTGAAATTAATAAATTTTCTAATGTATTTGTAAATTGTTTCTAAAAAATAAAATAAAAAGACGAGAGGAATTTCATTTGAAAATAAAAAAAGCTTGGCCCAAGTATTCCTAAAACCCAACAACGAAGGCCCATGCATTACCCTATACTAGAAGCCCCCATCTCTCTCCCTCTCTCTCAGCTTTGAGCCTCGCCGGACCACCTTCAGGTACTCTCTCTTTCATGCTCTCACACACAAAAACAATTATTGAAAATTTGAACTAGTTTTAGGACAATCAAATAACCCCATTTTATGGTTACTTCTTTACATCCGTTGGAAGAAATTAATAAAAGCTCGAAGCTTCCAAACTGTTATCGTTGGTGGTTTCTGTTCAGTATCAGTAAAACAAGGAATTTGGAGGAAAATTGAGGAATAATTAGAAAGTAATAATGCTTTAGTCTGGTCCATATTTATGGTATACCTCAAGTATGTAGTTTCAAACTTAATCAGAAGCATCTTCTAGTTGTATAACGTGTTTTCCTTTTTCCCGATAAATTTCTTTTTAAAATTGGAAAATATGGTATTATATTTGTTCCAGAAATCATTGATCTCTCCGTGTTTTATCTATACTTGTTTGTGGTCATCAAGGAATGTGAAATTGTCTCTTATGAATTGATTTTCTGGATTGTAATGTGTAGATTCAATGCACTAAGTTGGATTTCCTAACAAAATTAGTAGCCTCTATCTAGATGTATATATGTTTGGATGTCCTCCATTTGAAATCCATTCTCTAGGATAAGCTAATAGATTTTGGGTTATGTACTGATATATTGTATGATACAATCAACACAAGGCGTTACAGTAAGAATATGTGCAGATGAACTTGTGAAAACATTCTCTAGGCTGTGTTTTCCATCTCATTTGGGTTTCGCTTCGAGATGTATTGCCTTTTGGTTGAATTCATTGTTTTAGACTTGATACTTTTCACGATATTCTGCTTCAATTTGGATCTCTCATGTTTAGTTGTCTACGTCCAACAAGAGAGTTTCAGACTAAGCTTTTTGGCTTAGCATTGGGATCATGATATCTCTACCGACACTTAAATTCTCATCTAATTTCATGATCAAGAACAAAATAACGTGTTTTCCGAGTAAGAGGATAGTGGAACACGAGCACTAATCTGCTGTTCTTGTATATTGAAGTGTAATTTCTTTTTTTAGTTTTGCTAGAATAGATGTTAACTTTTGAATGGAAAAATAGATTAAATTGGATTTGTCTTTTACATCACTGAAACTACTACTGCATTGATTTGATCTCAACAGGACCACAACCCATATAAAGGTGTCTCCAAGGTGGTTAAATTTGACAAATTTAAGAAGAAAACCAACAATGAGGCTTTTAACCCACAATATGTTATCATCAAACATCAAAGGTGTAACAAATGGCTTCCCTCTGCTGATAGAGGTTGAGAAAGTAGTGGAGAAGCAGGTGGACTTCAATGAAGACTTCCTAAGGAACATGTTTCCGAAGATTGAATGGAAAGCCCTGGTTGAGGCCTCCAGAACCATGGGCTACACTGAGCTTCCGGAGAACGCTGAATCCTCAATGCTCGACTCTGACGAGTTCCTTCGCAAGTTCCATCACGCCCTCGTTGAGCTTCATCTTGAGGAGGGCGCATTAGTTTGTCCTGAGACTGGTCGTAAATTTCCTGTTAACAAGGGGATTCCAAACATGTTGCTTCATGAAGATGAGGTCTGAATTTCTCTTCTAAGTGGGGACTTTATCTTACTGTTGATGTTTAGGGTCTCAAGGGGCTTTTCTTATGGCTTATTAGCGCCCCACCAGGGACGTGTAATATTTAGTTGGCTCGTGATCACTCTCTTATGTACTCTTGTTGTTGGAGTTCATTAATGTTCGGCCATAAACCATATGTGACAAATCTGAACCCTTGTCCAAAAGCATCATCGGAGTAGCAAAACTTCTTGGAGATGTTTTATAATTACGTTGGCCTTTATTAGGTAGTTTTCTTTTATTAAATTTTAAATTAATGGCTCTGAAAATAGACTTCATGATCAAGAGTTGCATGACAGTTTGTATAAAACGTTGAAGAAATCGATGTCATCAAATGTTCATGCATGCTTTGTAGAACTCGAGCATTAAAAATCTGTATTGATCACAAAACTGTAAGCAATTGTGCCCAAAAGTATAGAAATACAAAGTACGAATGAACTATTGTCATTTGGCTACCACTTAAAAAACAAATGAAAGATCACAGCTTTCTGTGTCTATAATAAAAAAAATAAAATAAAAAGAAAGAAATTCTGTTTGCAATCTTTTCAAAATCAACCTACCATTAGGGAAATAAGTATATGACCCTATTTTTTTCTTTTGCACTGTGCAAACCTTGTCCAAATATATGGGAAGTGGCGAAGCATTTCTACCATAGCCAAATATTTCAACTTCTTGCAATATCGACTTAAGAGATTATTCCACCTCATTAGTTGGGGACAGGAACAACTAAATTCCTGCCTCGCCTTCGAACCTCAAAACCATGCAATAATTTAGCATGTCCTCTTACGAGGGGTTGTTTCATATGGGGGAAGAGGCACGCCAAAAACCCAATCAAGAACATTCAAGTATTTTGATCGAAAGACATCCCTCTCTATAGCATAACAGTGCATAATAATTGCAGTTGAAATGCTAAAGACCACAACATCAGCTCTCTTCAAGTTTTTCGACTGAGGTAAGTATCCTACATCAGCCATGCATGTGAAGAAGCTTTCAATAGCTCGAGCAAGGCAGTATAATGATATCTCTATCCTTCTACTCTTCTTCTCAATGGCCAAGGCTAGACCAGTTGGAAACTGTTCAAGAGCATAGTTGCAAGTGTAAATAAAAATATGTGTGCGCATGAGAGGCAAGTTTATGTAGAATCAGTTTAATAGTTATTAATGGAAAATAAAAAGGGAGACTCCTTTTACCGTTCCCATTGCCACCATAGGAATGTTGCATTTCTTGAAAATCCTAAACAGGAAGCATGTCCATATCCTAAGCAGCATGAATAAAAAAGCAATCAACAATCTCGTGCAAAAACAGTAATAATAACCACGAGTACAATGGTAGCAGTGTGGTTCCAATAACCTAATTTCCCAAACGAAAATAAAAAGATTTTTTGTTCTATTATATTACTGTTAGATAATAGTTTTACTAATCACCACTCCCTTTTCTTTTAAATCATAAAATCTATTTTTACATGTTCTTTCACATGGGAATCATGATGACATACCATGAGATGTATGGAAGCCATTTTAACATTCATTCACATGAATGTACATGGGAATAAAGATCAAAAGATTCTCCAATCTTAGACCAATGGTACAAGATGCACAAACTGTAAAATCAGTTGCTTACCATGCAGATGAACAATACATCGACAGAAACAAGCTTGATCTTGCAGTACCAAAAAGACCTTTCCATAAGATTGTGTGAGACCTGAATAAGGTTGAAAAGAGATAAAAAGGACTGTATTGCAGATACAACAGTATCAAGAACAGTTAGATGAGTGCCTATAAGATTATGAGGGTATAAATTTAAGAAGTGACTAGTAACAAGACAAGAAACTGTATTAACAATTACCAAGTCAATATACTAACAAGACAAGAAAATGTGTTAACAATTACCAAATCAATATAAAAAGTAGATTAGTGTGCATCAGCAAAATAATCTACAGACCCCGGAAAAGAGAACTTCAGAATAAATGAAGCAGAAATAGATTAATTGATTTTGTGAACATCTAAAACTTGAAGTAATCAACTGAGAGGGTAAGATTTCATTTATATAGTTCTGCAATTGATCATATGTTCACATGACTAGGAATCACTTTGCATTTACACCGCACATATGAATTTTATAAACAGTAATTTAATTTCTCACAACAAGATTCTAACATAATTCTAGTTGTCTGTTTGAGCAGATTGGTAATTGGCAAGACAATGAATTAGCAATAACATCAATATTCCATTTTTCTCTTATATTCATTGTTCCGGTCTTGTGTCAGATTCATTCAACATGAAATTCTATTTAAGCTATCTTCAAGAAATTAAAAGAACTTTAGCAATGCACCATTAACCTGAGGTTGAACAAATTTACACCAGTTAAATGTATCTGAAGTTGTTGAATCAAAATCAAGTACAACACACCACAAAGAAGAGTACAAAGTAAAATGAGAGAGGAACCATAGTGACAAGGACAAACAACCCAACATCAAAGATCCAAGATATAAGCATCTATAATACTCAGACTCGGGTGTGGGTATTTGAAACGGGTACATATTTAGGAGTCGGATCATCATTATAAAAATTAAGATATGTGGATACGGCTAAGAAGGATCGGAATTTTGAATACGGGTATGGGTAAGGGTACGGGTAAGGGTACGGGGATACTTCTTACAATTTTATTTTTTTAAAAAGACGATAGAATAATGCCAAAATAACATAGAGAAAAATGGTTCAATTAAAGCAAATAACCACAATGTTAAGGGGGTGTTTGACACCCATTTTAGTAGAAAAATGTGATGGAAGAATGTGTGATTAAAAAGTAAGGAGAATTTTTAGGTTTATGTGTAATATTATTTTATTGATAGAATGTGTTGTTGAAATGAAGAAAAAGAAAAAGAATGGGTGCCAAACGGGGGCTAAATTAACTTCTACACAAATTAACTGATATTGGTTGTTAAAAAATGAACTCGTAGTTTATTTTGTTTATCAACTTCTTCGATAAAATTAATTTAAACAATTGGATTATAATTTGAAATCAATTTAAACTTTAAGTCAAAATAAATTCTTTTCAAAAATAAATTAAAGAAAAAATCAATTTCGATCTCTTATATATTATTTAAAAATAATTATAGAAATAAATTTAAATTTAATAAAAAAAGATACAATATTAAATCATTTTAATTACAACATAAAATGTTTACAAAGATAAATATAAGAAATAAAAAAATTTATACAAGAATAAATTCAAATTAAATTAAATACAAAAATAATCTCATTAACTCCATCCACTGGACTTCTCAAGAGCCCATTTAACACACTCTCATTAACTCTATCCATTGGATTTCTCAAGAGCCCATTTAACACATCTCCAAAACCCGTTGTCTTCCCCAACTCTCTCTCTCTCTCTCTCTGCAAATATTGTTGCCGCCAGACGCAAAGCTAGAGAAGCATGACTCACCTTCCGCCATCTTCTCCCTTTTGCTGCCTTGTCCAAGTGTAAAACGAAGGAACCAATCCATATCCCGTGTTAGTATTCATATCATGTCGTGTCGACATTGATACTTATCCATTTTTGAAGAGTCTGAGCAACACATATAAGCATCATTTTCATTTTCTCATCTACAGTCTTAAAGAAACCTAGCAGCTTAAAGTGGTCTCTTTTTGGTGTGCCACTTCATAACCAACTGCAAGAATATCCATTTTCCTCCGCAAATAACTATTATTTTAATTTAACTTCTCGTTTCACACAAAGTACTTTTTAGAAGAACAATTGGCTTATATACATGATTGTCTAAAAGATATATGTAATTATTGAAAAGGCAAGGACTTTTGGAAGCTAATAAGTCAAACCATTAAATCCCCCGGCTCCTTTATAACACTCAATTTATCAACTTTACCAAGTACACAATTGGCTACAAATGTTATGGATACTTTGGAGCTATTGAGATTTGCAACATTGATGATACCACCCGGACAATCATTTCCTTGGCATTCTCTACAATTTTAGTCAACATTCTTAATTTGGGGAATTCTAGAAAGCTGAAGGACATTAATGAATTGAGAGGTAGTACAAGCTTATATTGACTCATTCTAAGTAATCAGATTACACACTGAAGCATCATATTCTGACACTTAAGCAAAACCAGAGGATTAACAATTTACCTAGTTGATTATAACTGGAAAATTGAATGTAGAATTTCATATGCTTCAAACCTACAATGAGTAGTCATTCATAGTAAAATCTTTTCTCCTCACAGACTGAATCTTCACAACATATTAGGTATAAGTTACTACCACATATCCAAAAGCAACAGAAAAGGAGAAAATATTGGACGTATCAAGAGATAAACAACAATATAAATTACCTTTTCAGGAGACCTTGGCGATGTACTATCAGTGCAGGAATTAGATAGACTGGAAGATAAACTGGTAATGCTCTTTTATACGCTTGAAGAAGAAATAGAAGAAAATGTGTCCCACATGCTTGATTCCCATGTATAATCTGCAAAAACATAGAAAGCACTAAATATGACGCTCGATTATCAGCAATCTTGCAGTGAAAACTGCTATACAGCACAGAAACATGCAAAAACAAAGTAATCTCAATTGGATTACAATCTCACATCGTTATATATGAAGCAGCAGAAACAAAAAGACAGGAGTATGACTCAATTTATCCTATGATTATACACTTTTTGGAAGTCCGCATTGTTATAAACAGTGAAACACACTATTCTTTTATTCCTTTTTCCTGAATCTGCCTTTAATTATTTCAATTCTATTATGCATTTCTAATCACTAAGCTGCAAATTCCTATTCTCTCAAATACCATATGCAATCCAATCAAGTATCCCCGGTATTCAAACCTAAAATATCTCCTCAGAATATGCAAGATAGAAATCAAAACTCTTGAAAACCTTAATCCAATTTATAGCAAATCCAAGCGATCAGATACCAAGCTCTCACAATCAATCACCAAAACCTAACACTCAATCCAGAATAACTCCATTCTTTTCTTCATTTTCATAACTTTATAAGCAGCAATAGTTCAAAAACGCACATAATGTTAAAAAATTTAGTAAAGAACTTAATTGATCAGTTAATGGTTGTTAAATGATACAGATCATTCCACGGCCCCAGGCCCTTCAACTGTGAAAATTCCTGATTGTCTTGGCCGTTGAAGGTCATCTAAGTTAAACAAGACCCAGAACATGTCATCTTATGACAGTCATAATGTGTATGGTGAAGTGCTCGCTAATCTGGAAACATTTATTCTCCATTTTAGAACAGTTTTGAAATGGATTTTCACATTCTGTTTTAATAGATCAATTTCCACTCATAGATTTGAATTTTGGTGTGTGGGACCTGTTCTGTAGGGTGCAAAGTTTGAAAAGGCGAAACTAAGTACTGAGACGATTTTTCTTCATGAGGCGGTGCGTAAGCCTCGAGGCGGATTGAGGCGTAAGCCTCACAAAAAACAAAAAAAAAAAATCTGAGAATTATAAAATAATACAAAAATACATAAAAATCAAAGTTGGAGCATAGTAAATAGGATATATAGCCATTAGCATATTGAGATATAGGTCACCTAAAGAAAGAAGATGTTTAGTAAAAAAAAAAAAATTACAAAAGTTAAAAATCGCTCCATTTGCAATGGAAAAAAAAGCAACTTAAACTAAAAAAAAAAAAAAACTAATAATCTGCACTATTACTAGTATCGTTAATGGAATTATCATCAAATTTAATTTCCCCATCATCTTCCTCTTTGCTACTCTCAATTTCTACAAAATCATCTCATCCACCAATTGCAATGTGACATCATTTTATTATTTTGTTTAAGCCAAAAATGTCTTTCTAAATGAGCTCTTTTCTTTTTAAGAATGGTCCTTTCTGATTTCTTTTCATACAATTGAAAAATCAAATTTTAAATGAAGCGCATGCCTCATGCTTCATGAGGCGCTCACCTTAAGGCGTGTGCCTCAAATTTAGAGGCGTAAGCCTCATATTTTTAGTCTCAAAAATACCGCCTCGAAGCGTACTACATGCGCCTCACGATGAGGCGGGCCTCAAGGCGGGATTCAGTACCGCCTTTTTATACCATGGTAGGGTGCAACTGAAAAGCTTTGATAGAGGGTTTAGGATGGTGATACGAGGGACATGGAAACTGGAGCCTCGACGTCGTGTCACTCGTAGTCGTAGAAAAGAGTATAATGCATACATTGCGAAAGCAATGCCTTTCAACTTTTTGAAGCAAGGCTTGTGTTTTGGAATGTCCAAATAAAGAAAGTGTCATTGGGCTGGAGGAAGGAGCAATATTGAGAAATTTGTAGACAATGTGCATAGTCATCATATCAACTTGCAATAAAGAGACAACTTTCAAGCATAAAAAATTATTCAAAATCTGGCCAGATGACTCCGTTAATCCAAGAAAACATTGTCAGATTTACTTGAGCAAATGGGAAGAGAATCAGATTATGTTCAGGCAATTGACTACTGTCCATAAAGTCTCTGAATTATTACTCATCTGAAAACTAAGTTCTGAAAATTAATAAGAACCTAATAATCATAGATTATAAAGAAATAGATCAGATATCATTAAAGAAATTTTATATTATATGTAAGAAAAATATTATGTTGTGCTCTACATACCGAGCAAGGGATTTTCATTTGTGGATCTAGCTTAACATCAACGCCAATGGACTTGTAATATTTCTCTATTGCCCCCAAATTTTTGATAGGCTTGCCACGTGCAATCTCTTGCACACCTTGCAGGATGACAGAATCCTTTGCTCCGTGTTTATTAAGAAATGACTTATAAGATGGAGGCAGACTATCTTGCTTCAATATGTAAGCAGACCTGAAAAACACAATATTCTACTCTGAAAGGTACTTCAGTAAGAAATGAGACTGTCTTTATAGGAGGATATATACATGAAAAAAAATCTGTAATGGGTCTTCTAAAAATATCAAGTGAAGAGTTTTGAGCTGGTTACATTCTTGTTTTTAAGACATTTATTAGAAAAAAAAAGACAAAAAAAAAATAATAATAAATTTTTGTGATGTAAGTCATAAGAGGAGAAGAAAAGGGAATATATTGTACTCTTTTGATAGTTCACAGCAGTGATCCAGCAGGCCTTCTGGTCTACTAGTTGCTACTTAAACATTCACTTCCATGCACATTGATTATACCCCCACCCCCTCAGGATAGTGACTATACCAAGATTTTGCGGGAAATTGGAGGAGTGATTTGCTTGTGCTTGTCAATTTGTTGTTATTGGAATACATACTATGACTTAATGTACAAAATATTTTGCCTTCACTTCAAAATTTTAAGTTAGAAACGGTTATATGGTATATAACACTGCAATCTTATTACACTTGAGAACTTCTTTATCCGAAAAACTGGGTGCAAGTCTTTCCACAGTACAGACGGGAGATAAACACGTGGGGCAATTTCATCTTAGATATCTCTGTGTTTCTACTGCATATTCATCATTATAAAATATAATCTCAAGCATTAACATTTTCTCATAATACTTACAAACTTCACGAGCACGTCACCAGAAAATAAATGGAAGAGCTTCTTGAGCAAGTGTGCAAATTTTACATACCAACAACCTTCTTCAAATGTTTCAAGAAATAATCTTAGCAGTTGGCAAAGTGCATGAAGAAGTAAGAGATGAATTTTGAAGAGAGTGAAACCTTAATTCATGTCGTTTACATAATTTTGGAAGTATAATTTATTCTAGTCTTGGACATCAGTTTCCATAAGGATGTTTTATATTATTTAGCATTTTTGTATGATTGCATAAGGAACACAGAATAAATTTCTGTCTTTCATGATTCCTTTTGATGTTTCTCTCATTTTATGAAGTATAAATCCAAGGATTTTTTTTTAAGGGCAAGCATTTTCTTGTGTCTGTTACTCTCAAAAAAGAGCATTTCTCATTGACAAACAACCTCAGTCAACTCCATCAATTAAGCAACATAATTGTGTTTAGCCCGAGACAAAGTTCTGATATAGGTCTTTTAAACTTTTTTATCCGGGAGACCTCTAGTACTTATCTGGAAACAGGTAATGACAACTATACCCTGCTAAGATACAGTTCCACAGTGATTAAGAAATACCCCTGTTTGGGCTCCATTAAACCAAAAATACATTTTTTTGAAAACTCATTTTCAACTACACATTCTCCAATAAAATAATATTACACGTAAACCCAAAACTTTTCCTTAATTTTTAATCACACATTCTCCAAATATTTACTATTCCAAAATACATTTTTCCCCAAAAACATAGTTTAATGGAGCCCAAACAGGGGCACATTAAAAGAAACTTTTCAAAGATTAAACTAAAACATTAAAACTTTAAGCAGAGAAATAAGTCACTTACAAAATCTGCGAAGATGAGAGACACATAAGGAAAATATCTCCATAAGCCCAAGTAAGAGGCTTACAAATTCTCCCAAATCTCTCGCTTTTTATCCCACATCGTGATGCCAATACAGTGGCACGCATGAGAATGTAAATCGCTAAGCTTGTGTGCTGTGTATTCAACCCAGTAAGCAGCATAGATGGCCCTGCTATGGCCCCGGCCAGCAAAGACCTCCATTTGGCAGTCCTAAAATTTAAAAAACTTCAGCAACCACACCAATTTATGGAATGAAAATACACAAATTTAACACAAGTAACAAAAGAAATTTCTAACAAAAATGAGCAAATCTGGCCAAATGCTGATTCACAAAATAAAAAGGAAAAACAAAACAGTAGATCAAAAAAAAAAGGTAAAGAGAAAACCAAGGAGGGGTAAAGATTATGCCTACGGTGACCTCCCAAAGCAGCTATAATTTCATCCACTGATACAAATGTCCCTGCAAATGCACCAAGGAATAGTCCATATCTCAAGGTCTCTTTCAATGCCAAAATCACATCTTCACTAGTTGACGCCATTTCCACTTTCCTAAGCAAAAAGAAAAAGAAAATTGACATAAATTACTATTGTAAAATAAATTAACCATATGTAAAATTACCAAATACTGCGATATATACGAGAGAACTAAGAGAATGTTTGGTAAGTGTTTATAAATGGTTTACATTGATAAAAAATAGCAGTGAAAAAGTACGTATTGCTTGTGGATCCCTCCTCGAAATGTGTAAATAAAAAGTGGCTTGAGTGTTTATCAACTATTTTATAAACATGAGTCAAACATAGAGTAATACAAAGTCCAGATGCACAATAGAGCAATAACATTGCTGCTTCCATTTGTAAAAACTTATTCCAGTAGCAATATCCCATATATCAAAAGAAAAGGAACATTTAAAATCCCCTTCTGTCATATTGGCAGCATCAAATGGGGTTTTGGTAATTGATGTTGTAAAATTTTCATATTTTTTATTCCAAATCAACGACTTCCAGCTTATGGCGCCAAATACAGCCTTACTGTTCCACTAAAGCTAAGTTAATTAGTAAATTGTATAAAATATAGCTTTGGAAATAAGAATTGAACCTTTAGTCTAAAACTAATTGCAGGATAACCAAAGTAAGTGCACCACAAGCAATACGTGTGCATAGACATGCCCCAGTGTGAATTGATTTAGATCTGAAACAATACAAAATAAAGAAATGTAAACAGGATTCATAAACACATACTTGGACGAGGGAAGAGATCGTCTGCGGCGGAGGCGAGAGAGGAAAGAGAAGAGTGCGAGACCGCCTTTGAGGCCTGCGCCGATGGAGAAGCCTTTGACGGACGCTGTATACACTCTCCACAGCTTATCATAATCCTGAACAGGATATGACTCGAAGCTCAGCAAAGAGCACGAAGACGACGAAGACGGCAAGCTCGAGTTCAACGATCGCCGCCGGCATTGCGAGCAATTCGACTGGTGGTCCTCCTTTTTCAAGACGCACGAACACGGGCAATCATCCGCCGCGGCTTCTGCCCCTCCGTCGTTCGATTCCGCCATCTTTGGTGGTGGTGGCGGCGGCGGCACTGCGAAAAACTAATTCAGCTGCCCTTGGGATTATCGAAACGGGAGTGGTGCAGTTCCACGTATAATTGAGCAGTTATTGATGACCGTTTTTTAATTTGTTCAACCAAAAATTTTCCCGTAGAATTTTTTTTTTTAAAAAAAATGCCAATTCCATGTTTATGAATTGAAAAGTCTAATTTTGATAACTTTGTAAAAATAGTTAAATTTGGTATTAAATTATCTATTACACCCTCAACGAAAAATGATGTACTTTTTTTTCAATTTGTCACGAATTTCGAGAAGAATAATGCTAGTTATGGCGTGTTCGGTAGATATTAAAATCGGATTAAAATTGTAAAATTAGTCGTTATTGTTGACTTTTATTAGATGGGTGAAATCCAATAACATCTATATTTTCAATTTTAATTGAATTTTAATCAATATCTAACAAGCTCTTAATACCTAATGGATTCATTTGCTTTTATTATCTATTAGGTATTGACCAAAAATCTTAGAGAAAAAAAATGAAGAAGATGAAGTAGAAAAGTCGTTAGCACTAAAAAATAATTATATGCTTCAATTCATAAGAAAATCATATAATTTTTCGAAAAACTTAACCTCATTCAAATTGTAGTTGATTAGGCTTTCCACGGTTCTCGGTTGAAGGTAATTTTCTTTGAAATTTTGTTTACGTTGATAAGTCGTGTTTAGTAGTTGTTATTCTTGACATTTCATAACATTCTTGATATTTAAAAAGTTGTTATCGACGTTTATACCCTGATTATCTTGACACTTTGACACTTCATTTGTTTAGAACGAGATTTCGTTCTGAACATACGAGTTCTCTACATTTCATAATATTGTTGATATTTTAAGTGTACTTCTCGACATTTCATAAATATTTTATTTACCTACTTTTAGGGAGAAGTGTGCATTTAATGCATGATTGACATTTTAAAATAAGTAATATAGGCTATGTGTAAAATTATTATTGATCAATACAATTTTTAATTATATAAATAATTTTGTCTTCATTGTGGAATTTAAAATTGTTAATGATGATATTTTGGTCTATATTATAATAAAATGGACATGAAAAGATTTTGGATATTTTTGCAAATAACTATGTAAAAGTGGACCTTTTTTTTTTTGTAATTTTCTCAATTTTCATCTACTATTATGCCCATGTATGGTGATTAAAATTTGTTTTTTAGTAGATTTCGATAAAGGTTGATTAAATGTGTGATTGAAAAAGTTATAGAACTCATAAAATATATGATTAAAATTAGTTGTTGACTTTGATTGAAATTAAAATTTAGAGTTTAATTAGTACCAAATAGAGCTTGTATCTTGTTTTTTTTATTAAAATCTCATTGACGAAGTAGTTTAAAGTAATATCTTGTTATTTATTTATTTATTAAAATCCCCTAGGCCAAAGTAATTTAAAATAATTGTTGATCTCGATTTTTGCACGAACGCGTGCCCCCAACAGAATCTCGACCATCTCCTCTCCATGCAAGCATCCACTACACACTGAAACATCTCGTTAATGTGCAAAGCCGACCCAAGATGCAATTGCTTGATTAAATAGGCTCAATTCAATTGAATAATCGATGTCGAATCTCTCCGTCATGCGCATGTCACCTAATTTATAGATATAACAATAATAATTATTTATATATTAATAAGCTACATATTCCAATAATCTATTACTTACGTTATTTCGAATTATATTTGAATTAATTAATCATTGACAGAGGAAAAATATGTTAGATAATAGATGAGAAATGTTTCTTGAAAAATACAAAATGAAGAATCAAAATAGAGGACATTGTCGAAGTTATTAAAATATTTTACTATCTAAATTTAAAAATTTCTCTATTATATGTAAAATGCTCTTCATAAATTGAGGCTCTCGGGAGAGCAATACTAAGTTTAGATGGCAAAACTCATGACACAAAATCAAAGGTTCATAGATGTAAAGGACTCATTTAATAAAACCTAATATATGCTGACTCCTAGACTGATGTTAAATATTGCTAAGATGAATATTATTATTTTGTTCTCTCTTTTAAGAGAAAAATACTTTAACATGATGATTATACATCCATACGTTGTAGAAATGGTCTTCTTTTCAGACAAATGAGAAATTGTAAATTCCTTGCATAAAAAAATTATTGCATAGAGCATTAATGCAATAAGAAATTAAATTCATTTTATGATAGAAAATGATCCAAAAAAATGTACAACAAATACAGCTGAAGGATGCTGATTATGTGGAGTATATTAACTGCCCCATGTGAAAGAATCTAATATAGAGCATGTTTGGTACACAAGACTCAACAGTGTAATGAATAAGATTTTAGCTTCTTTTTGTTCCTTAATTCTATATCCTCCTTATAAAACTTGCACATAATGTACACTATACCCGTTGTAAGCTGGGAAAAAGACCTACATAAAGAGCAGGGAGACCTCCTAGTTCAACGATCTTGAAAGCTGTTGCCAATGCACTCATTTTGGTAGCTTGGCCTTGCAGTTGGAGTTGCATCCTCACAACCTCAAATGGGCAGGTAGCAGCTTAGCACAAGCACCGGAAAATAGCTCCATTCAAGAAAGTCCTCATTGGTTCCAACTCGAGCCGTTCCAAAGCATTCGATTTTTTATCCCGTTGACTCGTGTTCTTTTTCTTCCTTCAGGTGAATGCAAATAAGCCGATTTCAAAGTGTATGAGCGTGCCATACTCAAGATAGATGGCAGTAATCCCTTGTAAAGAGAAAAGAAACATTGAGTTTGAGCTGCATGATGAAAACTAAAGCTCCAATTACACCACCAAGTGCCACCATCTTCGTCCAGATCTGATGAAACATTCCAAAATTTCATTTTTTGAGTTGAAGATAGGGACGGACCCAGGACTCGATGACCCCCGCAACCGCCCATGCTGGATCCGTCGAGAACTTCGTTTTCTTACAATAGATAATTTTTTAACTTATGTGTGTGTGTTATTTCATTTCATTTTCAAAAGCATCATTCAGGTGAGTAGATTAGAGTTTGTAATTTTTTTTTTTTTTTTTTTTGATAACAATGGATGTCCGGGCCAATTTGCGCGCACCTCGACTAATCTCACGGGGCCCTGAAGTTTACAGCCGTTTCTCACCTCCGTGACCCTGAGGGGACTCGAACTGGTGACCATTGGGGAGCAAACCCAAGGTCTGACCAATTAAGCTACCCCTTAGGGTTAGAGTTTGTAATTATTATGAGATGTCTCTAATTCGATTCTCACGTTTGTTGCAATTCATATATTTTTAGTTCTCCAATTTTTACCATTTTACAATTTTTATCAAAATTAATGGCGATAGGGAGTTGGGAGTCGAATATGTGACTATCCTTAAAGATTATTGGAATTTTTACCATTAAGGCACTTGCTAAATTTGATATTATTGTAAATCTAATAATATATATTAAATTTTAAATATTAATAAACGACATCGCTCTTACAATCGCTGATTGTCAATGTTGATCGGTCAACGTTCGTTCGGGTTGAACTTCAATGCTAGATCCGTCCCTGGTCGCAGAACTATATTTTTGGTATTTTCACATTAAAACATGGTTAAGAATTTGCCACATTATTGAAAATAATGCTAGGAAAATTGCTTTCCAACTCATTTCTCTTTATTCCTCTGACCAAATGACAGAAATCCTTTCCAACTATCAAAATGATGAAAGGTCCAATCACTTAAGCTTGAAACCGAAATGCTTGAATTAGTTCCTTGCTTCTACTTTGTAATAGCAAAAAACCATTACCACGAATAATTTCAAGTTGCTAACTCTGACTTAAAACTTTAAAACATAACATTACATGCATAGAAGTTGAGCTTATTTTCAACATCATTACGATCCTGGAACTGTCAGTTCAATTTATGGTTTCATCTCGAGAACAAGGTTTTTTCATTTACGAGAAAAACCCCAAAATTTTAATTGCTAAAAGATATGGACAAAAGACTAAAAAATATCGGGAAAATGTATGAATTTTCCCTCATAGTGTCTAGTGGTAAACATAGTACAATAGCTGTAATGCTAGCTACAACACCGAGAATAAACCTCTCAAAATTAATGGTTTCTACATTCCTAGATAATTTGAGAAGCTTTTTTCTATATGTATCATAAGAGCAAGAATTGATTTGCCTTAAAAGGTGTTGTGCGTAGTGTTGGAAATTGGTTTAGAAGATTGATAATCTGGTTAAGTGTCAAAAGACTCAAAACCAAAAATTTGGAAAAAATGACTTTCGTGTAAACTGTGTTCAAATATTCGGACTTGATCCTATCGTCAAATTACAAATGTAAATAGATCACTTATTCTACTCGTCGAGTAGATTGTCATGGTATATTTGGAATCTCAGCACGAATTTCGGATGAATGAGAAATTACAGTCCAAAGTTGGGTGAAAGTAGAGGATGCTGCCTGGAAAATTGACTAAAGCTTTTACTAGCTTATTAATGGGCTATCGCTCGAGTGACAGGCTAGCAACATGCTACCGATAAGCTAGCGACAAAGTCACTGTTTTTATTGCTCGAGCGAAACTATGCACGATAGGCTAGCGATAGTCAATGGTGCGACATTTGGCAAGAGTTGCTGAAGTTTGGGGGGCAGCATTTCATTCACAACCTCTCATCCTCTATATATAGGATCCCTTGGACGTCTATTAGGCATTCCATACTATATTTGCATTGAGTATTGCATAAAAACTCTTGCAAATCACTTCCAAATTCATTCAAAAAAATTATTTTATTCTTTGTAGAAAGAAACTCGGTCAGAAGTTCGTCGTAACTTATGGTTTGAACTTTGAAGTGCTTCTACTACAAGTTGAATACGTAGCATTTTGGAAGACAAGTGCCGTGAACCGTGAGCACTGTTGCAATGCAATTTTGTTTTAAGGAAAAAGTGAAAATCACTTGCCTCGGATTGTTCTTCTTCTTTTTCTTCTATATTTCTTGGCTGTCCTTCATTTTAATTTGTAGTTTTCATACTATATTTTCAATCATCTTATTATATAGTCTAGTCACGCTCATGTGGATAAAACTTTGCTTTTTTTTTTGTTTGATATACAACATCCATTTCATCCGCACTTATATTTAGCCCGCTTCACCAACACGTGGATGTTAACAAAGTTTCCCTTCCAAAAACCTTTCAGGCGTTGAGTTACTGCTATTTTCTTGATGAGCCAAATATATTCCTATTTCAATGTGGACTATATATTCCAGTTTTAGTCTCTCAAGCGGTGCAATGCAAGTTCTGATTAAAGAAAATTATTTACACATAGATGAAGTGCAAGCATTTTAATTTGAACGAGTTGGCTTATATGTGAAATATTGTGTATTAAATTCAAGGCTGTCAATTTTGGTGAAGCCCATTTTAAAGTGATCTAATAAAGTCTCGGTATTTTTGGCTTTAAAACAACTAATTAAAGTGTGGGATGAGTTTTTATGTGTAGAGACCAAACATGTGTCATAATTTCATGAAAGGCCGAATTAAGTTAACATGCCATATATATATATATATATATATATATATATATATATATATATATATATATTTTTTTTTTTTTTTTTTTTTTTTTTTTACACGGTTATGGTCCTCGAATCACACGTAGTTTTGTTTATTCCTTTTCTGACTCCCATCATCGGAGAGAAATAAAGAACTACGTGTTGATCTGGAAGACTAAAATCGCATGATTAAATCATTGCATTAATCATATTTGATTCATGTACGCTTCCTTTTTGGTTCATGAATTCTTTATAACCCAACATGAACAATCACTATAACGGTAAAGTTTTCCCAACATAAAGTACTTGCAAACAAAAAAAAAAACTGAAGGTTCATCATTCCGATTACTGAGTTAGCTACTCGGTGGCCAAATAAAAGCCAGACCCAAAATGGTAATGCTAAACTGAAATGACGTATAAGATGCAACAGATGCATAATAGGAAATAACAGAAGATATATTTTTTTTTCAGGTCGAACCATTTCATTTGGGTGTCGATAATTAATTCAGTTATTTGGTCAATGTCGACTGAAATTTTTCAACGAGTAACATAATTGTCCGAAATTTATTAGTATCAAAACCCATACAATTTGTACTAGCAAGCTATTATTTATTTATGTGCAGTCTCTGAAACCAAAGGTGCATCAACAACATGTGGGCTATGTTTAGTACAAAGATCAAATTATCCAAAGTTTAACTGACATGTGAAATCCAACTTCCAATTCCTCTTAGAATTCGAGTAAAAATCAAGCATTGATTTTCCTTGCTAAAAGGAAACCTCGAGATAAAGTCTCTAAACAAACCTGCACCAAAACTAGTGTTGTTTCCACACTTGATGCATTGAGTTCAAAGGAATCCCTTTTTGCTCCTGCATAAAAAGCACGGCGAAAATGCTCATTGCAACAAGCCAACCTGCTTAAAACAGGAATGCTCTGTACTTGAAGTGGCATAGCGTGGTCAAGATTATCTGCGAAAGCATGAAATCAGAAGCCAAATTCACCGCCACACTAGTGCTTCGTTCCGTTGTTCAAATTTTCATCTGGAATATTTCATTTGGAACTGTCCAGCTTAAAGGCCCACGTGATAAATGCAATTTTTATACGTTTATGTTGGTTCATAAACATGAATAATCATCAATAAACATTCGGAATAGAGCTTAATTTGTGTGAATTGTGTTTGTAGGGCAACAATGAAGATTATGGTGGAAATTAGAAGAAAAGTAGAGAAAATGGGCCAAAACGAAGGAAAACAAAAGTTCAGGGACCAAAATGCAAATAACCAAAAGGTGACCCGAGGCCAACTCAAGAGCGGACATGAGCTTAATCATACATTGAGGAATGTATGGGATGATTGGAGGAAAATAATGAACAAAAGAGGTCAAGACAAGAGAAGAATGAAGTTCGAGGACCAGATGAAGATATGTGATAGTTGTTTACTCCTTGCGGGTGCAAGGTATAATCCTCCATGCGGCCGCATGCAAGGAGACAGGGAAAAATTTTGGGAAAAATATTACTCCTTGCGGGTGCAAGGAATTTGTCTTTGCGGCCGCAAGGAAGAAACTCAGCGCGAATTTTCTGGTTTCCTTATTCGACTCCAACACGTATGGTAATGATTCTATGGCAACTATAAAAGCTAAAATACGCCCAAAAACTAGGGTTATGCCTTCCTAGAGAGAAAAACAACCTTTTTGGAGCGAGAACGAAGGCAAGGACAAAGAATTTCACTCCAAGATCGAAGATTTCAAGCTTTACATTCAAGAATTGGGTGATGTCTTCTCCTAAATATTTTCTTTGTTATTTTAATTTATCCATGCTAGGCTATGTTTTTAATTGTATTAGGTGAATGATGAACCTCGTATTGTGAACTTTTAATTTCTATTTTGCAATTTGATATTTAAACACGTTTGATGGATGTTGAATGATTTATATACACATTCTTGTCTTTACAATTATATGCGCAATAATTGTATGAGTTTGAGTGATTTATTTTATGCATTCGAAAGAAGAAAAATAGATTCTACAAGGTATAAATCATCGTAAGGTCCGATAGGGGATATAAATATACCGCTATGCTTTATGTGAATCTCTAAATGTTTACAAAACGTCATGCATTCTTGTATATTGCATTTGTCATAGAAATATAGTCAAATGGTATGCTAGAATAAGTTCAATTATACTCGAAAGAGATTATTGAATAAGTTAGAAACATTGATTCTTTAACCAATTTATCGTGTTGTCAAATTGTGAAATAGGAGTTACAAAGTGAACTTGCTTGGTGATTCGGGATCCTAGTACGCTTTTTCATACATTAATTTCTTCAACTTTTACATTTAACTATCATTATTGCATTTAGTCGAAATTTTAGTTTAATTTACATTTTAGTCATAGTTACTCATAAAATCTAGAACAATCATCTTGAATTTAATAGATTCGGTTAAGGTCGAGATAATAATAATCACGTTAAATCAATCCTCGTGGGAACGATACTCGAAATTCTAGGATTTCCACTTTATTACTTGTCAACGAACCGTGCACTTGCGGTGATTTAAATTCGAAACATATTTTCGTGAACACCACGCGACAACCAAAACCAGATGAATATGTACACATCAAAACAAGTATCAATGTTGTTTATTCCTTTTGGTATGCTTTTGTTTGCAGATACCCAATTATAGCCGCTAGGACAAGCAATCGAGACCTTCAAGAACAACAAGAAACAAGAATTTTTGGTATAATGTCAATAAATTGATACAACAGTCGAGTAGTGCCATAGTTTATGTAATTTGCTGCCACTACACCAGTGCCTATAATTGAAAGCTAGTGCTGAATGCACCTCGTCACTTGAATTTTAATCAATTTTTTTAACTAAACCAACACACACTTAACATAAAGTATAAGTTAGGTAATAGTCCATCACAAGTCATTAACCGATCGTGTATGTTACAAATTTGTCTCTACTTATCTTTTTAGGCTTAAACATTTCAACATATTGTAAAGATCAAACATGTTGCGTGTGGCTGGTGAGATCAATTGATGTGATCCCGATGAGGCATCAAGCGGGCGAAGGATCGAAGTGCATTGAAGAGGAGTCAAGGTCGAGCTCGGGAAGGAGTCGGGGTTCGAATCAAGCCAAAGAAGCCACACAATCGTGTAATCGAGCTATGGAGTGTAAAATGTTGGAGTTGATAAGCCATTGGACAAGTCTTGTGAAGGAATCGATGGCCAAAAAAGATTGAAGAACGGTCAAAATGAGAAGCCAAAACGGAGGCAAAATTGAACCATGCAGCCGCATGGTTCAAAAAGCCATGCAACTCGAGAATGAAATTGGCAAATTCACTTTGCTCATGCGGCCGCAAAAGCCAAATTTTGGGTGAGAATTTTATTTTTTCGCAAATTACCTTAATTAGTTAGAATTCCTTTTGTTCCGGGTAATCAATGGGTCAGATCTTTAACGCGTGATCTTAGTTCTTGGTACGAGTCGAACAACGGGTCGAGTTGCTATTGCGAGACATGATTTTCTAGCTCTCTTGAATTGGTTTCAACTTTTTCGTGGGTTCCCAAGATATATTTTTGGCTGAGTTCGCATCAGTTGGTATGATGGCTTTACGGGAAAAAGTTGGTCAAAAGTTCAAATTGCACTTTTAATGTAGATCCAACGTCTTTAGAGTTCGAAACTCAAGCCGAGTGACCAAACTTGTGGCATATGACCATTCGAGGTGGGTTTGCGTTGAAAATTTACCGAATCTTTTAAAAGATTCACTTTTACAATAAATCAATGTCTTCAAAACTCAATTTTAGTTTAAACTAAAATAAAATGTTACTATCTGTTTGATGTAGATTTTTTTAGAATAGATTTTTGTAAAAAGTGATTTTTTAGGATATGTGATTAAAAAGTGGGAAAATTTTTTATAAATCTGTGTGCAAAACTATTTAATGTGAAAAATGTACAATTGGTAATGAGTTTAAGAAAAAATAAATTTCAAAAAATCTACACAAAACATGGCTTAGCCCTCGTTTGGTACAAAATCAACAATTCATTTCAACTACATATTTTATGATCTTACAACTTTTTAATCATATATTTCATCAATTTTTATCAAAATCTACTAAAAAATTAATTTTGATTCTACCAATAAAATTGGATGTGGTATATTGGGAAATAAATGTACTGATAAAAAAAGTTTCAATTATGTTATGCTGACACACTCTCTAACATCACACTCACAATAGGGGATGTGGAAGATTTTTTTGCATTTTTTATTTACATGGATCTCACACGTGCACCGGTGCACGTGAGTGTAGATCAACTAAGTGTGCAAGTTTTGAATGTCAACTAGAGGTGGCAAACTAGCCAAGCCGGTGGGGGTGAGCAACGAGTTGGCTGGTGGGCTTGCCCAAATATATATATATTTTTTTTCCTATAAAAGCTTATCTACTATGATGTGTGTATAAAAAAAAAAGAAAAAAAGAGGAACCGAATCGAATATCCATTTTGGACGAGCTCCAGGCACAAGGTGAGCTAGTGTGGGCAAGGGCCGGCTCGGCCCACGACACTTCTATTGGCAACTCAGCTTTATTCAAAAAGTTCCAAGGATGAATCATTTTGTTCTTATACAGATTTCCTTTTTAGTCCTTACTTCCGAACATAAAAGCGTACCGAGTCCAAGTTAGTATACCGAAGGGCAAAATCGACCAAACATCAGACCGCCCCAGAAATTATCTTCACCGTGCCTTAAATTCCAAACACTGCAACCTCAAGCCCTAATCCTCTCCACTTCGCTTTATCAGCGCACTGTCATACACTGAAACGATGTCGCATTTCGGTAGATCTGGGCCGCCGGATATCAGAGACACCTTTTCTCTTCTCGTTCTCAACATCACTTTCCGTAAGTTCTTCTCCCCTTTACCGTTTTTATTCGCCTATTTTGTGGATTTTTTTATGTTAATTGAAGGGGACATGTTTTAATTTTTTCTTTGATTTTTGTTGGCTTGTTTTCCCTGTTGGTATGTTTTACAGGTACGACTGCTGATGACTTGTTCCCCCTCTTCGATAAGTATGGAAAAGTTGTTGATGTTTTCATCCCGAGAGACCGAAGGTATATGCAGTAATATACACTATGGTTTTTGCTATATCCACGGTAAATTGTAATATTCGTGCTTTTGATTTTTTTGTAATTTTGTGTGTTAATTTTTGTTGTTTATCTTTTTAGGTGCTGTGTGCTTTACTTTTTCAATTTTCCACATGTATGATTACATTTGTGTATTTATTTTAGTTTGGAGTTGTTAAATCCTACTCTTCTCCCCCTCCCACCTATCTCTATTTATACATATATGTAGATCTCAATTTATATATGTGAAAATTGAGGTTTCTCTTGACTATTTTGTTTTACGTGTCATTGAATGTTTCTTTTGAGCTGATGTGTTCTTTGTGATAATTTTTTATTTAGGACTGGAGATTCAAGGGGCTTTGCATTTGTGCGGTACAAGTATCAAGATGAGGCTCAGAAGGCTGTTGAGAAGCTAGATGGTATGTTGAAAAAATTGACATAGGAAGTTGTGAACAGAATTAAAGTTGTGTAGATTCTCTTGCGGGGGTGATTTTGCTTTTGCTGTCCTGTGCAGGAAAACTCGTTGATGGGAGAGAAATTATGGTTCAGTTTGCCAAGTATGGGCCCAATGCTGAACAAATGTAAGTTGATTCAGTTTCCTCACTTTTTGGTTTTCCCAATTTCTGGTCCCGGGTTTAGATTTTTAAGGTAAACTTTGGTACTTATCTCCTTCACTGGCATTTAGTATTTGAATGGAATGATTTTATGTGCAAGATTTCACTATTCTGTTGTTTCCACATATGAAGTGGTGTTTGTATGGACCTTGGTTGGTTACTGTGGTGCACCAAAACGGCTCTGGTGCCTGTGAGTTGATGTCTTAGTGTATTGGACACTCCGTTGACACACGGATATGCTAGGTGGCGTGTCCAAAATTTGTACTGATTGTCTAGGATTGGACACGTTCGACACGACTGGTTGATTTAGAATAATGAAATAGATAAACAAACCTTTATTTTTGAAAAAGATCGAATGGAGAGTGGATGGTGTCTGATGTCGACGGTGATGAGATTTTGCCATGGATGGTGAGGTTTGCACTAGCAGCGCCCAAGTGATGAAACCCTAATTTTCACGAAGAAGATGACTGAATCTAGTCCCTTCTGTTTTTTTCAAACCAAGTCTTATTTTTAATTGAAGTAAAAAATTGCGCCTTTTAACAGAGAAGAAAATGTTATCCATTTTTAATAGAGTCAAGGCCCACATGTACTTAGGACGTGTTCGGTAGAGATTAAAATTGAAAATATTGCCGTTATTGTGTCCCACTTGTCTAATAAAAGTCAACAATAACGACTAGTTTTTCAATTTTAATCTTTACCAAACACACTCTTAATTGGTGAGCAAAGAAAGATCACTATTTTTACTTGATTAAATTGCCATTTGGTTCTTCAATCAAAATAAAAAGGAAATGAAAACCGTTGATTTGATTCATATTTAATTATTTGTTTTTCATGCAACGAGTATACAAAATTTTCTTTTCTTTATGTTATGAAATTTTAAAAAATAAAAAAATTATTATTTTAGTTAACGTGTCGTATCACTACTTTTTTCCAAAAATCACGTGTCGCGTGTCTATGTTGGTGGATCATAGGTTGATTACGTGGCTCAGGTGTTTGAACTTTGATGATTTAGCTAGTGCTTCATGCTTTTTTATTATTCAAAACCACTTGTAACAAAATCTTGTCTATTGTTTGCACCAGTCACAAGGGGAGAATTGTGGAACCAGTTTCCAGGTCAAAAGGTTCAAGAAGCCGCAGTCCTCGGCCAAGGTATAATAGTATCCTCTTATGCTCAATTTAAGGTTGAAATATGGTTTGCAGCTGTTGAAATTCATTTGGGTTGTTAGTTGTACAAATGTGGAATAGATTATTCTTTTTCTTACCACAAGCTTATTTGTTTCTATATAATATATTTTTGTATTATAAGTCAGAATAAAGAGTGGTGTATCAACTTGACTCTTAGGAGATATTGGTAAATCTCACATGCTTATTGAATTATACTTTACTCATCATTAGAAGTACCATCTGCTATAACTGGGCACATAACCTGTGCGTTTCTCTCCCTGAACATGGAAAACAGTTGTATTAGAATGCTTGTCCTTGGAAGTTCTGTAGAATTTTGCTGTTATTATGGAGACTCATTGTTTGTGCTTAATTCGTAAGATTTTTCAGTAATATGTCATCATAAGAAAAATGTACAAATTTAGTTCTCATGTTTATATTGTTATTTTTTTAATATTCTTTTACTTGAATTCTTAGTTTTTCTCGAAATGATGCTTTCTTGCCTTCTTGCTTTATGATATCTAAGTCGTGGTGTGCTGATTCATAAAAAATGAATTCAGGTACCGGGATGATCACAGGGAGAAGAATTATAGGAAGAGAAGCCGCAGCAGAAGTAGAGGTAGACATGAAAAGGAACGGCACCGCAGCAGTGGCAGGGACAGGGACAGGGACAGAGACAGAGATAGGGATTATCGTCGTAGGAGCAGGAGCCGAAGCCAAAGCCGCAGTGTAAGTCCTGACTATCGCAAAGACCGTGGAAGAGGCAGATATGATGATGAGAGGCATAGTCGAAGTCGGTCTTATGGGAGGTACTAAATTCTTTGTTGTCTTCAATTTTTTTTAAATTAATTTATTGCTTTATGATTGTTTTCTGAAGCCAATTGGTGTATGCGATAGTGCTTCCCCTGCTCGACGTAGTCCTAGTCCCCGAAGGAGCCCATCTCCGCGTAAAACAACTTCAAGGGGTGGTAGTCCAGATGCTCGTAATCACAAAGAGCGGTCTCCCACCCCTAAGAGTGTCTCTCCTCGTCGTGATGCTGATTCTCGTAGCCCTACTCCTCGTTCTGATGCTGATGTGAGTTCTGAACCACCTCTCTTAATTATTTGCATATTTGAAAGTGTGTATTAAACTGGTATAATATATATTATTTTTCAGGTGTAAGGGAATGGAGTGCCATTTGATGGAATATTTGGCTTGAAGCTGTGTGTGGTGGCATTTGTCTTTCAGAATGTTCAGATCTATCGTATTATCTATCATCTATATAGTGGTTGCTAAAAGTGATTTCCCTGAACTTATTTCTAAGGTTGAACTCGTTTTTTGTACTGGATCTATTATTATGCTTTCTTTTGATGGTATCTGCATCTAGTTTATGCAGTTTGACATCATAAACAATGTCGAAGCTCTTGTTTTATAATTCTACTCTATAGTTTCTGTTATTCTATGGATTTTGGCATCCTTTGTAGCAATTGTCTAACAATTCTATGATTAGGCTTTCATGTTGCATAAGCTGAATTTAGATTATTGAATAATTTACTTATATAAACCCTTCTTTGGCCTTCTTTAGTTGTGCCCATGAGGAGTAATAGTTGCTGATTGCCGAGCTGATGCAGCAGCTATTGATGCTGTGCTGTTTTATGATGATGCAATAGCTGTTGATGCTGCTTTTACTTTGCTGTTGATTGCTATAATTTTCTTGCTGGTGACAGAATGCAGTTTCTTTTAGAACTTTCTGATCATGTCATAATTGGTAAGGATAACAGACTTGCATGTAGTCTTAAATCACGTTGGAAATCTAATTTTGACCTGACAGTGTTATACTTTAACTAAAATTTTGAAGTTAAATGTGAGTTTTAGAATCCATCATTTATAAGGTTGCTGGAGTCCACGTAACATGTGGCTATGCTGTTGATTTGAGAGATTCCATTTGCTGGTTTTATTTTTCAAGCCACATGCAATGTTGCTGTGACGATGACGGGGGTGCGGTGATATATTAATCGTCTTGCAGCAACTGGTGGTCTATTCAGCTCTTCATTTAATGCCTCTTTTAGGATGCTATGTACTTTTAATACTCAACCACTGTGATCTAGCATTTACAATAGGATGCTTATGATTAAGCTGACAGCGGTTGGCATTATGTTACAGCACATGAGATCGTGGCTGTAGCTGCGAAGTGATAGCCGATATTGTTGTAGATCTGTTGTTGATGCACTTCTTGCTCATAGCTATAGAAACTGATGCTCTGCTGGTTTTGATGAATGGTTTGGTAGCTGTTTTGTAGCTGGGTGCTGTGGATGTGCTTTGTTCATTTCCTGTTCAATTGCCTCTTGTTGGGATGAAATTGCAGTGTGACTAAGTCACCCCTGCTCGTTCGTTGCCTCTTTCATGGGATGTCCTATTGGATCTCTTTTTATATGAATTTTAATTTTTTTTTCTTTTTCTTTTGTCCTTTTCGCTTTCTGTATAACAATGTTAGTGCCCTTCACCATAGCTTTCATTTGCAATCATTTCAATAAGTCTGGTACTGAGTAATACCGTTGGTTTTTAGATTTTTGGTGGGATTTTAATGGTAATGCATAGTTTTTATCTACAAAATACTCCTGTGATGTTATGCGGTAGGAGTGCGTCCGATAAATAGATTTGCTGCTTGATCCTCACGGATATATTCTAAATTTATCTATGCAACCCCACCAAGGTTTATAGCTTATCAGATGCTCAAATTATTATGCCTGCTAATTGGAAAGGGGGAATATGTTACTAGGACTCTAGGAGAGATTGTTGCAGTTTTGTAAAGATTAAAGGTTGTCTCTGTATTTGTCAGAAATCTGGAGGGCTGTTTTTGTAATTTTCTTTATTCGTAATGTACTGTGAAAAACTCTCTTACAGCTGTTCGTGTGGATCTGGACAATAATGAAGATGATTTAAGGAAAAAAAAAAGTTGAAATTGTCTATTGTACTGTCTAAAATAATGTGTTTATCATTTGGTTGTGCTTCTTACTTCTCAGTAGGGCTCTATATGGTCTGGTTCGATTCTCAAGTTGAAATTGTCTATTGTGCTGTCTAAGATCGTGAATAATCGTTTGGTTGTGGTTCTCAGCAAGGCTAGACATTGTTAGATTCGGTTTTAACGAGTATCGAATTGAACTTGATTTTTCGGGTATTTGACCAAATTTAATTATGAAATCGTCTAGATTTGGTTTCGTTTGATTCCATTTGATTTTCGAGTTTCGTACATAATTGAAGTTTTTAATATTCATGTTACATTAATTCAACTAATGAAATGCTCAATTTTAGTTTTTATAAAATAACGTAATCTAATGTTGTTGTATCTTTTGCATTTTTAGTTGTTGAGTTATTCATAGATTTGATTTTAAGTCATAGGAGGAGGAAGATAGCGTGTTTAAAATATTGAAGATAGGTGCAATTGAACTTCCAATTCGATTTTATTTCTTCAGAATGGCAATGCGATAGAATAAGATATTTGGGCAACACCTGAATCGATTTGATTAAGTTGGATTTGAGCTTGAAATTATAAATATGAAAATCATATTTTGAGTTTGTGATAAATTAATTCGTTAAACAAATTTATTTACAAAAACATAAAACAATTTGATTTATTTAAAATTAAAAAAAAAATAGGGAGCTTGGTTCTTATTCGACTTTTGATCTATAATCGAGAACTAAATTAAACTCGTCGATTCTTGATTCATATACTCGTTCGGGAATTTAACTTGAGAAGAATTGCTCGGTTTCGGTTTGGGTTTGGGTTTGGTTTGATCGATTCGATTCAAAAATTTTGTCCAGTCTTAGTTCTCAATCAGATTTATTGATCCTAATGGAAGTATTGTAAAACAACATTAAGCCTAGTTTGAGTTCCATTTTTCAAATACTTATTTTTCTTCAAATTTATTTTTAACAATACATTCTTTCAATAAAATAATTTTTACACAAATTCAAAAAAAATTCTTACTTTTTAACCATAAATTACCCAAAAAATTACTATTCCAAATTTTATTAACCTCAAAAATAGTGCTCAAACAGTAGCTAAACTTGGATTTTGGATATTTTTATTTTTAATCCTTTAAATAGTTTTTCCAGTGCAAAGTATTTTGTTGAAGAGTAAATAGCACAAAACGTCCCTATTTTTCAATGTCATTGTGCAAAACATCTACACATTTTATTTCTTGGCATTTTCACCTCTACCTTCCACATTTCATTACATAAAAAGTCATTTTCAATGATGATTTTACCATCCTATTCAATGAAACAAAAAGAAAAGAAAAGAAAAAAATAAACAATTAATTGCAATCATAGTTCTAATTTTTTTAAAAAAATACAAATGAGTTCAAAATGTATGAAAATATCAAAAATAACAAAAAAAATCTCTCTCTCTTCCCCTCCTCCGCCGCCACGACGCAAGAACCCACTCAAAAGGAAAAAAAATAAAAATAAATAAAATCCCATTATATATAATTAATGATTAATAAATTAAAAACGTTGAAAATAAGTGGGTTTAGGGGTACCTGAGAGAGAGGGGGGATTGGTTTCTAATCTGTGCTTGTTGCACATTGTTGAGAATATCACAGAGTTATAACATAAAACTTTAATAACAAATTACAAATCTCACAATATAAACAATGCTAGCTTACTGTCTATATTTTTTCCCAGTCAAAACAAAGCTTCAACATTGCATACTACAATAGCATATCCATAGCATAAAGAGATCACAGATTCTGAAATTGAAAATGACAGTAAAACATAGAGCTCATCATAGCCAATGTAAACTAACATCTTACAATTCATAAAGAAATCATAATTAATCATGGAAATCGAAAAATATCGGAACATAGAATCTGAAAATAAACAGTGAGTGAACCGAGTGCAACTTCCCCCTTTAATGGCCGAAAATGGTAGGAATTTCTAGGCTCAGGAACAACTTCCATGTTTATGCAAATCACCTTCCATACAGAGTAGAGAACCGGTTCAGAACCCCTCTTCCTTTGGCTTGGATCATCGATCAAGTGATCTTCCCAAATCAGCCAAGAACTCGTCATAAATCACCACTTAGCCATCGAGAAATACCACCCAACTTAGCCACTCTTTCAGGCCTAAGTATTCAAGAGTTTTTTCCTAATAAAACCTGGCTTCAAGGTTGATTTATGGAATACCCAAAATGAAGAAGAGGTGAAAACGTTTTTAACAGAGAGCTCCAAGAGAGAGAGAGAGTTAATGAAGAAGTGTGTATATAGGCAAAAGTCTAGTCCATCCTTTTAATGTGACGTGCCTGGGAAATACAAAATGGTGGAGTATCAAGGAAGGAATCCATTTGAATTTCAAAGTCAATGACCAAAAAATATCTCATATGATTTAATCCTAGCCCTTCATTATATCAATGACCACAAATGGTTCAAACTAAATGACTAGGAGAACCACACAAGTCAACACACATGATTACCACGTTTCCATTTTTCTCTAATATCGAGTTAAACGCCAATTGGAAAAGCAATGATTTTTGCCACTACATAAAACGTAAGAAAATTAAAAAAAAAAAAAAGGAAAATTTTGTTATGTTATTACGAGGAAGGTGGCCCAGAAAGAAGAATGACCGAGTCGGGTTGAATCGGTAGCTGAAAATTGGTTTGGCCTGTGAAGAAAAATCTTTCCACCATTTTTACTGATAAGTAAGCTCATGCTGAAGAAAGAAGAATATGTTCAAAAGCTAGTAGACTGGTAAACTATTAATTTATCTCTTTTTTGGCTAGTTGGGTTTCGGTTGGTTCATGCAATAATTTACATTTAATCCAATTAGGGTTCTTTGACAAAACCTCTCAAAACACCAAATGCACGAAATCATGGCAATTCACCAATTATTCAATGCAACATTAAAATTAATTATTTAACCATATAAAATTTTTAATTTCACAAATATCTATTTAATATTCGATCGATTAAATTATGTAAAATATAAAATTATACAAAATTTTATTTAATATTCAATTTATTATTAAATATATAAATTGTAATGAAATGTGTAAAAGATTTAATTATATAACTTTTATTTAATATTTGATTTATTAAATTATCAAAAAAATTAAATGAAAAAAATAAGAAGTAACTAATTTGTTAAAATATAATATTTAACAGTTACAATCATTTATTTAATTATATTATTAATAATCAAATTAAAATTAATTATTTAATTATAAAATTTTAATCAGTTTCGTAAAATATTTAATTTTATAAATATCTATTTAATATTCGAGTTATTAAATTACGTAAAATATAAAAGTATATAAATTTTTATTTAATATTCAATTTATTATATTATGTAAAATATTTTATTTAATATTTTATTTTTTCATTTATGAAAAAAAATTAAACCAAATAATAAGAAGTTCCTAATTTTTTAAAAAAATATTATATAACAATTACAATTATTTATTTCGTTATACTATTAATTATCATATTAAAATTAAAATTAAAATTAAAATTAAAAATATAAATTTTATTATATTATCAAATAAAATTAAAGTTAATTATTTAACCATATAAATTTTTTAATTCTACAAATATCTATTTAATATTCGATTGATTAAATTACGTAAAATATAAAATTATATAAAATTTTATTTAATATTCAATTCATTATTAAATATATAAATTGTAATGAAATGTGTAAAAGATTTAATTATGTAACTTTTATTTAATATTTGATTTATTAAATTATCAAAAAAAATTAAATGAAAAAATAAGAAGTAACTAATTTGTTACAATATAATATTTAACAGTTACAATCATTTATTTAATTATATTATTAATTATCAAATTAAAATTAATTATTTAATTATAAGTTTTTAATCAGCTTCGTAAAATATTTAATTCTATAAATATCTATTTCATATTCGAGTTATTAAATTAAGTAAAATATAAAATTATTTATTAACAATTACAATTATTTATTTCATTATACTATTAATTATCATATTAAAATTAAAATTAATAATATAAATTTTATTATATTATCAAATTAAAATTAAAATTAATTATTTAACCATATAATTTTTTTTTTAATTCTACAAACATCTATTTAATATACATTTATTAAATTGTATATATATAAAAAATTAAGCGGGCCGACTTAACAGCCGACCCACTTTGTTAGCCCTGGGCCGGCCCAAATGACAGACGGCTAATAATTGAGATGGGCGGTTAACAGCTGGTTCATTAGTTGAACCGACGATTAACCGCCAGGTCAGATAAAGGCGGTTAACAGTCGGTTCGACTTATGAACCGGCTGTTAACCGCCGTTATCGTGTCCGACGGTTAACAGCGGATTTTATTGTCTGAAATGGCTGAAAATCGTCATTTCCGATGATGTAAAGCTCAAAAAATTATCCAAACACACCCCTATCACTAAATAGTAAGCATCTACGCATATATTCAATAAACACAAAAAAAAAAAGGTAAATAATTGAAAACCATATATATGAAAAAAGAAGTTGTGAAATGAAAAAAAAAAAACTAACCTTTGTTCGACTGTGAGTGGGTGGCCGGCGTGGGTCATCTTTGTCGGTGGGTGGCCGGATTCTTCTTTGAAAGTGGTGGGTTTTTGTGAATAATGGTCGGTTTTGGGAGTTTTTTGGACGATTTTCACGTGGACGGTTTGTGGCTGATTTTTCTTCTCCTTCCAATTATGGGTATTTTTGCCTATTACATTTTAAAATTAGGTTTTGATTTTTTTTTAATGTTATTTATTGTTCAAAAGTCAAAATGAAATTATGACCTTTTTATCAGGCTATTCAAACGTATTATCGTTGACACGTATTATCGTCGACGGAGTTGTTATTCTGTACCTATAGGAAATGCTGGGGGTACAGGTGGCTAACATGGGGTAATTTTTTTTTTTGTTTTATTGAGGTGGGTCCACCTCATGTGACTTGTCTGTGAACCCCCAACCCTATACAGCCACCATTTCCCCCAAAGCAGTGGATGTGGCATACTGACGCATTTTTCCGTTTTTGTGTACTTGAAAAAAATAGTTTTTGGCGACGCAATTCCTTGTTACTGTATTCTGATTTGACGAGTTTTTAACGCGCATTTGACTTTGAATAAATGGAATATCTCTACAAAGGGAACATTGCAATACTAGTCCCTTATCTATTTCTTTTATCATTTTAATCCCCAATCTATCATTTCATAGGAAATCAGTCCTCCATGGACAGAATCCATCCAATTAACCGATAACTAGTCAAATTTTGCTTGAAAGGACCGATCTACACTTACTTTTAATTAACACAAAATAAATCAAAAGAAAGAAAGAAAAAAGAAAGAAAGATCCCGTTTGATCATTCCCAGTTTTTCTTTTCTTTTCTTATTCTTTCTATTTATTTATTTATTAAAACCATTTTTTTCTTTTACCAGTTTTACCCTCCAGAAACGTGATGTGAAATTTCTCGTTGTTTGGGCTCTATTTTTTAGGAGAATAAATTTTGTAATAATGATTTTTTTAAAGAATATGTGGTTAAAAAGTAGGAAAAAAATGTGTTTACATGCAAAATTATTTTATTGAAAAAATGCGTGATAGAAAATGAATTGAAGAAAAATAAATTTTTAGACACAAGTTTCAACCAATTGGATGGAAGTGGACTGTTCACTTGGACTCAAACTATAGGTTGAGGACTTTAACTGACAAAAAGATTAGATTGGGACCAGTTTGCTGCTAAGTGAATAGGTTGGAACTAATGCTGCAATTTTCGCTCAAAATTATGTATCTATAAATCACTGTTTTCCCTCATAATTTGCTCCCAGGTACAAAAAACATGCTGAAATTCTCTCATTTCATGTTCCCATCTCTTCTCTTGTTCATTTATCCTAACCCTGCCTGTGCTTCTGCTACAGAAGCAAATGCTCTACTGAAATGGAAAGCCAGTTTTGAAAATCCCAACAATTCAATACTGAATTCATGGACCTTTGAACCCATCAATTCCACCAATTTTTCTGGCCATCCAAAACCAACTGCCAATCCATGCAACTGGTATGGAATTTCTTGCATCAATGGATGTGTTCATAGACTGAACCTCACAAATGTAAGTATTCATGCCACTCTCTACAAGTTTCCGTTCTCATCTCTTCAAAATCTTGCTTATATGAATCTCAGCAACAACCAAATTTTTGGATTCATACCTGTAGAGATAGGAAATCTAATCAATCTTGTAGAGGTTGACATGGGCTCAAACATGCTGACAGGTTCCATACCCACCAGTCTCGGAAGCTTGGATCAGCTACAAATTTTGCACCTTTTCAAAAATAAACTTTCTGGTTCAATTCCTCCCGAGGTAGGGAAGCTAAAATCACTTCAGAGCCTAAACTTAGGGACAAATAATCTTACAGGTCCAATCCCAGCTTCGCTAGGTGAAGCTACAAGTCTAATTATTTTGCGCCTCTTTGATAATCGACTTTCAGGTTCGATTCCTACTGAGTTAGGGAAGCTAAAATCACTTCAGAGACTAAGCTTGAGGAGAAATAATCTCACAGGTCCGATTCCAATTTCTTTAGGTGATTTAAGCCATTTAAATTTTTTATCCCTACCTCACAACAATCTTTCTGGTTCCCTTCCAAGTGAACTGGGAAAATTGAATAAACTGCTCAGGCTGACACTATATAGAAACCGATTTTCTGGTCATTTGCCAGAGTTATGTGGTGGTGGAGTACTAGAAAGATTATCTGTGCATTCCAATAGACTTTCAGGCCCAATCCCTCAGACCTTAAAGAACTGCTCTAGTCTTGTCAGAGTCCGATTTGAACAAAACCGGTTTTCTGGGAATCTGTCCGAAGAATTTGGTGTCTATCCAAATTTGACATTCATCGATCTAAGTTATAATAAATTCTTTGGTGAACTATCCAGCAATTGGAGTAGTAGCAAACAGCTGCAAAGTCTGAAAATTGCAGGGAACAACCTTTCAGGACGCATTCCTCCAGAATTAGGAAATTTAAGTCAACTACGTTTACTCGATCTTTCTTCAAACAAGTTATATGGGGAGATCCCGACGGAAATTGGGAAGTTAATTTCACTTCTGGAACTTCGTTTGAATGACAACCAACTTTCTGGGGATATACTTGAAGAATTGAGATCACTCTCACAGTTGATATACGTTGACCTTTCCAGAAACATATTGACAGGTCAAATACCAAGATATTTAGCACATTCCAGGCAATTGTATCACTTGAATTTGAGCAACAACTATTTAAGCCAAGGAATACCTATTCAGCTTGGTAAGTTAATTCATGTGTCCAAGTTGGATATGAGTAACAATTCACTCACTGGAGAAATACCATCTGAATTAGGAAAAATGTCGAGCCTGGAGATGTTAAACCTCTCCCACAATCGCCTCTTTGGACTCATTCCTGAGAGTTTTCGAGAAATGCCTGGCTCAGTGGACATTGATATATCCTATAATGAGTTGGAGGGTCCGATTCCTAATAGCAAAGCCTTTCAAAATATATCTATAGAACAACTACGAGGGAACAAAGGATTGTGTGGAAATATTGCAGGATTACAACAATGCGAAAGTAAAAACCATGAGACACGAAATGGCCACAAACTCATTTTGATGATTGTAATCCCTCTTCTTTGTGCACCTCTACTTCTATTTGCTTCAGTTGGGCTCCTCATCATGTATAAACTCAGACAATGGAATTCAATGAATGAAGATTGTGATTGTCTCACCACATTCAATGGAAAACTCACGTATAAAGACATCGTAGAGGCCACAAGTGAATTTGATGCGGCATTTTGCATTGGAGAAGGAGGATGTGGAAGGGTTTACAAGGCACGACTTCCATTAGGAAACACAGCAGCAACAAGAAGACTTCAATCCTTGCCTGAAACAGCTATATTTGCAGTGAAAAGACTTCATTGCTCGTCTGAAATGGCAAACCATAAAGCTTTCCTGGCCGAAATACGAGCATTGAGAGAAATCAGGCACCGGAACATTGTGAAACTTTATGGTTTCTGTTCAAATGATCAACACTCAGTTTTGGTCTATGAATACCTTGAAAGAGGTAGTTTGGCCAAAACTCTAAGCATGGATGAAGAAGCTAAGACGTTGAATTGGCCTAAAAGGGTTAATATCTTGAAAGGCACGGCTCATGCTTTGTCTTACATGCATCATAATTGCTCGCCTCCAATTGTCCATCGAGATATATCGAGCAACAACATTTTGCTCGATTCACATTACGAGGCTCATATTTCAGATTTTGGCACTGCTAAATTTCTGAAATCCGACTCATCAAATTTCAGCACTCTTGCAGGCACATATGGTTACATTGCACCGGGTAATATTTCCGTTTTCGTATATTTGTTCACGGAATATAGACACGGGGCTTTGATTGTATTCATTCCTTTTCTTTTGGGCAGAGCTTGCGTACACAATGAAGGTGACTGAAAAGTGTGATGTGTATAGCTTCGGAGTGTTGGCATTGGAAGTGATCAAAGGAAAGCATCCTGGTGACTACATTCAAAATGTAACAACTTGCTTTCCTGGGAATTTACAGCTGAAAGAGTTGTTGGATCCGCGAATTCTGTACCCTACTCGAGAAGAAGAGGAGATTTTGATGTCCACTGTCAAAATTGCAGCTAAATGCCTGCACTCCAATCCACAATTTAGGCCAACCATGGAACTTGTTTCTGATATGCTAGTGTATCCACCACCTTCTCAGTGAAGTCTGGACGAGTAAAACTTGAACTTCAGGAAAGTTTGTGAACGAGCTTTTATGTAAATTTTTCATTTCATTGATTACTGTTAGTTCCAAAAAAACTTAATGATTTGTTACTCCTTTTTTAATTAGCTTCATGTTTGCCATGAATCATGTTATTCTGAAGGGTTGCCTTTCTCAAATCAAATTGTATGGATTTGACCCTTGTTTTTGAAGGAAATTCATCCCTTCCAGTGCTGTCATTTCGTGTGTCCAAACTTTCAGCTGGATTGATGTGAATTTCAGTGTTTTTAAACTACGATGGTGGTATCCCTGTAGTTAGCCGGGAAGGAAGTTTGTGTAGTTCATGCGATATCAAGATTTCCACTATAAAATGATCTATGTATACTATATATATATGCTTTGAATGCTTGTATCCATTTTTGTCATAAAGGTTGAAACCAAGAATAGCCGAGCCCCGGTTCCCAGGTTAGGGTATTCCCTATTATAGTTGATTCCTTTTGCCTATTGGCCGGCCGGATTGTTTCGACCTTTGCATTTCCTGCTCAGATCCCAAGTGGGCCATCTTGGCCACCCACGACCTTGGCTTCTTTTTTTAAGAAAAAGGTTAAGTTGTCTCGTGAAAAAGTAAAAAAAAAACAAGAAATGATGCAACTCTTGACAACAAAGGGAAAACGTTTTACTTTTATGCACAAGTGTTTTAATCAAAAAGACGCTATAAATTTGAATTTCATCCAATTTTAAACTTGTTGCTTCCTTTTCATTTTGATAATTCTCAAATTCCTTTCCTGCCATATCAAAAATAGAGAGAGAGAGAGAGAGAGAGAGATTCTTTGTTTCTTACAATTTTCAATAAATTAATAATCGGAAAATTGATAAAAACCATTTTCTTCAAATATTATCTTTTGTACGACCTTGTGCAGTGAAGAATTGAGATCACCGTCAGACATGAGACACCTTGACATATTCAAAAACAGACTGACAAGGTCCAATACCATTAAACTTAGCATAGTGTGAGCAATTGTATCACTTGAATTTGAGCAAAAACTATTTCGGGCGAAGAATGTGTTCTAGGTGGATTTGAGTAATAATTACCCACTAGAGAAACGCAATTTGATTTAGGAAAAATGTCAAGCCTAGAAATGTTAAATTTCTCCTAAAATCATCCCATTGGACTTGGGTTTCCAAGAGTTTTCAAAAATGCATGGTCCTGTAAAGATCGATAAGTATTGTTCACTTAGTTACCACTCATTTATATTTACTTTTAAATTCTTCCCATCAAAAACGGAGGTTTAATGTTTCTTAGTTTAAAGTAGCATTTTTTATTATGTTGTGAGCATAATATGATGGAAACTATTTTTGGAATGGTTAATGTTTTATTTTTATTTACAAGATTGATCTCCTATTAGGTACATAATTTTTAATTTTTTTTAAAAATTCTTTACGATTGTACAACATGTATATAATGATTTACATACACATGATGGTGATGTATGATTAGGTCAGAATTTCTCCAACCAAATAACAAAAAAACAAAAAAAAACTTGCCAACTTTCATTTTGATACTTCGTCTCGATGTAAACCATCACGTAACAAGTAGCATTGCTCAAATTATGGAAGAGGTGATCCTCTCTCTCCTTATCTTTTCATTATTATGGAAGAGGTGTTGACACGAGTGTTACGACAGAAGTTTGAGACAGGTCGAATGGGATCCTTCTCACATCCTCGAGGTGCACCATTGGTCTCACATTTATTGTGTACCGATGATCTTGTGTAGTCTTTGCTAATGGAAGTAAAAATATCCATGAAGAAGCTTATGAAGACCTTTGCTTGTTATGAAAGGTGGTCTGGACAATTGATAAACAAAGAGAAGTCAACTATTTTTCTATCCAAGAACTGTACAATGGCACAAAAAGGCGAGATTCTTCGAGTTACTTCTTTCCATGAGGGATCTTTTCCCTTTACGTATTTGGGGGTTTAGTAGTGTTGGGTAGGTTAACGGCTCGGCATCTACGAGGATTGGAGGACAAAATCAAGAGTAAAATTGCAGGCTAGAAATTGGAGTTACTATCACAAGTAGGTCATCTCATTCTACTGAGACATGTGTTGTCTTCTATGGCAACACACTTACTATTAGTAATGCACGTGCTTGTGTTCGTCTTTAGATCCTTGAACTCTATTCTATCATCTTTCTTTTGGGGAGAGGTGAATGGAAAGCCAAAGAAAAAATGGGTTGCTCGGGAAAAGATGTGTAAACCAGTGATGGAGGGGGGTCTTGGTTTTCATAGGTTTGAGGAGGTACGGTGGTCTCTACATATGAAGTTTTCATGGAAGTTATTGACGGATGATTCTCTATGAGCAAGATTCTTTAGAGCTAAATACACAAAAAAAATGGCTTGGTGGATGTCTCTACACTGAGTAGAAGGGGATCTAAATTTTGGAAATCTATTATGGATGTCTTACTTGAGGTAGCTGCAAATTGTGAATGGAAGGTCAACGAAGGAAAAATCTCGTTTTGGTTTTCTCATTGGATGCAAAATGACCCTTTATGCCACCAAGTTACTAACATTAGTCAGCCTAGTTTGAGAATACAAAATGTGTGTTTGAGTCCGGATGGGATGTTTAGAGGCTACATGAACTAGTTGGAGAAGAGGTAGCATGTAATATTATGCAAAAACTTCATGTTTGCGTGCCAGACACGATATTTTGATATGGAAACCACAAAAGCAGGGCATCTGTACTTCAAGAAGTACTTGGGATATGCATAGAATTAAAGCTCCAGAAGTGCATTGGGCCAAGTTGGTTTAAAACAAAGCTATTCCTAAGTGGGTGTCAGTGGCTGTGTGGAAAGCTTTATTAGGGAGCTTCAGTGTGGATTCTCGTATCTGTAAAGTGGGTATTGCTATAGCTTCAAGACGTAACTGCTGTCTTGTAGGTTATGAGGAAAATATAGATCATGTCTTGAGCACATGAGACTTTGCTGATGAAGTTTGGAGGAGAATATTGCATCATTTAGGTGTGCGATGGAGGAGTAAACAAAGTTGGTGGGAACAGGTTCAGCTATGGTGGACTCGGGCTAAGTGATCTACACAGCTGGGCTGTCTTCTTTGTCTAATTACCTGGTGGTTGTGGGTGAGGCGGTGTTGAGCTCGAATGGAAGGCATGTACGAATCAGTTGAGGAAGCAATCACATCTATAAAATTTTGGTTACTGTAGATGGCCTCTTCCATAAATAAGGTTAATGTTCTTTCTTCTCATGATGCTAGAATTTTTTCTAATTTGGACATTCCATGTGTGATGGGGCTGCAAAGGCAAACTCGTATGATCACTTAGAGGAAGCCAATATCGGGTAGGGTCAAGCTTAATGCAGATGTTTGTAGTTTTCGGAACCCTGGTCCATCTAGTTGTGGGGGTGTGATTAAGGATGAGTTTGGGAAAGTTATGGCGGGTTTTGCATCTCAATTAGGGGAGGCTACTAATACAGAAACATATTTAAGGGTTATTATTGAAGGGTTGAAGGTATGCCAACAACTTGGGGCTTGTGTTGTTGAAATTGAATGTGATTCTCTAATTATTGTTAATTGGCTAAAGAACCGTAAGTGCACAGTCTGGTATTTGTGGGATTTTTTGGAAGAACTGTCGGATTTGATTCAACTTTTTGAGGTGCATATAATGCATCAATACATTGGAGGTAATCAAGTGGCAGATACATTGCCAAAATTAGGTGCAAAATGGTATACACAGATGTTTTACTTGCACATGGAGCTATCAAGAGTTGCACGTGGACTTGTTCGTTTAGATTGACTTGGAGTACCTTATATTCGTAGTTGATTTTTTCTTTTGGGTTTATTTTGGCGGGTTGTCAGGCTTAGCTGTTTAGTTTATTTATTGTTAAACATGGTTTAATCGATTGTCGTTTAGCAGATAAGGTTGGTTGGTTTTTTTTTTTTTTTTTGGAATATAACTATCGATTACGTAATCACGGTATTCCTCCACCACAAGTGAGATTTTATTAAATAAAACAGAGATTTTTATTTTAAAAAAAAAGTAGTATTGTTCAATTCTTTTTTAATCATGGATTCTTTCAATAAAAATTATTGCACTTGACTCATAAATTTTTTTTTTTACTATTTTTAAATCACGCATACTTTAAAATAATTATTTTTCATAAAATTTATTCTAAAAAAATCTCTTCAATTATTGATATACCTATTTAGCCGATAATCACGTAAGGTGGAGGAAGCATGCTTCACGTAGAAACAGGTCTTTTACAGGTACTCACACATGCGAGGTCTATGCATAATTTTTTTTAATACATTGTGAGGCCCATATGTCAGTGACTTAGTGAGCCCCTGTGAATTAATACTGTACGTGGGGATTAATTTAAGGTGGAGAGATACTGTGCTTTCACTTGGCATGTATACACCACCCTGCGGAACCCACATATTAGTGTATGATGTCCATCTACCGTTGTCCACTTCGTAATGATTTATATTTAGGAAAAGAGGAGCCCATTTGGCTAACGCGTTTTCGGTTTTCACCAAACAAATTCACTCAACTCACTCCCTCTCTCTCTCTGTGCAAAAATGTCGACTATCTGTGTTCCGGCACATGTTCCCTCCGTCGCTGAAGATTGTGAACAACTCCGCAAAGCCTTTGCAGGTCTCTTTCTCTTTTCTCTTGATTATGCTATCTTAATTGTCTGATCAAGATTCATTAATTAAGCATATAAATTCCATTGATGAATCTCGATCGTCTACTTTTTTTCTGATGTGGATTGATCATGATTTCGCTTTGTGCAAAGATCCCTTCTTTTTAAGGAGAGGGATCATAATTCAATACAACAATTATGGTTCTTTTTGTTCTGTTCTTGGTTTTGTCAAAGGTCAATGGCACTTGATCTATGGAAAATTAGTCTAGTTGATGATCTTCTTGTAATAGATCTAACGTATGAATCGGGTTGATGATGATCTAAACTGTGGGTAATTTTGTTGTTGATTTATTTATGATCCAAATCATTTGATCTTGGTTTGTTTTATCATTTGATGGATTTCTTCATGTTTCAAAATCATTTCCTTTCAGGATGGGGAACAAATGAGGATTTGATCATCTCGATTTTGGGTCACAGAAATGCCGCCCAGCGCAAGATGATTAGGCAGGTTTATTCCGAGACTTATGGAGAAGATCTGCTCAAAGCTTTGGATAAGGAACTTACAAATGATTTTGAGGTTTGATTTCTAAATCTTAAAAGGGATGATAAATTTAGATCGATCAAGTTCGAACCAAGATATAATTTATCGTGATGTTCTAAATGTATGTATATCAGAGGCTTGTAATGTTATGGACACTGGACCCTTCTGAACGCGATGCGTATTTGGCTAATGAAGCTACAAAGAGGTGGACGTCGAGCAATCAGGTCCTTATGGAAATAGCTTGTACAAGGTCTCCGAAAGAACTGCTTCTGGCAAGGGAAGCTTATCATGCTCGTTTTAAGAGATCGCTTGAGGAAGATGTTGCTTATCACACACACGGAGACTTCCGCAAGGTACATGTAATGTTATCTCTACTGTTTTATAGCTTTCAAGATTCTAGGACCGGTATTTTTGTAGTATCGATTTACAGAGGAACCATAGAAATGTCAGCCTTAGAATATATTTGGTTAGGTGAATTAGATAGTATTGGACGATATTATCAAAGAAAGAGAAGTTAAATCTTGTTCATTGTATGGTTCAGTCGTATCCATTTGAGTACTGCGTTTCATACGTGCCCGCTTTACTTAAGATGATAGTTTGGCTTCATGAAAATGAAAAGTTGTTCAAATAGGAAGGAGAGTCGAAAGGCAACGCGTGTGTTCCTTGGACAGAATTTATTTATCACATTGTTAATTATTTCAGCTTTTGGTCTCCTTGGTGAGCTCATATCGATATGGGGGAGATGAAGTTAACTTGACACTAGCAAAAACAGAAGCTAAACTACTGCACGAGAAAATTTCGAAGAAGGCTTGCAATGATGATGACTTCATTAGGATCTTGGCAACGAGGAGCAAAGCACAGGTCAATGCGACGATAAATCAATACAAAAATGAATTTGGAAATGATATAAGCAAGGTAATGCGTGTGAACTTTATTCAAGGTTAATTTTCCAGCTTGACGTGTTATCTGAAAGAAATTTTATTCTCAGGATTTAGAAGCCGACCCCAAGGACGAGTTCCTTTCAATACTGAGAGGAACTATCGAGTGTTTAATATGCCCTGAGAAGTACTTTGAAAAGGCTATCCGCCTTGCAATTCACAGGCAAGGGACGGATGAAGGAGCGCTCACAAGAACTGTTGCTACTCGAGCTGAGGTTGACATGAAAATAATCAAGCACGAGTATCAGAAGAGGAACAGTGTGCCACTGGATCGCGCCATTGCTAAGGACACGACTGGAGACTACGAGAAAATGCTGTTGGCCCTGATCGGACACGAGGAAGCTTGAATAATGGCAGCTACTGCTATATGGTTTTTATGGACGTGTGTTTTAATTTATGCCCATGTTTTGCGTTGTGTGTCTTTTGTTGTCGTGAGCTAAACCATGTCTCTTGTTGAGAAATGTGTGCGTAAACTTGAGTTATCTTGAATAATATATTATCTATGTTTTATGTGGAAAATCGTCTTTTATCTAAACCATGTCTCTTGTAAAGCAACATTTGCATACTATATTTTAGTTAGGCTATGTTTGATTACAACGGATCTCATTGAAAATGTCACATCCGGAGAAAATGAATTCTACTTTGACTGATTGATTGCAACGTGAAAATGAAAATCGAATTCAAAGGTACAACCAATTAAGCTGCAATTTTTTTGTTTTCATGAAAAACGAATTTCTATAGGTTTTGTGAGTTTTTATTTTCCAATTAATATGAAATTAGAATTCATTTTCACATTTGTCTATCAAACAGACTCTTATTGATAATTCAAAACATATTTTGCGAGGAAAAGAAATATAAAAATACATTATTTTAAATGGTTAAACATACTAAAATATCCTTAATTTGCAAATAATTAAATAAAAAATCACGCGTATGATAAATTACGTTGCATTTTACATACTATTCAAAAAAAAAAAAAAAAGAGAGAGAGAGATTATTACTCTTTGAATTAGAAACAATCATTTTAAAGAAAAAAACATTTTAATAAAACAGCATAAGCTTTTAGTAATTAAATTATAATGACTAATATGGTAAAATATTATGTAGAGTGTTGTGTAATAATGTATAGGGTGTGATTTATTATGTAACTCAAATACAAAATGTAAATTTTAAATTTGTGAAAATATCGTACGTAAATTGTAAATGCACACAAATGCAGTGTGTATTAGTTAAATTTCCATTTTTAAAATTTTTTAATTTCACTTGTTTGGCAAGACAAACTATACCATAGTCCATACAACGTAACATTAGATTAAAAACCAAAATAAAAAAACCAAAAATCTTGTCAACTTTTGCAATAAATCTTTATTATTTGTAAATATTGCTAGCATGTCTACGACTATTTTTAAATGTTTATAAGTTGTGAATCCTAAAAATATGTAAATTAATAAATAGATAGTAAATTATGAATCTTGTGAAATGTGAAAATAAAAAGCATATCTGATCAACTTAAATTATAATTTAAACAACGCCAAACATGGAATGCATATTTCTCGTGCAAACAAATGTCAAGCCACTATAATATTTAATTAATCTTATTCCTAATAAATTTAAGATTAACTGCCCGTTTGAGCCACATTATAATAAGAATGAGAATGAAAAATATAGTCGTTATGACCCCACACAAGAGATAGAAAGTTTGAATTTTAATGTTAATGTGATAAATAACAGTCATATTTTTCATTTTAATAAAGAAAAAATATGGCTCAAACAGGGAATAAACTCAAAACTATTAATGTTCTGGTAAGAGTAAAGTTGAAGTCAAATGCAGGTAAACCACCTTGAAAGTGAAGTGACAAGTCATCATCCCTTGATTATAGCTTAAGAAATGGCTATGGATATTTACAAGTTTTTAGGTTCTACAATACCAACACTTCCGTTCAAGAATCCTAAAATAAAGCTATAGTATATGTAACTTAGATAGCATCAGAACAAAGTCCAATCATATGTTACTTCTGCACTGTCAACAAATCCATCTCTGCATGTACTCGAATAATACGAGTAGACAAATGCTTGCTTCGAGTCCCTCGATCCAATCAAACAAACGACTCGTAAAAACCAGGAATTTTCTGTAATGTCAACATGTAGAACAAGTTTCAAACACATTGAGGACTTGAAAAGATTTTCAAAGTAAAAAACAAAAGTAACTACCCGAATTCAGCGCATATAACCTAGCATGAACAAAGAAAAGACCGAAAATATAATCCAATTAGCCAACTCTTCATAAAACTGATGAACATGTTAATCAACCCTAAAACATACCAAAACCCACAACTCAAAGATCAAATCATATTGGAACAAATCCCTTCTAAGATGAAAGAAAACACAAACGGTGATGACAACATATATGAAAAGACAGATTATATGAAAAGAAATCCCCGTCTAAATAAGATAGACACAAGTAATAAGTAAACAGTTGAGTTAGACCTAACAAGTTACACCAGAGCAATGCTGCTCTCGCCACCCGGGGGTTTCCGAACCCCACCTAGGTAGTCCCGGGATTCAGCTTTCCCATCGGCAAATATATTACTGCCACTCATTTCTCGCAATTTGGCAGAACTCAGAGGCTTCTCGGCAGATGCAGGTGGTGCGTCTCCCTTGAAAATGTTGTTGCCTGAAAGCTCTGTAAATTTCTGGTTAGGAATCTTCTTTGCTGTCTTGACAGTGGGCTCCTCACTCAGAGCACCATTGTTCTGGCCTCCAGCACCCTGCAAATGAGAAAATTTTGAGAACTAACTAGAAAAATGAAGAATCTCAAATTCCATAAAAGACCAAGAGATGTATCAACCATACCAAAAAGGAGATACCGATTTATTAAATAAAAAATCGTCCAATTTGTAGTCGAACTTTTAGATCATAAACTTTAACAGAACTTGTTCTCGATTTTACCTTTCCAACGACAATTTTAATCCAATATTTTTCTATGTTTGTTCTATTATTTTCTAGGTTGACGAATAAGGAAAAGTGAGCTACTGTAAGGACAGCAGAATGAGCATATATGTGCCTACATTATCTGATGCAGGTTCTCCAATAGTAATGCTTTCTCGTAGCGCCAAAGCGCGAGTAGCCAAGGGGCGGGGTTGAATTTCAGGTGGTGGGGCAAAAATATCATGCCCACTGAGCTCCTTCATTTTTCCGTCCGAAATTTGTTTCTTCAACATTGCCTCGGACACACTTTCCAGAGTTCCACTCAACTCCCGCTGCTTTGCCACTTCAGGCAGACTAGTTGGCTTCTTGGGAGAAACTGTTTCTTCTTCACCAAAAGAAATGTGACTGGTTCCAGCCAATGCTTGCTAATAACAATTCAACCATCAAAGGTAGGTTATAAACGTTCACAACACATCATATAGAATTGCATAATAAGCTTAACCAGAAAATATCAAACCTGGTACATTCGTAGTCCAGTTTTGTTCATCGAGTTCTGCTCAGTATCCTCAGATTCTGATGCTTCACTTTCTCCCTTGGATTTGAATATACCACTACCAGTCATTTCCTTCATTTTATAGTCTGAACACGGTTTCCTGGAATGGCCCAAACACTAGAGTTTTAAACATTTCCACAAAACGTTACAAAAGGGAAAGATAGATATCAATAAAACTATCATGCTGCACGAAATAGTAAAAAGTACAATTTGCATCTCATTAGCACTAAATCTTGAGATAGCCAATAATGAAAACCATATTAAAACATCAATCACACTACACGTACACTCTCCCTTACACCGTCCTTTATACTCTTCCAAGTGGCAATATCTACACTCTTAATTTTAAACTATCTCCCTTATACCATCCTTTATACTCTTCCACGTGACAATATCTAGACTCTTAATTTTAAACTCATCCATCACATCACTATACAGATTTCTTCCACGTAGAAGAGAATGTCATCCAAGTGGTAAGGAAGGATGTACATATAGCATTATTTATTAAAACATATAATTATTTGAAAAGTTGTGATATGGTGACTCATTATAAGCTCTCGTGGTACTATCAAAAGTCAATGATGGTTCAATCAAGAATTGCGAGTTTTTGTTGTCAATCAAGAATTCAAGTACATGCTACGACACTATGCTATTGATGATGGTTCTCCTAGTTCAATCTTATAACATTATGAAAGAATTTATTTTCATATAAACCTTCTACAGTCCATTTATTCAGCAAAACTGTTAATATAGCATTCGCTCATATCATAAGCTGTAAATCCAAGAGTGTCAGTCGAATTCAAGACTTGAAGAACTAAGGTAAGATCTGATATGGCAATCAAAGGTCTTCAAAGTGACAATATTACAAACACAAAGAGGTATATAGAGATCTCACTAATTCAGTAACTTCTTGGTTAAAAGACAATGTCAATTGAACAATCACCGGCATGAATAATTTTACCTTTCAAAACGTCATAAGAAACAAGAATAAATTTACAAACGAAATAATAAATGAGAAAACTGTGAATATAATAATGACGCATCCAAAAATTTACAAGAAAACAAAAACACTAGACAACAAAATCTTTGTACCATATCATTTATTGCTCAAATTAGAATCATAAAAACAAAAAGATCACCAGTTTGAAAAATATTAATAAAGAAATTGAAGATTGAGAAATAACAAATACATACAATACACAAATTGATCTAGATATTTAACCTTTTATTCAAGCTCTCGACTTCTTCATCCGTAACCTGACCGCCAAACACCACCTTTCTGATCCCATCAGACGGCTGTCATTCATTGTTGTACAATTAAGCCCACCAAAATAAAAATAAAAATAATCTAGATTTACGAATAAAAGAAGTAAAATAAAATATTCCGTAAAATGGATTAAACTTTACCTGGTGGGAACGGGCGGATGCACGGGATGCAGAAGCGGTGGCGGGGGAATATTCCGACGGATTCTCAGACCAGGTAAGTAGATCTGCCGTTGATGTGTGAGGCTTCCTCACCGGCGTGTTCTTCTCCATTTCAAATTATATTTTACCAAAAAAAAAAAAATGCTCTTTCGTTTTGCTTAACTAAAATTAAATCAGTTTCCTTTTCTTCTTCTTGTTTTAAACCTCGAGATCTGATCTGAGTACGATGAATTGAAATGACGATGAATTGAAATGACGATGAATTCCTGGCTGTTTCTTAAGATTTTTTCTGGGCCTTTTTCTGTGACGTTTGTTGGGAGCTGTATAGAGAAAGATAAGAGAGAGAGAGAGAGAGAGAGGGACTCTTTTAGTAGCCGAGTGCCCGATAGGGAGACTTGGATTGAATTCTGTCTTTCTTTTAAACTTTTATTCCGCCTTTGTTTCTACGGGAGCATGTGCACTGGTTCGACAGGCACGTTGCCCTTGCAGAGTGGGGCCACTCGAGTATTCATCTTCTTTATTCCGATAATGCCCCTTATATATGTATTCCCCTATTACCCCTGCAGGGTTTTTTTTTTTTTAATATGAACATTGCTATAAGTACATGAAAATTATACGGAATAAGTACAGGAATTTAAAATGGAAGAAATATATCCAAAATGGAAAGATGGAAAACAACACACGGACGGGCATGATGCTACTGTTAAAAATTTGTGAGCTATTCCGTGTACTTGCAGCATTTTTCTTTTTATATTTATGTTCTCTTTTTATCATAATTTTTGTTATTTTCGATCCTTAAAAGCGATTTCTTTTGGCTATTATCGAGAATTTTAAAAATCAATTCTAGCCTCGAGAACATAAATAGATACACTAATTATTCTAATTTTAAAGTAAGGTGTGCACGACTCGATTTTAATAAGAAACAAACAATTTCGATATTAATGAAACTCACTACATATTGAACCAAACGCTTTTTTCCGCAGCAATAGAACCAAATCCAACCTGACAAGTAATGTTTGATCAGTTATGTTTCTGGCAAAGATTATGTAGCTAAAATCAAGAATGAAAAAAAAAAGTAATGTTTATTTTTTCAATTTTAAGAACTAAAACTCATTAATTTAATTGAAATCAATTTAAACTAGCTAATTCTATTCGATTCTAATAATTTTTTTTAGAAAAATACTGATGTGGTCATTCATGGAGTCCTCTCGAGCACGAGGACTCCCAAGTGCCCACTTTCTCAATATAGGGATCTTAGTCCTCGGGTCTATAAGTCCTCGAGGTATCTCAAGGACAATCTTCACGGCTAGGTCCAAAAATCAGATTAGCACTCCTCAGGATTCTAATGCTTGGATTATTTCCTTGAAACACTATGTGGTCAAGCGTCGTCAATCCTCGTCTAGAAATAATCCTAACCTCATCCAACTGATGTTGTTCACGAGTTTTAGGTAGACAATGAGTCTTTTTCGTGTGGGTATTTCAGGTAGGGGAGGAGACTTCTATACAACCCTTATCTCGACGCTATTTCCTAAAAGTATGGTGATGAGTCATCCTAGAACTCATCTATCTACCTCTATATATACATCATTTCCATTCATTATTCAGGTACGTTTTTACATATATCTTTTAGCATATATATTCTCTCTCTGACTTAAGCATCGGAGGGACGACGAGACCAAACCTCGACGCCTTGGTTTCAGGTACAGGAAGATCTTGTTCGTGTTCGTTCTCAGTCGTCAAGTTCGGGAAATCAACATATGCGATTTTTTGTAGCATCAAATACTAAGTGCGGAAATTTTTTAAAAAATAATCTACAATCCTCACCAACCTTAACCTAATATTCTAAACTTGTAAAATAAAATACTTGACATAAAATGTATTTTGGAATAGTTTTTTGAGCCCCATTTTTTGATCAATATGCATTTTGAAATAATAATTTGTTGAAGAATATATGATTAAAAAAATTGGATTTTATATAAAATTATTGTATTAAAAATGTATAATTGAAAATGAATTTAAAAAAAAAAAAAAAAAAGGGCCAAACGTAAGGCTCTTATGGAAATTACTTGGAGGCTATAATAAAGAAAAGGCAGCTGTGATACGAAAGGGCATTTACGTCCTGGAGAAGTATTAACGGTTCTTTACGCTACGCGATATATAGGTAAAGTTAACCCACGGGACACCAAATGATCCGGGATTGCTTCTGGGCTACTGTAACGGAATTCAATTTTCAAATTACACAGAGCCCCTTACTAAATTATTGCACCTACTCCATTGAAATATTGAGTTTGTTTGGGTCTCATTATTTCTCCAAAATATATTTTTTAAATATTATTTTAATAAAAAATGTTTAGTTAAAAAAGAAGAATAAATTTTATATTTACGTATAATATTATTTTATTGAAGAATTGTAAAAAAATGGAATATTTAAAACCAAAAAAAAAAAAGGGAAAGAAAAACTAAAAGGGGAAAGAAATACGAATGTATTTTTTCTTGTTTAATTGACATGCCTTTTATCGGAAAAATGTAGATACGTGTACTTTAAGCTACTGTAACAAGAGGAATTTATTTATTTATTTATTTTTTATTTTTATTTTTTTTCCGACTAGCCTGAAGATGTAAATTTTATTACGAAAATTTGCATTCACACGACACGCCGAGATGGAAGGTTTTTTAGAGAATAAATTTTGTAAAAAAATGATTTTCTTGAAGAACGTATGGTTAAAAAACCTAAAAAAAGAATTATGAATCCATGTGGACGCTGTAACATAAGGCCAAATCTATGCTTGGAGAATCAAGCTACATGTTATACCTCTATCTATGATATACAAAGAGGTTCATGATATCAGTTGGAAATAATTGGTTTATTAATGAATTTTCATCCCACAGGCGCCTCCCAATAGGGGGTCGCCACTTGGCAATTAGGTAAAACTTTAGGTAAAAAATTATGTACATAAAAAATTTTCCTATATTTTTTGCCTAAATATATTGATGAGTTAATTAGTATATAAAACTTTAACCATATCTTTAATAAGTGGAAATAAATCTACATTGGTGTCGATGAGCACATTGAACTATCCATTATGTTATATACACGACTAACACTGACTAGCTCGCCACAAGGGAGTCATACCCGCACATGCTACATAATGGGCAACCCAGACCCTGAGCCCAAGTTACAAAGGGGATTCATTTGATATGACATTTTCAATCCAATGGATCAACATTGAAGTTTTGTAGACCATCCCAAACAGATGTAATGAGAAACTACCAGATTGTATGTCGATACAAAATTATAATAATATTGATGAGCAATGATGTCATCAACAATTCACGTGGAAGTAGATCATAATCACATTCTTTGACGAATTAAAATGCAATCCAATTTTTTAAGATAATGTAACAATTACCTTACACATCACATTCTCCACAATACCTCAATCGATTGCTCCATGTGGATCCAATGTCTTGGTTTCATGATTACTCCACAAGCAAGGTAGAGTTTTGCAGGTAAAAAAAAACTTGTAAAAGGTGGCATTGCCAGAGAATAGAAGAAACATGACATGTGGGTTATAATGACACCAAAACTTGTGAAACACACCAAAACTACTACATTAGTTTACTTGAAAAAGGGTGCAATGATTTCATCTTTTCAATGTTTAGTTGCTATTTTTTAACATTATCTTCTTGTAAATCCTTATTAGTTAAAAGTCAATAATGAAGTATCTTAATCAATAGATCATAAAAGCTTGTTAGTTAAAAAAATTATAATTTACTAGCTTCGGCAATTTGTCAAAATATAATCCAATATCGAAGTTGGTAAGATGTCACCAATTCAATTCTCTTTACCAAAATAATAGTATCTGTTGGGTTTTTGATACCCAATAAATCTGAATGATGATGTAAAATCGATGTTGGATAAGTATTATACCGATACCTAAAACTGATGACCTGGCCTTAAAACTATTCGGGGTTATTGAAAGTAGTCTAATTAATTAGAGTTGTCCAGGGCCCGGTTTCCTCACTTAGTGGATGACTTTTGGTCCACTTATTGTTTCCTTGTTGGCCGGCCCATTACTATACCCTAAGCGATCATATATATTTCCTTTTTGCTGGCTTGGTCAATTGGAAGTGTGCTTTGTGCTTCCGGCTTGTAGCTTGTCTTGTTATCTTCTCATTGTTCTTTAGCCTTTGTGGTTGCAAACACATTCTCCGTTTATATCCTAAGTGGGTGCAATTGTAAGCAACCAAAGAGAGGAGTAGTTTGAAGGTTTTGGGTCGATTGGTATTGGGTATCGATTGGTTGGTAAACTGAGCTCGATTTGTGGTTGATTGGAGTCCAATATCCAACAAATGGTATCAAAGCAAGTCGATGGTGGGTTTTCGGCCAAAAATCGACCAGAAAACCGGCGAGGAAGCCGTCCAAAAATCTACACAAAAATCGGACCTGCAATTGCGTTTTCCGGCGAATCCAGAGATCTGGTGGAGAAACGGACACCACGACGGACTCAGCAGGCGGAGGAGTAGCTGGGAGGTCGACGGTGGCGCTTGGAGGCAGCGCGTGAAGCCCACGCTCAAACACAATGGCGGCGCGTGGGGTGGTTTTCCGGCGATGTGGTCTTCAAACAGAATTTTGCCATCCATGAGACGAACCCTGCGGTGTTATCAGATTTGAGTTTCGGGCAATACGGTGAAAGTTGGACGATTTTACCCTTAGAAGTCCGAGTGTTGGTTGTCATTTTGTGTTGCCGTGGTTGCCGAAGATTTTAGGACGAATAATGACGATCCTAAAGTGGTGAATTGCACCTCTTGATATTTATGGACCTTCAAACGTGGTCCGCTTGGTATTGTATTCGTTGCCTTTTATTATTGCAGTTATTGTTATCGTGTAGGGTAACAATTTATTTTTCGCATTAGAAGTCATCGTGTGGGGTAATGTCAGGTTTGAGATTACCGTGAAAGGGTAACTATTGTATGTTGCTAGATCTAAGAATTACTTGTTAATTATTTGCCTTAAATTCTTTGTGAATTTGTTGTCAATTAAAATTTTCACTATTAGAATTGCGTGTGACCTTAGGACAGTTTACTTGACTATTATGTGTGAATTGTATTGGTACTTTACTTGTGGTTGATGTTGGTTGCATTTTGTGTTCTATGCATTTTTTTTTTTTTTGTAAAATGACGACACATTATAAATTGTGCATTTTTAATGAAAATGTGACATTTTAATTTGACAAAATGAAAAGGTTTTTTCAAAAACTTTTGATGGCAAATGTATGTCTAAAGCAAGTGTGAAAGTAAGATGTGTATTAACTGAATTAATTTGGATATGGTTGAACTAGACTGTCCTGAGAATGATAATAAAATGAAAAATGAGGAGAGTGGTGAGGCAAATTCTGTCTTTAGGTCGAGTGATGACCTATGTGAGGTTTATTGAGGGCAAACATTGTTACCGCATATGCATCTACATGTAATCATTTCTGTATGTGTGATCACTTAATTCTATTGCATGATTATACGTTGCATTTCAATGTGTTTGATATGCGCATTGACATAAATTAGAGTGGTCTTATTATTTTATATAATGTGTTTGCATGCATAGTGGATTGAGATCTATAACGTGCTATGTTTTACTCTGTGTGTGGTGGTGAGAAGTAAGAGGGGCGGCTATTTTCCCCTTCATCTTTGTGAGCCCGTGTAGTTTTGTGAGATTATGTAAAGTAGAATGTGAGGGTTATCTCCGTTCTCTGTGTGAGTCTCTTGTGTGAGTGTAGTGGAGTAACCTTGTAATGCTGGGTCAATTTAAATTGAGCCCTAACCTTTGTGGTCGTAAAATGTATTAATTTGCCATAGTGGGTTTGTGATATATTAGCAGTGTGTTGTATGTTTTTTTGGTAAGGTGAAGTATTGATGCCTAGGAGTATATTGGTGGTTTGGATCGTGTGATGTGGAGTGTGGCATTTGGATCACGAGTGAAGATATGATCAAATATTGGAATCATTTATCTGTAAGAGACCCTGATCGGGTGGAGTATGAGAGAGACATTTCTATCACCTCTATAGGGTGGAGACCTATTATCCACGTAGGCTGGGAGAAATGATGTGGCGATAGAGGATTATCCCGAGAACTTATGATCTATAGAGATTTACCAGTTAGACATGAATTGAGTGATTAGTCTAGTGAGCATGATGGGCGATGTGGTGAGATATGTGTTCTTGAAGTGTGAGCAACATAGAATGGGATAGGATAAGTGTTGTAAGATCTTCTCCGTGGGGTCATTTATGCATTTGTTGGATATGTGATTGCCTGTTGATTGACTTGGTGTTAATATGTTGTTTGTGTGAACATGTTTGAAAAGATCTATGTGTTATCCTATATGACATCTCCATCGCATGTTTCTCTTGATTGATTATTGTGATTATTTGCTTCTACTTGGGTGTTCTTGATCTTAGCTTTTGTGAGTATATGGAGCATGTATGGTATGTGTTTCGGGTTCGAAACACGAGGTAAGGTCTATGATACCAATTTTATTGGTTACCTTGATTGTGCAAGTATAAACTGCATTTTGGTTACTTACAGATTGATTGTGTATCAATATGGAGATTTGTTTGGTTTTTTATACCCAATAAATTCGGGCGATGTAAAACCGATGTTGAATAAATATTATATCGACACCTAAAATTGATGACCCAACTCTAAAACTATTCGGAACCATTGGAAGCAATCTAGTTAATTAGAGTTGCTCATGGCCCGATTTTCTCACTTAGTGGATGACTTATTTGGCCCACTTATTGTTTCCTTGTTGGGTTTGCCCATTATTGTACCCTAAGTGATTCTATATATTTCCCTTTTGTTGGCTTGGTCAATTGGAAGTGTGCTTTGCCTTGAAATTGAGAGAAAGACTCGGTTGCCTCCTTGTGTGCTTTGTGTTTCTGGCTTGTAGCTTGTCTTGTTATTTTCTCATTATTCTTTAGCTTTTGTGGCTTCGCCTTTGTGGTTGCAAATACCTTCCTCCTTTGTATCCTAAGTGGGTGCAATTGTAAGCAACCAAAGTGATGAGGAGTTTGAAAGTTTTGGGTCGATTGGTACTGAGCCCGATTTTTGTGGTTAATTGGAGTCCAATGTCCAACAGCATCATGCACAAATGATAACGTAAATAAGAAAATCCAACCCTTCTAAATACACCACTCTGATTTTCAGATTAAATCCAAACATAGACTTGACAAACAATAAATTTATAGCTTATAAAAATACATAGTAATGTATGAGGAATGATCTAATGATCATCTATGTTTGTGCGATGACATTATATTTCAATTCATTGATGGATAAGTTTATGATGTACCTCGACATTAGATGCATTTTTTTTATTTACAAGAAAAACACGTAGATAGCCATTCACAAAAAAGTTTTGAACTTGAATTTCTATTTATTTTACATTAATGTTACGTAATTCGAAAACTTTCAATCAAAGGTCGAATAACTGCAGTGACAATGAACTTAAGACTTTCAAATTTAGTTTGAGTTTGATTCAACTAAAAAGTTGATTAATATTTAAGTAAAATTCAATAATTAATTTTAGTCACACATTTCAAGATATTCACAATTTTTCAATTACATTATAATTTTTTTAATCAAAATTTACTAATCTAAAATCATTATATCATCATTCCAAGATCCAGGAATATATCCTTGCATTGAAATTAAACATTTGGTTCCTATATCAATCAACCACAAGTTGAGAAAAATATCAAAATCAAATAATCCAAGACACCAACTTCCTACATATAATCTGGAAGAAACTTTCTTAATAGATTTCAGAGGTTACTGAAAATCGAGGGAGGTTGGACCGCAAGCACAGTAAAAGTACAAGAACAAGGTGTTCTTGGTTATCTACAGGAGATGGACAATTCTAGAAAATCGGGAACATGTGTGAATGAAGCACGTTCAAGTGAGTCTTAAAAGTTGTAGGAATTAGATCAGCAGACTAGTGGGTTTTCTAGGTTGAATCATACTGTAAGTTCTTATTGTCTATAGTGGAAACTATTGACTTGATCATTAAGTTTCTACCCAATTAAGGGTTTTCTCTGTCAACAAATCTTGTTTTATTTACTGCTTTAAATATTATTGTGACAATTCAACATAAGATAAAATTGACTTGATTGACTAATGGTGTGTTTGTCTCCCATTATTGGGAGATAAATAATGTAATGAATAATATTTTTTGGAGAGTGATTGAAATTTAAAGTAACTTTATTGGTTTGTGTGTATAATATTTTATTAGGTGAATGTGTGTTGGAGAATCTTATTGTAGCAAACAATGTTTTGAATTAATGGTAGACAAACATAGGCTAAATAATTAGAATAATTAAAAAATGACTTGTTATTTTTACTTGTTTAGTTTAATTGCGTGTTATTCATATATCATGTGATTTTATGATCGAACTAGTAACTCACAAACCCTTTGTTTGGTTCAGATTAAAATTTGATTTTAATTTCAAGTTAGAGTCAATAAATAATTTTAATCACACATATCATGTAGTCCAAAACTTTTCAACCACACATTTTATCAACTTATATCAAAATATATAAAAACTTTATTTTAATATATACCAAACATGGGCTAAATTTGAGTGAAGTATTTTAAGTTTGTTGACTAATGAAATATATTGAGTGAATAATGGAATGCAATGTGTCAAGACTCAATAATAACTTGAAAGTATTTTAAAGTTCAATAAATAAAGCGTGACTAAGGTACAAGTTCAATGGCCAATTTAAAATTTAAACCTCAAAATTTGCACGATCCAATAGAATAATATTCACACAATTCAGCCCCTATTTGGTGATTTTTTTTTAATAGAAAAAACATTATTTTGAACAGTGAATTTTTGGAGAATGTGTGATTAAAAAGTAGAGAAGATTTTGGATTTAAATGTAAAATATTTTATCGTTTGAATGTATGATTAAAAATGACAATCTTATTACACATATATTTTAGTTAACATTCTATTTTACATCATACCATGTAGCACACAATTTCAACATTAATTTTTTCAACGCGTAACATAATCAAGAATCTCGACTTTACCACGTATTTAAATGTCATCCAAATTGTAAGCGAACAACGTATAAGTAACATAATTCTAAAAATGAATACGAGGAAAAACAAAAGTGTTGAAAAAACGAGACACCAGCACGGGGTAAGTTATAGTTAGAGATCATTGAAAAGAAGAAGAAAAGGAATTCTCTTTCCTTACTAGTTCATGAAATTCTTCCTTGAATCACCGGTTTTGCGCCTCCTCCATTTCCGAAAAATACCCAACAAACGGAGAGGCACATGTACATTATTTATGGCAACTGTTCAAACACGTCAACTCTCCTTCCTTCATATACTTCATCTTATTTCCCAATTTTTAGTTCAGTTCTGAGACTCGCTGAATTAATTTGTGAATAGTAACAATGAGTTTGGGCAACCAATTGTCATCACTTGTGTTGATTCCGATTCAAATCGGTTGCAACTCTGCACGACGCAGTTTTTGTATGTTAAAGCCTTCGCCGCTGACTACGCCGACGCTTAAACGCAGCGCTTTTGCGCCAAGAGCCAGAGCTTCCCCGACCGCCGTCGTCGAAACAAAGCCCGTAATTCCTTCTCTCGGCTTTTTTTTTTTTTGTCCTTCTTATCTATAAGTGATTATAATTTATTTATGTGGATGCTGTAATGTGTATGTTTATATTTAAATTACCTCAGCCTCAGCTTAGGGCTGAAATTGATGAGAATTTATTCAAATCTGAATAGAATCATGTCAAATTAATAGTCTTAGTTCAATTATTAGAATTCAATGACAAATTGTCCTATGTATGAATCGTAAACAGAAACAAGCATGTAACAGTATGTATAATAAATGTTCCTTTCATTGAAGTATTTAGCCTTCATAAACTGTATCTTAGTCTTCACACTTGTCCAAGTTGAAAATAAAATTTGCATAAATTGGTCATCTAAGTAAAAATTGAAAATATTCTTTTGGTATTTCAACTGTTGCATTTTTTTTAAGGTTTATATTCTTCATGTTGTCGCAACAGTGTGTTCTAGAGCACAGATTGCTAGAGAAATACAGCTCCATGACCATTTAAGAGGGAAGATTTTTTTATTTTTTTTTGGTCTTAAAGCAAATAAAGAATTTGGAGATGCAATGGCATTAGTAATACATGTAAGTTTGTTACGAAACTCATGTCTAATCATCTAATTATGTGAGAGAGAGAGGAGAGGAGAAATTTGTCTTATTTTTTACTATATCAAAAAGCTCCATATTTGAGGGACAACGTATATGCTCATGCACACAGTTGATGGAAGGATACGAATTTGTTAATTTTCTTTCGTTTACTGTAAAAGGGTAATGACTTCTCTCTGTTACATTTGCTTGATGGAATGATATAACATATGCTCATTTACTTCAATTGTAAGATGCAATTGTATATATATCTCAAAATAATTTCATAGTGGATTTATGCTGTCGATATTAGGATCCTGTTATGGACGAGACAAAGCTGAACATCCGCAAGAACATTTTAGCTTGTCCTATTTGCTATGAACCAGTAATTTGGAATGGTAATCCCAGCTTATCTTTGTAAGTCAATATCTTCACCTCAGAATATTTTCTGTCTCCCGTTATATATAGTCCTAATAATTATTTCCCATGTATGCCAGTTATATTCTAACTGGAAAGTTGGATTTCATTCGTTGATTTTCGTTTGATAATTTCACAGGGAATCTGCAGCTCAGTCTAGTTTGCAATGCAGTACCTGCAGAAAGACATACTCTGGTAACGAGACACATCTCGACCTGACAATAACCAGTGGTGGAAAGGTGTATGGTGAACCTAAGGCAGTATCTACTGAGCTTTTCAGGTAATTCTGTTGCATTTATAACATTGACTTATCATTAAAATTTCATTTCCTAAGGTTTCTATCTTTCTCAATCCTCAAAAAGTTCTGAAGAAACCTCTTATTCTATATATTTCTAGGTTCAGCGGACAGATATTCTTCTGTTTACTTTGACGGTTTCCACTGACTTGATTTTGATTAATATCCTTTGAAGTTCTGATAATCTTCTAATTGCTTTCTTCTTTCTTCAACTCCTGCATTTCAAATTTGTTGGTGTAAATTCTTAAAATCTCTAGATGAATACACAAGTAAATAACAGATATCATCTTTGGGGTGTTCATCTAATCCATTGAGAATAAATGCATGGCTCTGATAGTGCAAGGCATTCAAAGCTTCATTCTTTCTAGCTCATAAAATATTGTTATCCACTATCCAGTGCAATGTAAACTAAAGAAATACTTTAGAACAATGGTTGACAGGAAGTAATTGACACTTGCTTCTGAAATATTACATCGGCATTGATATTCACAAATCGGAATTAATTTGAACTTCAATAATCATGATGATCTTTTCTCACTAGAATTTTTAAGAGACACTAGTCAACACCGAAAATAAGGTGGATACTGTGTTCATCATAAATGACGTTTTTGAACTGTTTCCATTACTGATATATTTGTTTTTGCATCACTATAAAGTGAATCTGTAATATTTAATTGTGAGATAATCAGTACTTCTCCTGGGATTGAAAAAGTTGTTTACAGAATCCAAAGTTTTAGATGCAGCTCTTTTTTTTGATAGCTTCAAAGCCTAAATATTAGCATGATTATTGTTAGTGACAAATGCACGCTAAACGACTGACACAGTTATGCTAACTTATCAATAATGTGAAAATTCTCAAACTACAGAATGAATTTGGTTAGTACCTACTTATTAAGAATGCTAGTTGTTCATCGGAAACAGGTTTCCTTTGGTATCATTTCTCTATGAGAGGGGTTGGCGACAAAGTTTTTCTGTATGGGGTGGTTTTCCAGGCCCAGAGAAAGAGGTAATCACCAATTTCCTACTACCATAATTAATTTTGCCTAAAAAAATGCTTCCCTTAAGCATAGATGTCTGATGCAGTTGCTGATAATTTGCAGTCTACAAGAATGATACAATGGCTGTAAATTGTTTTCAACAATTAAAAAATAAATAATAAAAAAAAACCACAGACATGAATCAACGCAGCGTAGTAATTTTATATCTCAAGACAAACAATAAACTAATCATATTTCTCTGTCATTGACTGCAGTTTGAATTGACCAAAAATTACCTTAAGCCAGTCTTAGGTGGAAATATTATTGATGCCAGTTGTGGAAGTGGATTATTTTCAAGACTTTTTGCCAAGAGCGGATTATTTTCCCTTGTTGTTGCTTTGGACTTTTCAGAGACTATGTTGCAGCAATGTTATGAATTCATAAAGCAAGATGATAACTTTCCAGAAGAGCATGTCTCATTACCTTAATCTTGGTGATTTTTTCTAGCTTACTCTGGCCATTTCTTATATATGTAATCTATCTTCTTCCAGGAACATAATACTGGTTAGGGCTGATATCTCCAGGCTTCCCCTTGGTTCAAGCACTGTGGATGCTGTGCATGCTGGTGCGGCTTTACACTGTTGGCCTTCACCGTCGGCAGCTGTAAGCATACCTGAACATCTACTTGCTCAAGCTACTCCTGATATTATTCTGTTTTGTGATTTCACTGGCTGACTGGCATATTGTAATTCTTTAGTGATCATATATTGAGGTTCAAATGTTTCAATTGAAACCGAAATATAATCAAAATTAGGCAGTCACTTCAGTGGCGGAAATCTGTTCACAAATCCCTCTCTTTTTTTGAAGTTATGTTCTGAAATATACCATAATTGTATGCCCTTAATCTCATTTCGCCATTTCCATTTTGTTTGTGACAACGAGAAGGAAGTTAGGAAGGTGATGAGATGGCAAGGGGACTAGCATTGTTTTGTCAGAGCTTGGAACTTCAGTAAATTTGCTTCAGTGTGTCTTAATTGACATTTTTAAGTGTACAGAATGTTGACAGGAATAACCATTCAATCTTTGTCATCATTGGATCTGATTCAACTTTTCTTTCATTTTTTAACAGGTGGCAGAAATAAGTCGTGTATTAAAACCGGGAGGGATCTTTGTTGCTACAACATACATAGTTGATGGCCCCTTTTCATATGTTCCCTATAGCAGACCTCTACGTCAGGTAGGCATCTTAACATTTGAAACTGCCTTTTTTTTTTTTTTTTTTCCATTTCGAAGGAGAAACGTCAAGTACAAAAATGATTAAAGTGGGAGAGTCAGAGATTAAACAATCCTTATCCATATCTATCCTCCTCAACTATACTACAAATTTGTGCATCCCGTGCTATATTAACATGGTAGAATAGGTGATCTGGAAAAGGTAGCAACACTCTTGACACCTACTAAATAGTGTTTACTAGATCCCAATTTTAGTTCTTACGCTCAGTGCAACTTATTCTGGAATTTTCTTTTTATCTGCAGAACGTCGCGCTACTCTCAGGTAGCCATGTATTTTTATCTGAGAAAGAACTTGAAGATCTTTGCACGTCTTGTGGGCTTGTCAATTTTACATGCACCAGGAACAGAGCTTTCGTGATGATCTCGGCTGCAAAACCCAAATGATTAGTAGCCTGTTCTTTGTGTTTCTTGGTGTAATTCAATTGTTAGGACCTTGTATGGAATTGCTTATATTGATGATGCATCAGTTCAGTTAATATTGTATAATGAAATATACGAAAAACAGAAAGGATGTACCGTTATGCAATATTTTTAAATTAGCATTTTACAAAATGTACAGTGAGAAATTTACATCTACTTTCACAAGGTTAGATTTCTACCGAGTATAGTAGTCAGGTATATTAAAACAAATCAGATCAAATCACGAAGTGTAAGATAGATGTTCGGTTTGGGCAGGCATCTATGTAAAGATAGACACACGCACCTGTTAACCCAAAAGAACTATTCCGTTTTCCCCGCATTGGAAAACTTTAGCCGCTGGCTTACCAACGTCTTCTCATCATTGTCATCATAAAAATCAAGTCCATCGTTATCATAGTGCATGTCAATGGCAACTATGTCATCAAGACTTTTTGTTTCAGAGGATTGAACTTGAAAGCGGTCTCTTCTGGGACGTGGAGAGTCCAACTCTACGAGTTGCATTTCTGATTCTATCAGAGCTTTCATTTGAGCCCTCTCCCTGTCTCTTGGATAGGTGATATAGAGGAAAGAGTAGATAATGCAACATAGAGCCATTGGGATTGAGACTGCAATGAAAAGAGCCTTAGCCAAAGATGTTGCATTCCCTCTGTCTGTGGCAATATCTTCAGAACCTTCTGGGACCGGCTTATAGCCATAAACATACTGAGCCAGTAGTCCAACAATTGAGGGAGCAAATGATGACAACAAGGACTCAAATGATCGGTCCAACGCATAGATACTCGTTCGTGATTTCTCTGGGACTATCTCTGCAAAAATTGGACTGTCTACAGCATATTATTAAAGCAATTCAGTCAAAACCTTCTGAAAGTTTTAAACACAGCATTATTATTAGAATATATGCAATTAAACGGACGGTTTCTTTAAGTTAGAGTTCTCCCTTCAAAACAATGATCCTTCTACTAGTTTGCGGCTGTCCTCGTAAAATTGTATGCTGAATCTGTAAATTATGAATACTTGGAAAGGTGGCGAGGCATGATTAAAAAAAGAGGAAGGGAAGAGATGAAGTGTCAGTTAGAAGGTTTTACTTGTTAGTTGCTGCAGCATTCCAAGAGATGAAAAAACCTGCAATTAACAGGATGAAACCATGCAAGAACATTGTAGATGGATCAGTTGGCAAGGACAGGAAAAGAATCGCTGCGAGAGGAATAGCAGATGCCGAGCTTATCTGGGATAAAATTATCCGGCCAGAATTTGGGAGGCGTTTGGATAGGATATCACCCATCCTACCACCAAACAAACCCCCAAGAGAGTTAGCAACTACGAATATTCCTATGAGAATGGCAGTTTTCGCGTGGGAGAAGCCAGTTAACTCCAACCACATTGGTGAAAACGATAAAGCTGACCATGGAACCGAACCGGTGATACCTTGAGCAACAATAATTTGAAAGGATCGAATATTTATTACTGATTTTGCTTCATGGACAAGAACCTTAACTTCTTCTAACAAGGATCTGTGATGAACTTCATTGCTAGTTCTTACACCACCCTCTGGAAAATGTGGGTCGTTAGCAAAGATGCGAACTAAAATTCCCACAACCACACTTAGTATACCAACAAGATGAAAACAAATTCTCCAGCCAGAGATTCCCATAAAAGTAATTGGGGCTATCAATAGTGAAAATAATCCGCCAACAATTGAACCAAGGTTACCGGTAAGCTGTAGCCATCCAAAAGCCATACCTCGGCTGCTGTCATCAGTTGAGTCAGCCACAAGGGACTGGATGGCAGGTGTAACAATTGCGAGGCCAACCCCATTCAAAGCTCTTGATACGGCCACCTGGGAAACAAATATAGAAAAACTTACAATGCCATCTGACAAGTTGAAAGGAGAATTCTAGAACTACCAAACTGCTATATAACTTAAACTGCAACATCCGCGCACACACATGTAAGTGCAACCCCCCAGCAAACACACACGGATTTCTCCTAAGTTCTTCGACATGGATTACCGTCATTTACATTGATTTGATAAGTGTTAGATCCTTACCTAGGGCTCAACTACGTAGACCTGAAATCATGTCATCATATTATGCAAGGAGGCTAAATTTCTGCATATCAAATTGGAAAGGACCAATGACTGTATAAAAACATGTATTTGCCATCTGGTGACTGTAAAAGGATCAATTCATCTAAGAATAGAATGTTGCATGCTTGAACTTTCAAATATTGTGGTTATCTTCACTGTCCTGGTAGCCAATGTACGAAGCACTTAAAAAAAATAATCTATAAATACGTACTGTTTCATGCTGATCCTAGTATACAATCTTATGTGCTTAGATGTCATCTTCTCTGTAATATATATCAACAATTTGCCAGAGTAACACACCACCTTCTACAGTCTGCACCCAAATGGGAGACTACTGTCTATTCATATTCCCATTTTCAGACAAAAGCTCATGGTATTCTAGGATATCCTCCTATAATTTATTTTCTAAGAAAACTTCCTACTTCAGCAGTTTCTCATCATCCCATTATAAAACGATTTTTATCTTTTTCAGTTCTTATGAATATTTAACTGCACATTGTGCATCTTACGGACATTATAATACAATGGCTACTGCTGCCAATTGACATTTTGCTGACACTCGTGAAAATTTTGAAATTATATTATTTTAATTAACAGAACCACCGAGTATATGAATCTCGTTTAGACAATGGCTCACAAGTTGACTTCGATCCACCAAGATAGGTACACAATAATAGTAGTACTAATGCAATAAGAGCTCAATCATTTTTTATCCTTGTTTCAGGGTTGATTATTTTATCAATTCTGTAACTAAATGATGCCACATACTCCAGCGAGATCATGGTAGTAGCTGAGGTGATGAGCACTTCGCCATACGCACCAAAAATTTCGAAGTTTCATCCTAGTTATATCTAAGTACATGATCTTAGAAACAAAACACGTTATAATGAAGACGCACATTGGAACAATACCGTGATGCCTTCGAGTTAGCATGAATCAGTAAGAATTCTTAATGTCTTGAAATTTTCTTAGGCCCCGTTTGATAGCTATGATTTTCCATGGAATTTCCATTTTCCAACTTTTGCGCCTGTTTGACAGCAAAATTTTCTCCGGAATTTTTTTCCACATTTTCCAGCTTTTGGAGGAAAACCCTTTCTTGTTGTTTTGGTTGGAATTGATTTTTCAGGTTCTTAGGTGCTCTCTCTCTCTCTCTCTTTTTTTTTTTTTTTTTTCAATTGAAAAAAATTCTATCAACAATGGTAAAAAAAAATTTCATTTAATGGACAATTTCCATACAAAACAAAGTTAAACGAATGGTAATTTTTTTTTTAATTTTTGGCAATTGAAACAAACTCTAGACTCAATGATAGAAAAGATTATCACTTTCATGGACAATTTCCATGAAAAACGAAATCAAACTTTCACCATTTTTCAGGTGGAAAATTATACTAATCAAACATAATTAATTACAATTCTCAGTAAAGTAATTTCTAGACAATTCGGTAAAACATTTTCTTTCCACCAATTTTCCACATTTGCAATCAAACGGAACCTTAGTGATTTATAGGACTGTCAGTGGATCGGTTCGGTTCTGTTCGGTTCTAAAATTTTCAAATATTTAATAAATGAACCCGCCGGGTCCAATATAATTATGAAACCGTTCGGGTTCGGTTCCTTTCGGTTCCATACCATAATTAATTTTTTTAACATTTACAGCAACACTACATAAATATAACTAATGACATTTCATTCGTAACTTTTACAAATTAACGTAGCTCAATTCACAAATATATAAACAACTAGTTGTCGAATAACATTAATTCAATGTATACAAATACCAAAAGGTAGATATTAATATTAAAATGTCGGTGATTCATATTAAAAAATTGAGGCCCAAGGCTTAAAATTATGAAATGATCTGATTTATTTAATTAATTTGTTAATTTATTTAGAAAAAAATAAAATAATTTAATTAATTTAATAAAAAATAAAAAAATTATTTAGTTTCAGTTCTTATTCGGTTCTTTGATTCTTAGTCTAGACCCGAGACCGACCCATGCCCATTGGTTCTTGATTCGGGTACTCGTTCGGCTATTTAACTTATGAAGAACCGCTCGATTTTGTTCGGGTTCGATCCAGTTCGGGACTTTTGGACACCGCTAGTGATTTAAGCACAAAACAATATTATGTATCAACTACATATAATTGGAACTTTCAATTTGGAAATTGGAATTCAAAAACCATTATAATTCCAAGGAACTTTCTTTCACTTCCAATTTCAACAACAAAAAGATAAAAAGACATACCCAGTTATTAAAAATGAATAACTAAAGGAAATCTAACAATGAGAAGATAAATTATTTCTTGTATTCTTTCAATCAAATACATGCAATCAATTTGGTCAAGAATTATAGAAGAATTCTAAAATTATTCAAATCAAAATCCCAAAACATGACCAACATGTACTCAAAATGAAGAAATTGATCGAAACAAAGTAAATAACACCCACCTGGAAGAAGGTGGAGGAAAAGGCAACAAGGAAGGTGGCTGCGGCCCAAAGGAAAGCCCCATAGGCAATTACGTGTGTCCGGTTGTGCCGAACGGCCAAGTAAGTGGCCAGAGGGTAACAAATACACTGGACTATTGACCTGAACAGGGTCAATGACCCGAGCCCAGCCGGGTTGGTGTGAAGCGCTTCTCCAACCTCTTTGTATACTCCGGGTAACAATGATTCATCTGCTCTTTCCATTATCCCCGCTAGATTTACGAGCACTAGCGTCAGCGTTTCCGGTTTCATTTTCCCTTTGTTTTCCTGTCACTTTTTTATGGAACTTTCTGCTGATTTTGTCAAGGTTTTAGAGGGTGATTTCGGGGGATCCTGATGAAGCGGTGGCGGACGTATTGGGGTGTCAATGATAGATAGATGTGTGGTGCTAGTGGTACATCACCACTTACAGAAGGGTGTCCATAATGGATACTCGGCACCCTCACTGGCACCCCACCAATAAGAGGGTGTCGGGTGTCCATTATGAACACCCTTGTGTAAGTGGTGATGTACCACTAGATTAATTCTAGATAAATACAGGGGAATATAGAAAAATGAAATGAGAAAAAAATAAAAATAAAGAAAAAGCCAAAAAGGACCAAAACGATCACTGATAAATTTTTTTTTTTTTTTTACGAGCCGGCTCTTGGGCCTGCTCGGGCTCGCCTTTTTTACGGGTCCGAGTCGTTTTTGTTGAGCGGTTGAGCCGACGAACCGCTCGACTCGGTTGCCATCGCTACGAATGTATCAACTCTTCCAACAAAATTATGAAAAGTTCTGGTCAACGGTCAGAATCCAGAACTAGCATCAATTTCTATAAAAATATCTCTTTATGCATTAAAAATTGTTAAAATCTATTCCATTGAGTTAATTAAATTAAAATCAAATTAAGACCCCTTATCTATTTTTGTTTGAACTATGAACATATAAGATTTTTATAATTTATTTAAATATTAATTTTCTTATTAATCAAAATAATTTTTAATACGTTAAGAACCTTCTCATTGGTTTTTTTTTTTTTTTTCCTTGGGAATATTACCTCACTTCTTTTGGCAAATCGGAAAATGACAATTTGGACAGAGCCTAGTCAAAGGCAAATGCTGCAAATGTTATGTTCCTATCTATGAGTTGGGAGGCTTACAAGCTTTTAGGTTGAGGTAACGATGTGTAAGTAAAGACGCACTATATTTTGATTCATTTGATAAGAATTTTTAGAAGTTAAAAATTATTTTTAAGATTAAAATATTATTTTTCAACATATTTGAATAATTTTCTAAAAGTGATTTGACAATAAATATTCGAAATATTTTACAACCATTTAAAATCTTCTTTGTTTCTTGTGCGACTCGAATGCGGAGCAATTTTCCTTGTAATGTAGGAAGGGCGCATAAACAAAATCATACTTACAAAAGAAAACTCTTTTGAGAAATATAGACTTTAACTTTGTCTTCAACTCGAATCATATGCTTAAATGAGTTATTCATTTCTACAATAAAAAAAAATATAAATTGATCATGTTTAATGCAAATGCAGAAATCTGCAAAATAAGCAATAATAGTTAGTGCTATGTCATGAGAGTGAGTAAAAACTATTACCCCTTTTTTTATTGATTAATGTGAGTATATATTGATCATAAGACGAGTACAACTATTTCGGATATCCTCGAGCAACGAATATCAAAAAATGTAACTACGATTACAATCTAAAGACCAATCGCTAAAGTTTCAAACTAAATCAAAACATGATGGTACAATGTAAACATTATCTTGTATACGTGTTTTAATTCTTCGAATAATGCTATCCATATGCGGCCATAGCTGTCCATATTTGATAGACGGTACATGCAAGAGCAATCATTTTTGCTTTGCTTTGCTATGATAAGATGTCCCGCTTGCCTCCTTTTTAATCTATTTTAATGCACTGTCAATAGTCGTCATTGAGTGTGTAATCCCCAGCCATGCTCTAACTGACCGCAAATGGATGAACTAAATGAACATTGGGAGAATAAGTGCTGGCCAGATTCCTCATGTGATCCACAGAATACACATTTTCTGTTGATATTAAGGTGCAATAGTTAAAAGCTTTGATTGGACACTTAACCATAAGATGAATGAATGTTTAGAACCATAAGATGAATGAATGTTTTGTTGGAAAAACTGAAAAATGGGCTGACTTTGGCACTAGTTTTGAGCGGGACCCGCATGGCTATTTTGAAAGATGAAAGTTGATTTGTGTTCTCCTCCGTGAGTACATCGAAATCATATATTTACTTGTCAAAAATGATGCTCGGGTGAATGAGAAATTGAAGCTCAAAGCATGCCATGTAAAAGGAGTTTATGTTGGTGGGAAAGCAAAAATTTAAGCTATGTCCCACATAGGAAGTGGATGAAAATTAAAACCACTTTATAAAGGATTGCACTTTACAATGGTGTAATCATGTGTAGCATAGAGGCTCTCTTCACGTGCGTGCAGGGGGGGTGCAAATCTTGGACCGAAATTGGCTTCAGACCTTGAACTTGTGTGCGAGCGCGACCTTCGGACCGAAAGGAGCAAAATTGGCCCCTTAGGAGTGTCCACGTTTTGCTACATTTTTTTAATTTTTTCAATAGATTTTTGGTTTTCCAAAACTGTTGAAACTCCTAAAACTCCAATGTTAATTGCTATGAAGTTATTGAGCAATTATTCTACAGTTGTCTATATAGTCATCTCATTTTTCCAGTCTGCAGTACACGAATTCATCTGCATATTCATCTGCCTGCAGTTTCTGTTTCTCCTACATACAGTCTCCGTTTTTGCATTTTTTTTCCCGATTTTGTTCGAGTCCGGTGGTGATATAATTCAGGCACATAGTCAGTTCGCCGAAGTAGTCTCTGCGGTGCTCAGAAACTACTGGTTCTACCGTTGTATCCTGGGAAGCAGACGTTCATATCAAACTTCAAGCACGTACGGTGAGAGGGCGAATCTGTTTTAAGGAAACTGTGTTTGACACAGGCCTCGGGTTAAAAGTGTTATACTATTTTAATAGATTTTGTTTATTCGATTTTGCATATTGTTGTTCTGCAATTATCTTTTGCCGGTTTACTGCAATTTACATATTTTACAATCTGTTATAATTTGCGCAAACTATATTTGTAAATACAGTGTTTAAACTATTCATCAAAAACCGGTATCAAAGTTGAAACAATATTCTTACATGTTTAGGACCAATGCTAGGACTCCAAACATCCCCAACCCATGCCTTCTTGTTCCTTGTCAGTCTGAAGAAATCATATGCACGTGAGCTGCTCAAGTTACCTCCAACAACCCACTGCGATAATTTGTCCAAAGCAGCTTGAGCAGTTCCTTCATGCTGGCCAATTCTGTCCCTGATTTTCAGCAATTTTCTAAGCAACGGGGAATCACCTTTTCTTGGTGAAAAGTCCTAGATTGTTGTCCCTTGCAAGTGAACATGATTGATCCAGGGAACCCAAAGTGAATCCTTCTTGTTATGGATGTTCCAAAGTGATTTTGCAAGCAAGACAGAATTCCAGAATTTGATGTCTCTAAATCCAAGGCCTCCTTCACTTTCGGATGGTAAACATTTGTCCATGCTACCAATGACTTTTTAGATCCCCAAAGAAAGTTTCGGCAAAGTTTAATAATTCTCGAAGTAACCGTAGCTGGGATCGAAAAGATAGACAACCAGAAACACTTAACATCATGAAGCACGGATCTCACAAGTTCGACTCTTCCCACATAGGACAGTGATGAGCTTGTCCATGAACAAATATATGCTGAAATTTTGTCTATAAATGGATCATGCTTGGAGTTTTCGTGCTACAAGTGGAATGCCCAAGTAACGAAATGGCATTGAACCTCTCTATATATTCGTTAACTCTTGGATGTCCTCCAACGCTTGTCCATGAATTCCGGCTGTATATAGGTTAGATTTGATAGTATTCATCTTTAGTCCCGATATATCCCCAAATTGAGATAGACAATCCATTAAGATGCGCACTGAAGTTATGTTTCCTTTATCATAAAGTATCAAGTTATCCGCAAATGCCAAGTGCGTGATTTTTAGGGGACCACATTTCGGATAATGGTTGATTATTACCGTTTCGTTGACTATTACCGTTTGTTACTTCTATTAGGCCATGTTTGATTGTGCAAAGTTTCTCATGAAAAATGGAAAACAAATTACAACTTTCACTTTTGTCTTGTTTGATACACTTTTTTTTTTCATGGAATTCATTTTCTTAATTTGGCTCATACACTCACATTTTTCTTGATTTTGTGGAAAATCAATTTTTACCAATTTGCAGTTTCTTTTTTTTTTTTTTTTTTTGTAATTGGAAAAAATTCTAGACACAATGGTAAAAACAATTATCACTTTTATTGACAATTTTCATACAAAACAAAGTCAAACGAATAATATTCGGTATGGTAATTTAAAAAAAAATTGGCAATTACAACAAATTCTAGACCAAATGGTAAAAAAAAAATATCACTTAAATTGACAATTTTCATGAAAATGAAGTCAAATAAGCACCAAACTTTCAACATTTTTCAGGTAGAAAATTATATCAATCAAACACAATTAATTACAATTTTCAGTAAAACAAATTCTAGGCAATTCAATTCCATGTACTTTATTTTCTTTCCACCCAAATTTCATAATTGCAATCAAACGGATCCTTAAAATGATTGGGAAGAGAAAGCAACAAATAAGGTGGTGGGAGCTCAAAGAAAAGCCTAAAACTGTGATGATTGACCCAATAAGCAGTTAAAAGATAGAGATAACAAAAAAATTCGACAAACTTGATATTCCTGGGTCCCGTCTCGTCCCGCCTAACGGGGAGGGGAATTGCTTGACGGGATGGGGGTGGGGGAGGTCGCCCCGCCCCGCCATCCCTAAAGATAACAAATGGAATGGACGATTGACGTGAACAAGACCCAATTGGGTTCATGAAGAGCGCTTTTCCTACCTCTTTGTATTCTCTAGGTAATAATGTTTGTCTGCTTATAACATTGACTATTACTCACATTTTTTTCGTGTGTGTATGTGTGTGTATTTTTTTTTTTAAGTTGCTTTAAAGTGTAAAAATGTGGAAAGAGATTTTTACTCTTCTTAAAATTGGTAAAATGAAAGTCAGCCGTTGACTAACGGATTTTTGGACGATTTCCATCCATAGATCCACGCACTGCATATTTATGTAAAGGCAGGGACTGCATTGTTAAAAATTAAAGGTTTGGAATACATTGGTACTTTTTTAAAAGATTAGGGACTCATATTACAATTTTCCCTTTGATTTTATTTAAAATAAAATAATCCTCATTTTCCTAAAATTTGTTAACGTAACTTTCAAACATCTACTTCATAAACTATAAATTAATTTGAAAATAACATTTGATATTGCAAACAACAAGAATTTTGAAATTTGAATTTCAAATTTAGCAAATTTTTTGAACTTTGACACCTTTTAATTTTGTCTTATTTCACCCTAATTTCAATATTCATTGTAATAGAACTTGTTCAACCCTCAAGTTTTCCAAGACAAGCTAGATTTTATTAGACATAAACTCACCGGCAATTCAATCTTAATTCCCAGACTCCCAATAGTTTTGTGTGTCCTCCTTAAATTGTAAATTACGACCACACACATGGTATTCAATCATGTGAGATTATCGTTGGCAATAAGTGAAAGTCGAGGTACTAATTTTCCTATCCATTTTACAAAGTTGAAGTCTTGAAGAAGCTTTTTCACATTTCGTCTCATGAAAGAATTTAGCACTTTGTCCCTATCAAATCGGATAAAAATCGACTCAACGATTTAACGACGACAAAAGATATGATAAGTGGACCCCCCCCCCCCCCCCCCACATACTTCGAGTTTTCCTAGGTGGGTGAATCCCAGGATCAAAAACTAAAATAGTAAATAATAATCACGATGAAGCGAAATATCAATTTTGCCGCTCTCCTTTATCTGATGACACTTTCCTCTCTGAAAAATCAGCTATGGATCTTTCCAAAAGATTTCTATTTTATACTTTTGCAGCCTCACCACAAACCCTTCGCAATTCCCTATCCCATTACTATACAATTTCTTTTTCCATAATGTGCATCATATTGTCTGCCCTTTGCAGACACTGATAATGATACATCTCCAACTCATGACACTTTCACAGACAAATTGAGCCTTAAGCCCAAACAGTCTGGGCCCATCTTAGTAATGGGCCACACAAATAAGTGCTGAGTCATCGCAATCAATTCTAACGGCCCATAGCACCGCCCCCTACACCTTTCAGAACGGGACCCACCTAGAGAACCACGCCTTATGCCGCCGTGGGCCCCAAGGCTATTCGAGTTGTAACGTATGCATCTCGTGTGGTACTTACATCTGCCTTGGCGTCATTATGTGGCGAGATTAGAGGTTTAGGCTTAATTTTAGAGCTTTTTCATAATAAAATATTCTACACATAAAATTTAATTACATATTTTTCAAAAATTTACTATTGAAAACAATATTTTCTTAAAAAACGACCACCAAACATCGACAAAGTAAATTGGAAAAACATTTTGAAAGACTTTAATAATGGGAAGCTTACATTTGTTGACCTAAACATTTGGTATTAAAAATCACAATAGATTCGATGTGCGATTTTTGATTTGATTGATGTGCAAATCCTGTTCATATTTGAAGATTTAAAATTTAAATGAAAAATGCTCAAAATTATTTGAAATTGTGATGGATAATCGACTGCACCCTTCAAACGAGTAAATGATCTGAACTCTCGAGTATATATCTAATTGAGCTTAAATAAATTTCGTAATTTAACAGACAAAACTCTTCTCATAAAAATACATTTGATCACGCACAAATCGATCAAGATTAAACTATTCACATGTGTTTCTTTTGCTAATTGAGACAAAAACGTGTCGTGGCCTTTGCCGAATGATTAGTGAAGGAAAATTTAAGGTTAAATTATGAAGAATGATTGTTTATTTTGTTTCTTATGAAATTGTATTTTGAATTTTTGCTTTAAGAGTCCATGTGATCGTGCGTGTGTATGTCGTTTAATTTTTATACAATGAATACCAATTTATTGTACAAAATATAATCTAATAGGGCAAACCCTTGTAATTTTCTGGAGCTCGTGTACTGAAATCAAACAAATGGAAGGAAAATTTAAAGATTTTCATCTTTCATAAGAATTTTCTACAAAAATAATTGTTCTATGGTCAATGGTCGATCTCTCTGTCAAAAAGGGTATCAAACTAGATTGGATTTTTATGAAGTAAATGTGAAATTGCATTACACTTTTTGACAAATTTGGTACATCAAATGGTTTACTTTGACATCTTTTTGTTTGTTAAAAATATATTGACAAGTCAATCGGACAGTTCAATACGACAATTTTGAACGAGTAAAAATAAAGTTGGTCAATTAAAGAACTTGGATGTTGTCATTACTATTGGATTAAATGCTGCCATAATTTATATTAATCCACTAACTGAAATTATTAGTGCATTTATGTCCATAGCTAGGTCAAAACATTAGGTTTTGATCAAGCTAGGCTGCTAGAGTCGAGCTCTTTGCCTTGGCAACTATCTAGCCAGGCTCAATTCTTCATTCTAATCACGCCAAACAAAACACGGTATGTTCGGCCCGTAAAGAGCTCTTGTTACCTTCCTCAATATCCTGCTAAACTTTCGAGCGATCATTGCTTTGTGTAATGGGCTTACTTACATGATTAACGTTGTGATGTGTTGTCGCAACATTTATTGAATTTATTGGGACCAAAGCAGCCAAAAGATGTAACTATCAAAGCTTTCTAAATTTGATCTTGGGAATTTTCGAGACAATCTTGTTACATGTACATCAAATTTAATATCATTGTCAGATGACAATTTTTTATACATTGATTTTAACAATACTTTAAATAATCAACAACCTTGCTACATGTACCCTTTAAAGTACATGTTGGTTTACCTGACCCCACCCCCTCCCTCACATGGGGGTCTGGTCCCACGTATTGTGGGATCCGACCCAGGGAGGATGTAGGGTTGGGTAAATCAAAATGTATCCCAAGGGTACAAATAACATAATTCAATAATCAAAGACATAGATTTGGACACATCTTCGAGTGTCAAACTTGTTGTACACAAGGTGATTCTTCTCGAAACCATATCTCTAAGCGAAGACAATTGTGCTTTCGAAGTCTGATTTACATTACTTTTTGATAAATCAATTCTGAAAAGTAATGAAAAAACTGGCATCCTATCTTCACCGCTTGGCCTTTGGGCACATGCCTACATGCCTAACATATTAAGTAGATGGTTTAACAATTTCAGTATTTGTCCACACAGGCAAAAATGGTTTTTTTTTTTTTTTAAATCTTTTTTTTAATGGAGATTAAAAAAAAAAATGACAGCAAAAGGAAAAGAAAAAAAAAAAGGATTTGATTTAATTTTGCTATATTATTTTTATTGAAAACTTCAAATTTGACGTGTTTTGAGTGCCCGATAAATCGCACTAATTGAGTTTTGTCGACGTAAGAATGGCATTAATCAATTATAAAAATAAAAATAGTTATGTTTGACTTAGGCATTAAACAGAACAACCAATCAAATTACTAAAGCCTTTCTGTAGACATTTTAACATGCTAAACATGTTACACGGGTAACACACATGCTTTTGTGGTCATGGTGGTATGATTTTCATTAAGAATACCTTCTTGTAACTATTTTCATATTTAATAACACATTATGTTCATTCAAAAGTGGACCACTAGCTCGAGGTCCGTTGGCACCACGTATTTCACTCAAACTTGAGAATTTGAGAACACTTACGAATGGGGTCATCCTCGTGGTGATAACTAAATATACCCTTAAGTTACCTAAACATGTTTGGTCCCCTTTAAAGTAGCCTTTACGAAGGGTGAACATCACGGTATTAATATTTGGCAAAAGTTGAACACTAGTGTAGTCAACACCATTTTTCAGTCTCGTGACAGTTAAAAAATTTCCCAGTTACATGCATAATCAGTCTACCAACCAATCAACAGTGGTTTGACGTAATCTTGACACATTATTCTCAAGAAACCTAATGCATAATCCACCATCTATATTGGCTAATGATAACTAAAACTGTCCATATAGGGCTTGGATTTCAAGACATCGAACGTTTGATCATCTCAAAACTACGAAAACAAGGTCACCAAACTCCAGAGCGATTGATAATTGTTCTCCCTCTAAGACGACCAAATAGGCTAGTTGGTTGATAATTTTGCATGTACTATCTATCAAGCATATGTTTAGCTTGTAATTATAATCAATTTATGAATAAACCAGCCATTTTTTATATGTATGGATTCACAAATACTATCACTTGCTCAATATTGGTAAAATAAGCTTCTGTTTGACAATCATTAAGGGTCCGTTTGATTTGACGGAATTTTTTCCTACTTCCACTTTTTGACTGTTTGATAGGCTAAATTTTCTACGGAAAATGTTTTCCTCCCTTTTCCTAGGCACAACCATTTAATGCACAAATGATGGAAAATGTTTTTTCACCTAATAAGTGGGAAAACATTTTTCATTTTTTTTTTTAGTAATGACAACCAATTCTATCAACCATTGTAAAAAGAATTTTCATTTTTGTTGACAATTTCTATACAAAACAAAGTCAAACGAATATGGTAATTTTTTCTAATTGTTTAAATTTTTTTTATTTTTTGGTAATTAGAACAAATTCTAGACGTATTGGTAGAAAAAATTATCACTTTAATGGACAATTTTTATAAAAAACAAAGCCAAAAGACACCAAAGTTTCAACATTTTTCAGGTAGAAAATTATATCAATCAAACACAATTAATTACAATTCACAATAAAACATTTTTTTTCCACCCATTTTTCACCTTTACAGTCAAACGGACCCTAAGTGTAGAAAACAAAATTTTGAATAATATCTTTCAGGAGAATATGTGGTTAAGAAATATGATGAAGTACTAGATTTACGTACAAATTATGCATAAAATATTTAGTTGAAAATGAATTTTCGAAAAAATAAATTTGATGTGGAGTGGGTGTCCATGGCAAGGAAAAAGATATGAGGCTGAGGGCCCTGTACGTGAAGCAAAGCACCCTAGTCGAGCCTTTATCAGGACGGAGCTGCGAATGGCAGAGAGACTAGATTGAGAAGTGAGGAACATTCATGATTGCAATTTACCAGATTATTCTCTTGTAAGGGCCCCACCATGATTTTATATATACTGTGTCACATGTCATCACCATCCTATCAAACAGCTACCAAAATCTACTCAAATCTCATCTCTTATGATCATCTTGTTTTTTACCCCCCAACTATGTTTATTATTATCATTATGTTTTCATTTGAATTATTATACCACTCATTTTCACATCAATTTCCCAAATCTTATTTTTAATCATTTCACCACCCCCCCACATTTTTGGCATTATTTTTTCCCTTTATTTTCTTTTCATGCCATCTTCCAAAAAAAGTAAATTTTGCCATTGTTTATATATTCCAATTTTTCTTCTTCTTCTTCTTTTCTTCTCATGTGCGAAAAAGAGACATCGTTGTTGCAAGAAAATTAAAGCCGAGGACCCGAAATCAAAGATTTGAATGACCCGCATTGTAAGTCGAGAGAAGAGAAATGATATCAACCTAATAATACTCTCACTCTGAAGGAGTATAATTGCCACTTCAAATTAAATCTCTCAATTATTTAAAATCGGGTTTTCAATTGAATTTTTTCGAAGTACACATGTCATATTTGGATGTGCTTCACAACTACACAACTTGTGAACCTTCGAAAAATTAGCAAGAAGTTGCTTTTAAATGTATTGACATTTTAGTCTCCTTTCTGTCTTAATTTTTAATAATTATTTATTTACTTTCCGGAAGAATAGTGATGATTTTGAATGTGTAGTTAAAATTAAATTTTAAATTTGATTGGACCATAAAAGTAAGTCTTTAAGTTACTAAAGTTTCTCAAATTTTCTCTTTTCTTCCTCCTTATTTTGTAAGGGCATAAACGTAATTGCAAGTGAACAAATGGGCACTACGTGTCGCCTATTAAGGTTGAAAACGGCTTACCACCTTTCAGTAAAACCCCGTTTGACATTCTTCAAATTGTTTGATGTGGATTAAAATCAAATTTTTAGTACATTGTGATATAAACTTTTGAAATGTGTGGGTGAAAAGAGGTGGTTGATATTGATTTAAATTAAAATCAAATTTTAATCTGGCCCAAACAGACCCTAAATATTGTTTTGAATAGTAATTTTTGGAGAATGTGTAGTTAAAAAGTAGAAAAATAAATCTTAAATTTATATGTAAAATATTTTATTATATATATGTGTAGTTAAAAATGAGTGTTAAAAAAAAAAATTAAAGTAAAAGTAAAAAGACAATAAAAAATGGGCTAAATACAAAAAGTAGATTAGCTTAACAACCAAGTTGTACTACTATCCGTGTGGGGGCAATGACTAAAATTATTTAATTCAAATTAAAATTTTAATTTGGGTCAAAGTTAACAATAAATTTTAATCATATATTTTATAAGACTCACAATTTTCAACTATATATTTCATCAACTTTTATAAAAAATTACTGAAAAATTAATTTTAATCCCAACTAAATAGATAAAAAACATATATTTCTTGGAACATACGAAACGTGTGGATCACAAGCTTATAATATTTAAAGGAAAATGATACTTAGGGTGTGCTCGATAGAGATTAAAATTAGATTAAAATTGAAAAACTAGCTATTATTGTTGACTTTTATTAGACGGGTAGGACCCAATAACAACTATATTTTCAATTTTAATTGAATTTTAAGCCGTACCAAACATGCTCTTAATATGTCTCTAAATGTACCCCTCCACGTGAGGAGGATTTAAACACGAGTGTACACCCTTATGTACTTGCAAATCTCTCATATTTAAAACTACGCCCCAGTTTGAGATACATTAAAATTTTCATTTTCATTCTTCTACTTATTTTCAACCGCATATTCTCTATTAATCTACTATTTCAGAATACATTCTTCCAAAATAATGTGTCTCAAATACACCCTACATTTTTCAGTTTGGCTTAGACCTTAGTTGATGACAAAAGCTTCATAACATTAGTATTTGAAGTTTATTCATGCAAAAGTTAGAACCTTTTTAATATGTTTTGCTTCAAAGGATCAAAATATTGAAGCAAAAAAGTACACAAAAGAAAAGGAACCAACAATTTTTTTGTATATAGAGGTCGTAACTCACATGAAAATAAAGTTTGGCTAACAGCGGCTTAGCATTTTCCACAAGCAAATGAACCGTTTGTAACTTGTGACCTAGGCCAATGTTAACCAGGACATTGATACGTGTTCTGTTTTTCATAAATTAAGATACTGTCTATCATTTAAGCACTAACATTTGTGAACTTTATTTGAAAATATTCGAGGATTTTTACTGATGAAATTTAGCAACGTTCTTACACAAGCAACATAAACTGGAAATAATCCTCAAGGGATTCTTTACTAGCAAGATGATGAAAATAATACAGGAAATTAAAATTAAAAAAAAAGTGATTTTTAATAAGGTATTCACTTCTTAAGATGGAATACATGCATTTCCATAGGCAAAACAAAATATTCATTGTGTATCCTAATTGTAATTCTTGATTACACTACAAAATATTTAATCAGAAGGACAAATCCATGAACTCACCGTACCATCGGCAGCTGAAGAAACATTTTCAAGTCCTCTATCAGAATGAAATTCTGAAGTAATATTTCCACCAAAAGTTCCCATATTTTCTTGTATATTCCCTTCAGTCCTTCCTTGTGCAGCGGCAGAAGTACTTTCTAAATTTGGAAACCTACTGAGATTACCTTCAACTTGTTGATCATGGCTCATTTCCAAAGTACCAAAGGCCTGTCCTAATTGATTCTTAAGTGGAGAATGCAGGAGAGGCTGAAGTTGAAGAGTCTGATTTTGCAAATTCAATAAATTGTGGGGTTGTTTTGGAATTAAGCCAAGATCAGTGGGTAGTTGGAAAGTATTCGAATTCAAAGAGCCAACATTTGCGGTGGAAATATTTGTACTGGACACTATAGCATCAATCATAGAAGAGTTGAACAAGGGAGAAGAAGATGATGGTAGAAATGAGGATGATTGTACCTTTTGGGATAAGGGTCGAAGAGGATACAGGGATCCAAGTGTATCCAAATGACCGGACCTCACAGTGGAGAGGAGATCAAGCCGCCGTGAATACGGCGGACCTGAAAATGGAGCTGCCGGGATGCCCGTAAATTCCTGCACCATTTGCCTGAAATTTGTGGTGTCAGTCGTCAGCACCGTCGTGGGCGCCCGCCGTGAAGCTCTCGGCCGTTTCTTAGGATTCTTGATTGCACTGTTGGGTTGTTGATCAAATTGTTCTGAACCAGCATGTGCTGGCAACTGTACGGATTGTGCGTTTGGGAACTGGCCCGGGCCCTGCTGTGTACTGTTGGGTCCTTGGGAATTTACAAGATTCTGTGTTCTTGATGATGACCCCGTTAAGTTTCCAAAGTGGCCATAATTGGATTGATCAGATCTTAAACTTCTGGTCCAAACAAGATCATTATTGTATTGAGTATTCGCATTTGGATTGGCCGATGATTGTTGGATAAATGCATCAAGGTTCGAACGAGGATCGAAGAAATTGTTCTGTTGGGACATAAAAGGTGGGTGCTGGCTTGATATTGAACCAAAATGGCCGCCGGGATTCAAGAAAGACGAGATCGACTCACCCCGTGAATCATATTCGTCTTCACCTCCACTCGACGATTGCAAACTCCCGCTGTTACCAGAATCCATAACTCTCTAACCAGACCAAAAAAAGAAAAAAGAAAAAAATCCAAAAATATAAACAACTATAAGTAAGAAAACCTATAAATAAATGAAAAGGGAGAATCTGAACATACCAGTTACGAGATCAGTGAAAAACAACCCAAGAAATGCATGAAAAAGGCATAAAAGACAAAATTTCCTGGTCCTGGAAACCTTTTCCTTTTCTACTTCTGCTTAATCCACGTGTGACAATGAACTAGGGTTTGTGAAAGAGGAGGAAGAAAAAAGAAAGAAAAAAGAGAAGAAGAAGAAGATAGAATAAATAAGCTTTTGTGGGAGGCTCTAAAAGAGAGGCAGGGTTGAGTTTACGTTTTCACATAGAAAAGATCCACTTTAGAGAGCTGGGGCGGTGGGGTCGCCATTGGAGGAGAGCAACAAAGCTGCCGGTAGGTGGCGACGGGTCAAACTCAAACACACAGATAGATAGAGATAGAGATAGAGATAGATAATAGTCATATAGATATAGAGAAAGAGAATGGTTGGCCAGTTTGATGTTGAGTGTGAAATGAAGAAAAGGATGTAAGAAAAAAAAAAAAAATTGATTCAGGAAATTATCAAAATGGTAAATTATGAAACAAAAAAATTGATTCAGGAAATAATAAAAATAAAAATAAAAATAAGTAAAAAGGAAAAGGGAATAAAGTATATATAGGTGGTTAGGCTAATTAAGGTAGCTTTAAAAGGTGGTTAACAAGGACAAAATAGATTCAGACCGCCGCATGCAGCCACCACCTGCGGCCGGTTCATTTCTAAAAGATTATTCGAATATTGAACAGGAAAATTATATGCTTTGATTCTTGGCTTTTTTTTTTTTTTTTTTTTAACAAGTGTCCAGAATATTCATTATGGCGTCCCTTCATTATATATAAATATTCAAAATAGAGAAAATTGTAATTTAATGAATTAATTTAGCATTTAGGATTAAATTTCTTCAACCCAAAAAGTGATCTTTTAGGATTTGTTCGTGGTGCTCCCACCTATTCTACATCTTCAATCAATGTTGCCGCAAGGTGCACCAAGTATTATTGGCCTAGTCATTGGTACCCAATTTTTTTTTATGTAGAATTCAATTTTATTTAACAAGTTGTTTGCCTAAACCCATAATATATATATATATATATATATATATATATATATATATATATATATACACACACACACACACACACACATACATGTTTGGCTCATATTTTTATATACACATTTTAAGACGGTGGTTACCACCGTTGCAGCCACCACCTTCGCCCAGTCACTTCTCACTTTATTCAATGTTAATTTAAAAAAATCATTCGAATATTAAGCAGATTTCTTTTTTTATAGTATTTATGTACGTACGTAAATGCCCACTTCCATTCTTCCACTTGATGCTATACTATATGATAAGACAAATAAGTGATGCGAACTAAGTTTTTCGTGAAAACATGTGATCATACTAAAAAAAGATATATAAAATAATTTAAATTCTAAATAACTCAACATTTGACCAAGTCAAAACCAAGAAAATTTGTTACAGAAATTGAAAATTAATACGAAATGAGAGCAACATGTTATGCGGATTTTTCGGTCGTCGTGAATTGGAACCCATAATTTTTATTTCCTGAAATTCTTACGTATGTTTTGGGTAATTAATTAATTAATTAAATATTTAGTTGTGTTCCATGTTGTAAATAAAATAACGGGCATGTCCCCTTAAAATCCTCACGTGGCCTTATTTGATATATGAATTTGTGTACATATTTTAATTAATCAGTAATTGATAATGTTTTAGATTGATTAGTTCAACCACATTCTAGTTAGCTCCAACTATATAAATATTAGGTACTCCCATCTACGTATATTCCAATTATTTAAATATCAAATTATTTATAATAAGGATTTCTGTTTTTCAATTCAAAAATATCTTCGATTTTTAACAACAAAAATAATAATAATAATATGAGTTTAGCCTTTTTTTTTTAAGATGAATGAAGTTTTTAAAAATTAAGGGTTTGTTCTCTTCGTGTTTCAGTTTTTAGTTTTGAACTCATTTTAGGTTTTGTGTTCTGAGTGTCTATTTTGAGATTACTGAAAACGCGTTCTTTTTATCATTTTGAAAAATTGTTTTAAAAAAAAAATGAAATTTTTGCTTGATTTTAACTGAAAACAGTTAAAACGACTTTTTTGACGTTTTGCGTTTTCTTTGTAAATTTTAAACTCGTTTTTGAAAATTCATTTATGAAAATAGGCAAGTAAACGTGTTTTCAGTATTTTCGAAAACTGAAAATTGAAAATGGTTTGAAAACAGCAAAGAGAACCGACCCTAAAATTTTAGAAAACTAAAAGTTTAAACGAATAATTCGATTCGTTTAAAATTTAAAAGGGAGATTGAATTTATAGAATTTACATTCTTATATATTTGTCATTATCAAGGTGCTGCTGCTACATGATATTCACGGCTATTGGCCAACCCTACTAATCAAATCCCAAGCTCTAGAGATCCGAATTCCTTTTGTACACGGAAAGAATAAAAAATTGCGGCCATTATGTGGCCATCTGATGGATAGATTCTTTTTTTTTTTTTTTTCATATTCCTTTTTTCTTTTTTTTTGCCCCTTTTGTTTTTTGTTTGAAAATTATCAAAAGAAATATGGTAATTAATATAAAGATAAAAACTAATTATAGAAGTTCGACATCAAGTATTTCTATTTTCTACGTCACTATCAGCTAGTGTTTGATTCGATAAAAATGGTGTCGTGGTGTAAACCTAATCTGTTTCTATCGTATTTGTTGTCTACTTCAATATCTAATAATTGAACTTTACTATTTACATTTTTCATTAGCACGTCTCTACGTGATTTACCTTTATCCATCTTCTATTAAAAGATGGAATCATCCGTGCACTGCTCATTCATGACGTATTTTCCTCTTTCTATTTTATCCTCCTTCACAAAATGCTGTGTGTTTGAAGAAGAGAAAAAAGAGAATTGCTCTGGTAAAAAATGTAGGCGGTGGAAAATCATAAGAAATAAAAAGTTGGGGGAAAATTTAAATTGAAGAAGAGAAAAATGAGAATCAAATTATAAAGATTTGGTAAAAAATGTAGGTGGCGGAAGGCGGTATTTTCCTTAGTGAAAGGCAGTGATTGTATTTTTCTTATTCTTTGCATTTATATATACAACAAAAAAAATACTTTCTCTTCTTCATCAAGAACAGACAACAAACGAAAAGTATAAGAAAAATAGAAGAATTATTCAGTTTTCTCTCGCTCTTTCTCAGTAGTACTGTGAAGTGGCAAAACAATCTCTTAAATGTAGATTTCTATTCATTATTGTTATATTTTTGCCTTTTCATTTCAATTTATTTTTTCAATATGCTTTAAGTTTTTTTCGTTTCTATTTAGTTTTATAGGGATAATATTTTTTTTTTTCATAATTGGAAATAGAGAATAAAAATATGCCTCAAAAACTAACAATTAATGTACCAAAAATAATTTTTGTTGTTTAAATTAAAATTGGTTATCATTATAATCTTGTTGCGGTGATACTTTTTAAAATTTATGCACTTTATGTAAAATAAATATAATTTTGAAATTTACATATTGTAATAAATATTTTTGTGTTTATTTTTTTAATTAATATTTTCATTGATTCAATTGCGTTTGACGTTTAAAAGAAAGGGAAGAAAAAGATAATCAACATCACTCCCCGTGCGCGCACTTGGAGATGATTGCTCTCCGTGCACGCACGGAGAGGTTTCTTAATTTTATTTTTATTATTATTATTTTTTAAACACATTATTAAAAATATTATTTTTTTACTCCTTTCATCATCTTTGATATTTGGTAAAAAAAAAATTATTTCTAACAGATAATTTTTTCAACATATACACGAAAATTATAATTTCCTTTCAACCCACGACCTGATCGGGCAAGTCGATCCCCACCGAGGACGTTGCGTTTATTGAGATAATTTAAATTGTTCAAATCTAACGTTCAAGATATAATTCACGATAATTTAACACACTAACATTACCTTCAAAATAACTCAACTCGTATATCGCACGGGCACAAAACTAGTATTAAAAAAAGAACACACACACACAGAGGTGGCCAAGTTTCGTTACAACGTTGATAATATATTATGTTTAATTTGTCGTGTTATACAATATTGAATAGCATAATATTTTTTTTAAATAAATGAGTATTATTTAATCTTTTCCCTTATGTTTGCATGTTTAAAATTTTAAGCAATCCAATTTAATATTCAGAGTCCATTTGACAAGATTTTTGAAAAATTAAAAAGTATTTTTTAAATAAATTTGAATAATTTTTTGAAAGTGTTTGATTTGACTAGAAGAATTTTTAGTGAAAACTATTGTCAGTTAGCTTTTTTAGGAAGCTCTTCTACTATAAGTAGAAGTTCAACCAAACGGACTCTTAGCCATTTGGATAATTGGATGTGGATCATGCTAATCGGGTTATACTTAAAAAAATAAAAATATATATACTCTAGATGGATCATAAAATATTATATTAACGTAAAATTATTTGCGAGTACAGTCTATCAATATTCTATATTTAAAAATAATTATAATACATATAATTAAAATAAATAAATTATTAAAAAGTAAAAGTTTCCAGTTAGGATAAATGATAAGTGTTACTAATGTAAATCTCCTGGATAGTTCAATTTACGGATGACTAACAAAGGGCCCGCGAGCTTCAATTGAACAAATGGGCTTTGTTCAGTCCAAATTAACAATATAGTCTTTTCCACTCAATTGAAGAAGCGGAAAATGGTATGTATTGTATTGAAAATAATTGTGACCTTTCGAAAAATCCTACATGTTTTAGTTTAGGATACGTTATTTTCATTCATCATTTTTATATTTTTATTAAATCTCGAAAAAAAATCTATCACAATTTTAACTTTACTTAAATTTACTTGAATAGACAAAATAAAATATATCACTCTAAATTCATTTACTGAATTTCCAACATTAAAGACTAACTCTAACACTAAGGGCGTGTTTGAGTCACATTATTTTGGAAGAATGTATTTTGAAATAGTAAATTGATGGAGAATGTGTAGTTAAAAAAAAGGAAAAGTTATTGATGTGATGTATAATATTATTTTATTGAAAAATATATGGTTGAAAATGAGTAGAAGAATGAAAATGAAAATTTTAATGTATACCAAACATGGGCTAAGTAAAGAAAATTTAATCAATAGATCATTCCCAAAAACCCATCACCTTCAGAAGTCAAAATTCTTCTTCTTTTCCATCTCAAATCGCCAAGAATAAATTCAATACAAAACCTTGTAAATGGCCAAGAAAATCAACTTAAACAAACGTAAATACCCCCAACAACATCAATAGTTCTAAGTGATTTTCACCAATTTTCAAATCAACTAACCAAATTAGAGAACAAATACTTCAACTTTCAACTAAAATTCACACGAGCAATCAAGAAAGCACAACATAAGTTGAAAGAATATCAAGTTAGAGAAGTCACAGGCGAAAAGAATGCATAAGTTGAACTAGAACTGAAAAAATTAGTAGTACGGTAAGCAGAAATAAAGAGCCAAAGGGCCAAAGAGAAAGTTACAGGCTTTAAGATTTCATATTTCATATTTCATAGCAAAATTCTACTTTTGAAGACGGGTCAAACGATATGAAGAGGCTGCTATAATTGCAAAGAAGAAGAAGTTGAGATCTTGATGAGAACTGGTCATATTCCTGAATTAGTACATATTATCTATTAATTTAGTATAAAATTATGTTGTTTGGGCTGCCTCTCTATTATGTGGTTTGGGCCTCTCTATTGTCTGTGGGTTTTGCTGTGTTTTGGGCCACCGGTTTGCTTTGTTTAAATTGTGTAATCTTGGCCTTTCACCTGGCATGTCTTGGACCGTTGGATTGGATAGTTTAAGGGTTGTTTTTATAACCCATTTCTCTTTGGATTCTTCGATTTGGAACTGTTGTTATTCTAGGGTTTCCTCTTTGTTTTCTCTCTGTTCATCTTCTTGAGATCTTCTGTTTTGATCTCTGTAAATGTCTTAGTGATATTAATAGTGTATTTTGTATACACTTGAGTGATTGTGAGGAGAGATTTTGTATAGAGAGGCTAGAGAAAACATTAGTGAAGAAATCGATTTCTTCATACATTTGTGAATTGTTCTTTGTGATTCTTAATGGATTTGAGCGTAATCTATTTGGTAGATGCTCAACGGGTGAGTAGGCTTTTGAAGTTGAACATCCTGGCCCAAAAGGGCGAAAAATTACGTTTCTGCATTTCGTTTTTCTGGTTTTTCATTTTTGTTATGTAATGTTTTTTTTTTATTCTAAGACCAACAAGTGGTATCAGAGATTCCTTTAAAAGTAAGGATTAAGGTTTACTGTTAATTCGATTTGCAGATCCGTATGTTTTTCAAAGTTTTTGTTTCTTTTGAAAAACAAAATGTGGTTTCTGAAATTTTTTAGTACTATTACCCTTCTATCCAATTCTTGATTTGATCCACTTTTGAAAACTCTTGATTCTTAGTGTCTGACCATCAAGATTTCTTGGTTTGTGGTTTTGCTTGTGAAAAACGAACTTGTTTGAAATTGATCATTAAAAAAATCTTGTTCTTTCATATTGAGTTTTTGGTGATCTGGTTGTAACTTGTTACTGAGTGTTGGTTTTTGAGAACTCGTTCTGAATGATAGCGAGTTGAGTTACTTACTCCGATTCTTGCTGGTTTAATCTGACTCACTCCTGGTCACACTGAGTTGCTGTGACTCGTTGGTGCTTTGTGCTCTATTCTGGATAATTGAACCGGTTCTGGTACTTTCCTATACCGCTTCTCTTTTCTGAAACACTGACGTTTCAGCTCTGGTATAATTCTCTATACTCCTTTCATTTCTTAGAGATATTATTAATCTGCATTGTTTGTTTTTGATTTGTTTATTAAGGTAATTAATCATCCTCTGTTTTCCTTTGTCCAATATCTCATTTGAGAATCTGGGAATCTGAGGGAGTAGGGGATTAAAGGTTTATCACTCCTTAAACCTGCCAAACCGACAATCTATTTCAATATATTTCTGCTTGTTGATCAAATACGTATCTTGCTATTAATTTTCATTACACTGTCTATACTTGTTGTACTTTGTGTGATACATAAACTTGAATCTATGAATTTGTTTGTGCTCATGACCATTGCACATAAATTTGAGGTAGAAGTTTGGAGAGAGACTGGGGATTTTAATTTGTGGAGTCAGAAAATAAGGGCTCTGTTGTTACAATAGAGGTGTGCTGTTGCTATTGATGGGACTTGGCCTCCCGAATTTAGTATCTTTGGGAGATAGGAATTAGATGAGATTGCATAGAGTTCTATATTTCTTCATCTATCTGATACTGTAATTAGAAATGCTGGAGAAACTACCAATACACAGGGTCTTTGGACCAAATTAGAATCCCTCTATCTAACTAAATCAATGTCCAACAAATGTTAGCTCCTAAGACAATTCTGTAATTTTAGATTTAATCCTTCCTCCGGTTTGGAAGAAAACATCGACAAATTCACCCGATTGGTTCAAGAATTAACTTACTCTGATGAGAAATTGTTTGAAGATCAACAAGTTGTTGCTCTATTAAATGCTCTGGGTGATAGATACAGAGAACTGAGAAATGCTTTGGAGTATGGGAGAATTGAACTTACTGTTGATATTGTGATATCATCTCTAAGAAATAGAGAACTAGAATTAAAAACTGAAGTTAAAGATTCTATGTTTGGAGAAAGTTTGAACATTAGGGAGAAAGTTAATCATAACAAGAAAGGAAATCAATGCAACTTTAACACTAATAAGAAATGGAAACCACAATTTTCTAAGTTCAGAAATCAGTATAAGAACCAACCTAAGCCTAAGTTGCAAGTCAGAAAAGGTTATTATTGTGGCAAGACTGGATATCTCATAAAAGATTGCTTCAAGAAAGTATATGATATGAAAGGAAAATTTAATACTGATGGGCTTGCAGATATTGCATGTAATAATGAATCTGAAATACAAGGAGTTGTCCTTGTTACTACAACTAAAATGAATCTGAATGAATGGGTGCTTGATTCTGGATGTTCCTTTCATATGTGTCCTACCAAAGATTGATTCACTAATCTTAATGATCTAAGTGGTGGTCTCAAATGGGTAAAAATATGACCTGTCAAATTAAAGGTATTGGAAACCTTAAGCTGCTATTAGAAAATAACCACACTCTAGAACTATTTCAAACAAGAATTTCTTCAAATGCTATTGATTTTCAAATTCCTGAACACTTATGGTCTCGAGAGTCTCCTAATTATTTCAAACTGAGGGTATTTGGTTGTGATGTCTATGCTCATCAAGATGAAGGCAAACTTGAACCTAGCTCTCAAAAATGTGTTTTTTTGGGTTATGTAGAAGAAACTAAGGGTTATAAACTTTGAGTAAGAGAAAATGATAGGTTCATAGTCATCATTAGTAGAAATGTTGTTTTTATTGAGAGTCAGTTTCCTTGTAAAACATCTTCAGACCAAAACACTTATCATCCTACTCTTGTTAAAGAAACTGTGTTAGAAAATCAAGAATATAATCATATTGAACCTGATAATTTGATTGAGGCGGAGACTACCCAATCTGAAACAGATCAGCCTCAAAATGAATCTGAAACCGAGGAATATTTTCAAGATACTGTTCTTGAAAATTATCAGTTGGCCGGGACAAAGGTAGAAGAAATAGGTTTCCTTCTATCAAAATTAATACTGATGAATTTGTGACATTTTATTCAGAAATGGAATCTATTAATTATGAACCTGTAACTTTTGAAGAAGCTATTAACAATAAAGAATCTAAATTGTGGTTGGAAGCCATGTAAGAAGAAATAGACTCTTTAATTAAGAACAAGACATAGATTCTTGTTGATAAACCCAAATATCAAAAGATTGTAAATTGTAAATGGGTTTATATGATTAAAGAAGGTGAACCTAATATCTTAGGTAAAAGATACAAGGTCAGACTTGTAGCAAAAGGCTTTACACAAAGAGAGGGTATTCAGTATAATGAAATATTTTCACATGTTGCAAAGTAAACATCTATCAGAATTTACTTGCCTTAACAACTCATTTTAATTGGGAATTAGACCAGCTTGATGTTAAGATTGCCTTCTTAACTGGCGATCTTGACGAAACCATTTATATGTATCAACCAAAAGGTTTGAACTAAATTCAAAATCGGAACATGTTTGTTTGCTAAAGAAGTCACTTTATGGCTTAAAATAGGCTCCAAGGCAATTGTATAAAAAGTTTTACTCATATGTCCAGAACTTGGGATTTTCTAAGAGTATTTTTGATTCCTATTTTTACTTCAAATAGGTCAGGAGGACCTGAATCTATTTACCTATTATTATATGTTGATGATATGCTTCTTGCCTGTCAAAATAGATCTGAAATGGATTCTGTTAAAGAAAAACTTAAAGCTGAATTTGAAATGAAAGATCCGGGGCAAGCAAAAAGAATTTTAGGCATGAAAATCAAAAGAGATAGGAAAAACTATGTTTTATATGTGAATCAAAACTACTATGTAAATAAAGTGTTTGAAGAATTTACCATGACTAAATGCAAATTTATGACTTTGCCTATTGCAAATCATTTCAAACTTTCTAGTGAACAATTTCCTAAAACTATCGAAGAACATGATAGGATGAGTATAATACCATATGCTAATGTTGTTGGCTCTATTATGCACCTTATGATTTGTACTAGACCTGATTTAGCTCATGGAATAAGTACTCTTAGTAAATATATGGCTAATCTTGGTAAAACACATTGGTTGGCTATTAAATGGATTATAAGATATTTAAAATGTACAACTGAATTGGGATTAAAGTTTCATAGATATAATGAAGGTGTTATCCTAAAGGAATACACTGATTCTGACTTTGTAGGTGATTTGGATAAGAGAAGGTCTACATCTTCTTATGTGTTTACTTCTTGTTATGATTGTGTTAGTTGGAAATCTCAATTACAAAAAATTGTAGTCATATCTTCCACAGAAGTTGAATATATTGTAGCTTGTGATGCTGTCAAAGATGGACTATGGTTAAGGGGTATTTTAAATGAATTTGGCTTTATAAATGAAGTGGTTAAGATCTATACCGATAACTAAAGTACTCTTCCTTTAACTAGAAATCATGTTTTTCATGATAGGACTAAACATCTTAATATTAAATTTCATTTGGTTAGAAATATGTCTGAAAAAAGTTTGATTAGTTTGATTAAAATTCCAATTGAATATAACCCTGCTGATTTTGGTACCAAAGTATTACCTCTAAATAAATTCAAAAATTGCGTGAAAACTATGAATATAACTTGAATGTAATGAATTTTTTGTTAGTTTCTTTAGTAACTTTATTTTTGTTTTTCTCCAAATTGATTATTTCTTTTTTTTTTACAGGAACTATAGAGCAAATGAAACCAGTACTTATGCTTGAATCCACAAAAGAATACCAAGAATAGATCAGTAAGGTGGATATTGTTATTTGGGCTGCCTCTCTATTATGTGGTTTGGTCCTCTCTTTTGTCTATGAGATTTGCTGTGTTTTGGGCCACCGATTTGCTTTGTTTAAATTGTATAATCTTGGCCTTTCACCTAGCATGTCTTGGACCATTGGATTGGATAGTTTAAAGATTGTTTTTATAACCCATTTCTCTCTGGATTCTTCGATTTGGAACTGTTGCTATTATATGGTTTTCTCTTTTGTTTTCTCCTCTATTCATCTTATTAAGATCTTCTGTTTTGATCTTAGTAAATGTTTTAGTGATATTAATTAGTGTATTTTGTATACACTAAGTGATTGTGGGGAGAGATTTTGTATAGAGAGGCTGGAGAAAACATTAGTGAAGAAATTGAATTCTTCATACATTTGTGAACTGTTCTTTGGGATTCTTAATGAATTCGAGCGTAATCTACTTGGTTGATGCTCAACGGGCGAGTATGCTTTTGAAACTGAACATCCGGACCCAAAGGGGAGAAAAACTCTGTGTGTTCTTCGTTTCCGCATTTCGTTTTTCCAATTCTTCGTTTTTGTTATGTAATGTTTTTTATTCCGAGACCAACAAATTAATTAAGCAAATTGGGGCTATATGCATTCACATGTTTAATAAAAGTGGGATAGTATATAAAAGTAGCGTGTGTGTATATATAGCATTTAAATAAGTGAATTAATAAGGATAATGTTGGAATGTAACGTTATTGAATATAATATATTTTTAAAAATTTTGTAGGAATAAATTTAGAGTGTGATAGATACATTAGAATGATGGATGAAAATAACGACCCCTTTAGTTATTTGAGAAAATTAGGATTTATCAATTATAGTGAAAATTTTGTTTTGTGGCTGACATTACAATTTCTTTATCCACTCACAATCTTAAAAATAGCGCAAAGTATGTTTTGTGTATGGGTGTGCTACACGTAGATTACAATTTTACGAATTTATTTACCAATAGAAGATGTGACGAAATTTGGTTAGGTCAAACTTTCATCAACCAAATAATAATAAAAAAAAGCCTTCCCAACTTTCTTTTTCATATATCGTCAATTAGAACAATAAGGTTTATTGTACATTCATCCCTTTACATCAACTTTGACATCTCTTTTGTTTTCAAAAAAAATATGGCGAAAAAAGTGTTTTTTTTTTAAAAATTGTCCAATGATGTGTTATCACGTGATGCAATGTAAACAATGATATTAAAAATGATTTACATGTAGCATGATTGATATTAGAATCCTAATCATCATGTTTTCCTTAAAAAAAGTTACGACCAACAGGATTCACAGGAAATTCAAAGCACACTATTCAATCTCAAAATTCAAAAATTTCAAAAATGCATTTGTCCAAAGAGTTTTTAGCATAAAATGTCCATACGTGTGAAGTTTATTGAGCAAAATGTCCATGAGTTCCATTTTTTTTTTTTTGCATTTTCACTCATATTTCCATCTTTTATTACTAAAATCATCATTTTAATCCAGTTTTTAAATAAAAGTCGTGAAATGACAAATGTATTCTCCTATTTAAAAAAAAAAAAAACAAATTGCAACAACGACCCAAAACTTTGAAACACTAGTATACTTCACCAAACCTTTCATTTGTTACAACACTTTATCTTTTTCCACCCCACCCACCCCACCCCAAATCAAAACCAAATAAAACCGTCATCATCATCCCAAAACGGCCCGCCACCGCCACGGCCACCGCCACCGCCACCGCCACCGCCACCGCCATCGCCATTGCCATCTCCATCACCATCACCATCACCATCACCATCGTCATCACCATCTCTTCATCCACCCACCATAGCCATCACCGCCTCTCCCGTAACCAAAATTAGTATTTACATAAACCAAAACCTAATTTCAAATAAATACCAAGCCCTTATTTGGTGCGGATTAAAATAAGATTTTTAGTAGATTTTAACATATATTGATGAAATGTGATGGAAAAGTTGTGACACCCATAAAATACGTGCTTGAAATGAATTGTCGACTTTGACTTACATTAAAATCTAGAGTTTAATCGGAATCAAATGTTGAAATTTTTGTTCAAAAATCAATAAAAAGTGTGTGGAACAAAAATGGAATTGAGGGCCAAAACTTTGGCATATGTGATCGCATAGACCATAGCTTGCAAGGTTTGTACGCCCTGCCATTGAACAACCCATGCGGTCACATATGCTTGTTCTATGCGGCCGCATAGAGTTAGCCCTTGTTTGACACACATTTTTTCAAAACTCATTTTCAACCATATATTTTTTAATAAAATAATATTTTTTTTATCACACAATAATTTTCCTTACTTTTAATCACATATTTCCCACTATATCTATATTTAAAATACATTTTTTTCTCAATAATACCCATCAAACACACCCTTAAGAACTAACCATTGGTCGGTTTTTTCAAACTGAAATTTAGTGCCTTTATTGGATGGAAAATCGCCACTTTTCATCATGTTTAGCACTATTTGTTGATTGATATCTATAAATAGATGTCTAATGATCAATACAAAATAATTGAAAATCAATTTTTGAGATATCATATTTCATTCCAAAAAGAGAAAAGATAAAAAACTCTCTTCTTTCATATTCAAAATTCTAGTTTTGTGTTCTTGAGTTTTGAAAGAATTATACTAATGTTTTAAGTGTTTATTCTTTTTTCAAAGCTTGATAAATCCTTCAAACCATTTACCAAGAATCCCTTTAAGCGTCAAATTCAATCTAAGAGGGGGTAAATATCGTTTGAAGACAACGATTAAGTGTTTGAGCTTTCAACTTTTATTTTGATTTATCTTGATTATATTATTTCGTTTCTTCTCCAACCCCTTGTGTGGAAGCATTAATTCCAACATCAAACATGAGCTAAATCTCAAAAAATAAAAATTATACGCAAAACAAAGGAAAAACACATAAAAATTGAAGCCGCTTCACTCATTGCATTGAGTGCGGCATCCTATTGCTCAAATAATCTATATGATATGACTTTTAAATGGCATGCCAAAGAGCATTAAATTCTCTCTATATATTCATTTGACTCTCTCCATCCTTGATCTTTTTTGTTGTAAACATGTCATTAAATGACCTTATTATACCATCGGTTGTGGAAATTAATTTCTTGTTTCATGGCTAGATGGTGATTGACGTGTTAAAAGTGGTTTCATTTGATTTTTCATAAATTGTGTTGTAAAACAAATAAGATATCAGAATATCTCTGATACCACTTGTTGTGAAACAAACCACCGAATTGAGTTGTTAAAATTATATGACACAATAATATAGTATTTAATCAAGCAAAAGAATTATAAAGACAAGAAATATAGTAGAGGAATTAATAGATTTTATTGATTTAAGAATAATAGAGAAGAGGGAAAATTACAATAGATTCTATAATTCTAGTAATTTATTTTCTCACACTTTTAAAATTGTATAGAAGAGCCTAATATTTATAGAGAATGTGTAGAGGACATCAAAACCCTCTTAGTAGAGTTATTGATGAAGTAGGATGCCAAAAAAAATCGAGTTCAAAACAAAATAGGAGAAGAAAACGCAGAAAAAGGAACAAAATAGGAGAAGAAAACGCAGAAAAATGAACAAAACAGGTAGTGCCGCCTCATGCCGGGCGCTGCGGCGCCGGACAATCTGCTCGATTTTTTTTTTCTCAATCTCAAACTCTTCTTCAAGTCTAATACCAAGTTTTTAACTCCCAATGAGTTTTCAAAATATAACTTCAACTTGACATAGGACTCCAATAGCATTCCAAATTGAATTCTCCTTGATGTGCACTTCAATTAAAATTCTTCAATACCTCAAACACTTCAACAAAGGAATTTGGATAGCACCCAAATTCCAACAATCTCAACCTTAACACAAATTTCATTCAAGGAATGAATAGGCTTCTTCAACAATAATCAAAAATTAATTTTTCCAACAAAACACAATATTTCACATCTTCCAATGAATCCAAGCACTATTCTTATAGAATTATCTTAGATTCTCAAAAAATCATAATAATTTTATAATTTACCAAATTGGGCTATAACACGTCCTAAAGCATAATCAATACCAAATGCTTTTAACGAAGGCTCCTTTCTAGATTGAACGCATTCTTCTTTACTTAGAACATGTTTAAACAAAATCAATATCCACATACCTTGTTCCACTAGGTCATCTCTAGCAGTTGAATACAATTGCACCGCAGGTAATGATGGCAAAGTTGCATTACCCATAATTTCGAAACTCCACTGAGCTGTATGCTTCAAATATGACAATTTATGAGCTCCTAAAGGTATTATACCAAACTGAATGTCCACCACGGTACTGAACCTGTGGTGATTGACTCTTCTAGATTTTGCACGATCCTATAAGATGTATAACTGAGACCTTTTCCGCCCCTCCTATACAACTTGGGCATTCCTGAAACGTTCAAAATCACCTCCACCAAAGAACTCGTAACCTTTTGTATCAAGGATAAACAACGAAATGAGATTCTTTTTCAAATTCAGAATATGTTGAACGTGGCCAAGTGTTCTAATTGTTTCAACCCAAAGTTTCAATCTGACCGTACCAATTCTAGCAACCTAACAAGGTGCGTTGTTTCCCATAGCCACGACATTTTTGGAAATAGTTTCATATGTAGAAAACAAGCCCTTATTAGGACACATATGAAACACACATACTGAATCAAGAATCCAATCCTCTGGTTTAGACTCAACGTCAGAAATGGCCAAGAGATCTCCATCAATGTTCTCCACGAGGTCTGCTTCGCCTGAAGTATCTGATTGCTTCCCATATCAATTTACAGCCAACTTTTCTTTATTCTGCAATTTATAGCAACCTTCTTCATGTGCAATTTCTTTTTGCAGTAATTACAAATTTGATTAGTGAACTTAGATTTCGATCTGTCCCTTCCAGAACCACCATGAGCAATCATGTCTTCTCCATCTCTGGCCTCAGAGACCAAATGCTTCATCTTCTCGTTTGAATATAAAACATCATACACCTCGTCTATGGTGAGAATATTACGACTATACAATATCGTGTCTCTAAATGAAAAAAGCAAAGTGGACAACGAACACAGTAGGATCAATGTCAAATCTTCTTCATCATACTCTACTTCCAAAGTTTTCAAATCAGGGACGATCTCTTTAAATACAACCAGGTGATCTTCCAATGATCCTCCTTCTGCCATTCGATGAGAGTATAAACGATGCTTGAGGTTCAATTTACTTGTCAGACTCAGCCGGGTGATCTTCCAATGATCCTCCTTCTGCCATTCGATGAAAGTATAAACGATGCTCGATGTTCAATTTACTTGTCAGACTTTTAGTCATGCACAATTGCTCCAACTTCTACCATAAAGCAGTTGTTGAATTCTCATTCAACACGTCCTGAAGAATAGTATTTGATAGATGAAGATGAATGTGAGAAACCGTCTTCTTATCCTTTCGTAATTTCTCCTTCGAGGGCCAAGTTGCGGACATCTTGTCAATTCCCAGCAACACATCATCCAAATCCAGTTGTGCGAGTACTGCACGCATCTTAACATGCTCCGATCCAAAAAATGAAATGTCATACTTCATGGAAGCATCACGAACAAAAAAATCAAACAAGTTAAACCATGTGCTCTTGCTGAACTATTGAACCTAGTCTCTGATACCACTTGTTGTAAAACAAACAAGATACCAGAATAGTTTTGATATCACTTGTTCTGAAACAAACCACCAGATTGAATGTTAAAGTTATATGGAACAATAATATAGTATTTAATCAAGCAAAAGAATTATAAAGATAAGAAATATGGTAGAAGAATTAATAGATTTTATTGACGTAAGAATAATGGAGAAGAGAGAAAATTACAATGGATCCTATAATTCTAGTAATCTATTTTCTCACACTTTTAAAATTGTATAGAAGAGCCTAATATTTATAGGAAACATGTAGGAGACGTCCAAACACTCTTAGTAGAGTTGTTGATAAAGTATGATGCCAAAAAAATCGAGTCCAAAACGAAATAAAAAAAAGAAAACGGGGAAAAACGGAACAAAACAGGTGGCGCCGGGCAATTTGCCTGATTTTTTCTTCAAATTTTTCTCTTTATTCCAAACTCTTCTACAAATCCAATATCAAATTTTCAATTCCTAATGAGCTTTCAAAATAAAACTTTAACTTGACATAGGACTCCAATAACATTCGAAATCGAATTCTCCTTGACGTGCACTTCAATTAGAATTCTTCACTACTTTAAACACTTCAGCAAAGGAATTTAGGTGTGACCCAAATTCCAACAAATTGAATATACTTCTTCATGGGGTGGGATTTGGAACATTACAAGAATCCGAACTGAATTTTCATAGCTGTGGAAGCTGCTAGGTGTTTTTTCCCTTTGTTCTTGCTTATAATTTTTATTTCTTGGGATTTAATATCTATTTGAAATCAAATTTTGGTTGAAGAAGATAAAGTGTTGTAACAAATGAAAGGTTTGAAGAAAGTTTACTAGTACTTCAAAGGTTTGAGTCTTTTGTTGAAATTAGTTCTTCTGCTTTTTTTTTTTTATTATTTAAATATGAGGGCATTTGTCTACTTTTTATTAAGAAATTGGATGAAAATGATGATTTTTTCAATGAAAACTAAAAATAGGTGTGGAAATGCAAAAAAATAAAAATAAAAAAATGAAACATAAAGAGGACGTTTTGTTTATGAACTCCAACACATATGGACGTTTTCTGCTAATAACGCTTTCGCCAAAGCCCATAGTATGTTTTTTATATTTTTATTTTATTCCCAAATCCCAAATCTTTTTATTTTCTTTGTATATTATACGAAAACATTTTTAGTAAAATTACAAAATTTTATTCTTTCTATATTCTTATTTATAACAAAATATTGACATCTAATTTACCCTTGTTCGATCCTCGTTTTTTAAATTACGTTTTTTTCTATTTTCTTTTTAATCACACATTCTTTAATAATATAATTTTAAACACAACTCAAAAAAATTCTCTTTATTTTTAATTATACATTCTCCATTAATATACTATTTCAAAATGCATTCTATACAAAAATGGGGCTCAAACATGCCTAAAATATCTCTTTATTCTTTCTTTATAAATGACCTATATAAGTTATTTTTAAACTTTTATTTTGTGGTAGAATTTTTTGTTATTATTTATTTTTATAATTTTGTAATAATTTTCTTTGAAACTACTTTTGTTCAAATATACTTTTCTCTATTTTCTTTTTAATCACACGTTCTTCAATATAAATAATATTACTCGTAAATTCAAAACTTTTCTTAGCCCATATTTGGTATACATTAAAATTTTCATTTTCATTATTCAACAACACATTTTCAATAAAATAATATTTTTCATCATATCAATAACTTTTCCTTCTTTTTCAACCACACATTTTCCATCAATATACTATATCAGAATACATTATTTTAAAATAATGTGGTTCAAACACACCTTTATTTTTTAACCATATATTCTATATCAATCTAATGTTTCAAAATACATTCTACTCCAATAATAGGTCTCAAATAGGCCATAAATAAAAGATAGTACGTGATCTTTAATTCTTTTTAATGTTATTGATTACTACCGAATATTTTATTAAAAAAAATCAAAGCCAAACTATGTAAATTTTAAAATTTTGGGTCTACAATTAGGCGACCATCTAACCTTCATAGCATAAATCTCTTTCCCTTACTTTTAATTTCTTTAAATCAATTAAAATGAGCTAGAAACATAAAAAAAAAAAAAAGAGTTGCACAATTCTACCATGATTGAGAAAAAGGGAGAGAAATGCTTTGGATCATGTGACAAAATTTTCATCCTTTACGTATAATGCATGGTAGGTGCGCCACTTTCCGCAACCTCTACGCATCACTTGTAGCCTTGCCTAGTAAGCATTTCCTTTTGATAATCCAAACGTGAATAAGAAGCTGCTTCATCGAGAATCTAACAAAATGGCCTTCAATTCCCTTTTATTAATATGTAGATCCAAATGCCCAAAATCCTATCATATATTAGTAGTTTTTAATTGGCCTTATTAGCATAAAGCCTTATATTAAGTTTGGTCCACTATACATCACTGGCCTACTTCTTGTGATGTTTATGAGAATTCAGGACCCTCCACCACCGACCTTGGTACGAAAATATAGAGCCCACGCCACTCGTGGCTCGGGTTACTCCACACACTTCAATAACATTCACTTTTATTTTTTTTGTTTTTTGGGGCAGATTCTGATGTTTGAGCTTTTGAGATTTTAGATTTGAAAAATAAATTCATAAAGGGAAAGGTAGATAGCGAAAGTTTATAGAAAAGATCAAAATATCACGTTTAAAATTTAAATTTGTTCATTCGCACACGAATGCCGAGAAAGATAGTTGTTTATTTTAATCAAATTCAATTAATTGCTATAAGGTTTATAACTCGTATTTAAAGTAGTAAAAATTCTTGACGGCTAAACTCTAGATAATGATGTCGACAAAAATTAAAAATTCAAATATTCGGAATTAATCGGAAATATATGGAATTAAATTTCGAATTTATTAAATATAACAAAATTATCCAGAAAATAGATAAACACAGAGAATACTAAACAATAGAATTTGGCCAAAAAATGTCGAACTTGCTTAATGGACAGTTTCCACTCAAAGTGACACCCAAAAAATCATGTATTTCAACATCGATCCCGCTTCTCCATAAAATCTTCTTCATCAAAAGTCACACATCCATAACTTTGAAACCATTATAGCTTGAACCAGTGTCTCGACGAACATTAGAACACAGACGGATTTAGGGGTGATTTGGTTGGGCTATCAGTCCCCAGCCTATTAATTTTTTTAGTGTAAATTTTCTTCTTGTAATTTTTTTTATGTGTAGGTATTAGTTCGGCTTGTGGTCCGATATGCATGAAAGTAATAAATATGCAAGAACCGGTGGGATGTATTATCACTCCATTGTCTTGTTATAGATTTTGCTGTCATCTAAAGTATGAGACACCTTCTTATTCAGAGATTGTGGGCGGGCGATCTTCCCTCAAAATAAATACTTTCTTCATTTGGTCAAAAAATTGTGCTACATGAACCGTGTGTACAACAACTCAAGAACAGTGCGACATTGAAAAGGCAGATCTCTTCCTTTATTCGTGTTGCATTAGAGTTATTCAAAATTCAATATTTATTTTAGGTAAAAATAAATACGGGATTTTTTTTTTTTTTTTTGTCGAAAATTATTTGATCCTTTAGATAAGACCGCTTAAATATAATATGAGACATAAAGATTCAAAATTCACTAAATACAAATGTGTTATACCTTTGATTAAATAAAAAAATCAACTTATTGCGAGAAACGGGAAAAAGTACTCATTATAACTCATCAAAACAAATGTGCATCTCATATTCGACAATAAGTTTTATGTAAATATTAAATATTAAAATTTGGAGTTCCATCTCAAAATGTCAATCTTATTAAGAAGAGTAATCCAAATCGTTATATGTTGAGTTATATTTCGATATTTAACCAATATGGGATTTCTCCCTTAATATGCTACCGCAATTTGGTAGCTAGTTTGAGGCTTTGAGTAGGCCGATCTTGAAATCCACGTGTTCGTTTCTAAGTCTTAATCAGATCGAATAGTCTTTGATACCGTATTAAAATTTGAGATTTCATCGTAAAAGATTAACTTTATTAAGAATAGTAGTTCAAACCCTTATACGTTAGTTTATATTCCGATATTTAACTGACGTGAGATTTATCCATTACATTAACTAATCCAACATTCCAAATAATAGTTCTGAACCAATACATACCTTACATCTTGAGAAAGACGAGTAAAAACATAGGATGTGTCTAATTTTTGTCTTCTAACTTATAATTTTCTTCTTATTTTGATAAAAGGAGTTTCGATAGTTTTTCTTATACTTATCGATGACATAATCCCGTAGTATGTAAATACAAATAGATCTATAATCATCTTTCTTTTTTGGTCGTACTGTTCAATAATTTTAGTTTCAAGACGTCTATCCAAGACATGGGTAGCATTATTAAATTACCTTCAATATTTTTATGCTTGTTTTCATAATGGCCAAATATTCTCTATAACGTCAATAATTGATTGTGTGAATCCAAACAAGTGTATATTGTTTATTTGGTACCTAAATCCGCACACGAAAATACCAAAAATACGCTCATCTATTCTTCAATCTCGTTGGTTATCATGACCAAACATACCTTCAGAGTATGATAAAATACTAAATTAGATAATTTTGATAAAAGTTGATGAATGCGCTGCTTAAAGTTGATAAAAATTATATGAATCCCATAAAATATGTGGTCGAAAATTATTTTGAGGAAAAAATAAGTTTTAAAATATAGAGACCAAATAGGGGCTCGATAAAGTTTGATGGGGTCAATTCTTTTCATTAAGTTTGAAAAGTTCACAAACAATTGACTTAATCAAACTTAATGACAACAGAATAAATGTGTTCCAACTCATTATGAGTAATAGTTTTGCCGTCTTGATTTGGTTTTTAGGGTTTAGAATTGCGTGGTGTTTGGGGTTGATTATAAGCCGGCACCGACTAATTTAAGAATGCAGCAGCTGGCACAAAGCGTCGGCAGTTGCACGAGTGGACTAAAAGAATGCCACTCAATGATATTCAGTCGTCCAACCCGACAGGATTTTATTCTTCCTACTTCATGTTTCTTGTACCATCTCTCTACGTCCATTTAATCTTGAATTTCTCTCATTAAAGTTACCTATTAAGATAAAATATATTAGCCCATGTTTGGTTTATCTAAAAAAAAAAAAATTGATTAAATATTGGGTCACCACACATTTCATGAGACTCATTAACTTTCATTTTATCAAAATGTATTAAATTCTGATTTCTAACTAAACCAAACATGGGCTTAATAACGAGATTGAAGCAAGAAACTAGATGTGTGTGTTGGATTGTAAGTGAGCAAGAGTAAGGCCTTGTCCGGGAGAGCTTTTTTTTTTTTTATCGAAAAAACTGATTTTCTAATCGTTTTTTTTTCAGCAAGTGGGTGCCATATAGAGATAGAATTCAGCTGCCTGATCATACCAACGATCTAAAAAGCAATCAAAAGTGGCTGAAAATTGGAAACAGACAAGGGGGCTAAGTTAGACTGAGCTCAAAGGGACGTGAGTAGATTCTCTTAAGTTAGGAAAAACGAAGGAATTAGTGCTATAAAAAATTTACGACTATAATTGAGCAAGTTAAAGTTGGATCCTTGGCTAAGAGGGATGTATGAACAAGCAAATGAAAAGGACATTTCTTGATCAATACATATAATATAATTCATCAAAACTTTGATTTCCTTGAATTCTTATTATTTTAATTTTTATACATATTTGATGTCATGAAGATAATATTATTAATTTTATTTCAATTTTTATCCATATTTGGTGTCATGAAGACATGAACCGAGTCATGATTACTTAAAATATTGCATTCGGAATTATGTATTTTGAATTCAAATTTTAAAATAATCCTTGTTTTATGTTACCATAAAACGGATTTCCATTTCATTTATATATTGATATTATTATTAGCCATAACTCTAATTAAGTAGGCCGTGTGCAATTTGATATGCATCAAATGACAAAAAATGACAGCCTTAGCTTGGCTTTTTATTGATTGGATTTGTTTTCCTTTTCCTTACATAGCCAATGAGCATAATTGCATTTTAAAAAAATATATATATATTATATAGCTGAGAATTTTCCCTTTTCCTGTATTTTTTTTAAGAGTTCAAAACGTTTTCTTGTTATATTATGACAGGCTTGTTATACGTTACTGAACATAAACAGATAATATAATGAACAAGATTTTAATTTCTGTTGAATCGTGCAGAATTGCCATAAATAAAATTGGCATCAATGGAGGCTTTTTTTTGTTTGTAAATTAGACATTTGTCAAGCAAAGAGATGATCCTTTAGAATACAAAAACTGGATATGTTCCAAACAGGTCCTACGCTTTTGGCATTAAAGAATGTTTACGAAAAAAATGATAAAATTGTTCAAAGTACAGTAATGTTATAACTCCATTGACAAGACCTCCACTCATGCAAAGAAGAAAAAAAAAAAGTAGTATTTTTTTTGTTTCATTTGAAATTTATTTGACGAGGTCAAAAGAAATTTTTTGGCTTCCACTCTAGCTGCCGAAAGATTGTATAAATACAATTTCATGTGCAATAGACGTATCACATTGAACACTTCATTTTCAAGCTATATATTTCTGCATATTTATCGAATTTTCTCCCGCTACTTTTCTTAAGTTACGGGGAATTTCCATTTCTTTTCGTTTTCGAGACATCCCTTCATCTCCTATTAGTTTGAATACGAGTCAAACCTATTAGTTTGAATACGAGTCAAATCTCGTTGGACTGTGTAAAGAATAATCATATATTTGCTTGTCTATCGACGGTGAATGTGTGTTTCTGATTTCATTTTGCTTATCATTTTCTCGTAGAAAAGTCCTCAGGGTATCTTCAGATAGAAAGGGACAATGGCAAAAACTGCAAGATATACAGTGGAGAATGAAATGGGATGTGGTCTAATGGGAGCATTTCTCCAACTAAAGAACTTGAGGCAAAGAAAATCTGTCCTGTTTCAAAGTACTCCAACTTCAAGGAAGCAACCTGAGAATTCCAGTGAAATCGGAAGTCTGAAATCCTTAAAATCGGATAAGAATCCATCCAAAATGGTCCAAAAATCATTGGGCAAGCCTGTTTCTGTTAGGAGAAAGCGTTCAACTTCTCGTGATCAAGGTACCGGAATATCAGATGCAACGAGAAGTTCAATGTCGTCCTCCAACAATTCGAGCTCGAATGGAGTGTCTCAACATGTAAATTCGTCCAACATGGGAAGGCACACCAAAGGAACTTCCTTCACCTCGAGTGATTTCAGCCTGACAGTTGCTGATCAAAGTAAATCCGACTCAAATGGAACATCGTATCGAGCTTCTGCGGGCAATGTCATGCTTTTAGGCCATTTGGGTAACTTGAAGCACCAGGGGAAGCAGAGCACATCAAATAGATTGGAGATTCAGGAGAAAATGATGAAGAAATCCAATGAAATGACCCCTCGATTTGGAAACATATTGGGTAGTTTATCAAATAGATTGGATCCTGATGTTTTGAAGTCCTTAGGGAATGAAAAGTATAAGCAGGCAAAGTACGAGGAGGCCTTGGCATTATACGACCAAGCAATCGCTATTGATCCGAGCAAGGCTTGCTATTATAGCAACAAAAGTGCAGCCTTGATGGGTTTAGGCCGCCTCATAGAGGCAGTTTTTGAATGTAGAGAGGCTATCCAGATAGATCCTCTGTACTTTAATGCTCACCGTCGTCTAGCAAAATTGTATTTAAGGTAACATATATTTACGTCTGGCGAGAATAAAAAAAGAGAGGTTAAAATCTTGTTTATTGTATTGTCACCTGCGTTTACCATTTTCTTGAGGAATTTTCTCACTACTTTTCTCATAGATTGGGAGAACCCGAGAAAGCATTGTGTCACTACAAGTGCTTGGGGCGCAAGGCTGGCATTGAAGACATCGTTCAAGCTCAAGCTCTCAAGACGTGCCTTGACAGCTGTTCTGAAGCTCAGAATCTAGGAGATTGGAAAAAATTGCTGAATGAGTCTCAGATTGCACTGTCCTCAGGAGCAGATTCAGCTCCACTGGTCAGTACTTCACACCATTAGTCTTATGCCATATTATGTGCATGTAAAAAATGCTAAATATTTCTTTTAACTGTTTTTCTACAGATCTATGCAATGAAAGTGGAAGCACTGATGAAACTTCATAGGCACCAAGAGGCATGTAAGGCTATCAAGACAGGCCCGAATTTCAGCATTCCACTCTGCACTCAGTTTTTCGGCTCCTCTGCCACCGCTGCACTACTAATCATTCGATCCCTGGTTTACCTGGCCATCGGCAGGTCAGTTGAAATTTTCGTAGAATGCTGTTCACGCACAATTTCCTCTAGAGTCGACTATTTTATTCAAAGGAATGTTATACATTCTATTCAGGTGTTCTGACATTGAGGATGCACGACTATTTTTAAATGTCTGACAGGTTTGAGGATGCTATGGCTGCTGCTCAGAATGCTGTAGGACTTGATGCAAGACATGAATCAAGTTTGATAGCAAAAAGGGTTAAATTTGTGGCATTGGCTCGATCAAATGGTAACCAGCTATTCAAAGAATCCAGGTTTTCAGAGGCTTTTGCTGCATATACAGAAGGACTAGAACATGATCCTTATAACTCAATTCTACTCTGCAATCGAGCCGCTTGCCGATTCAAATTAAGCCAGTATGAGAAAGCAATAGAAGATTGCACAGCAGCTCTTAGCGTGCGTCCCTCGTACAGCAAGGCCAGATTGCGTAGGGCTAATTGCAACTCTAAGGTATCTCCCTCTCGAAAATATTATTTTCCTGTTTCAATTGCCTTTTTCGTCTCATTTTCCACTTTCAGTAAGTGATGTCTATCGAGTCAGGCTAGGTAGGTTATAGATAAGGCCAGAACAACCTAAGTTATTTAAAATAAAAAAAATTGCCCTTACGGGTCCCAGACTCCCAGTGCCAAGCTTGGCAACCCACAACCGATAATAGGCTTGTCCACTTTGAGACACCACTACTTTCGTCCTCCATTTTCCCAATGGGGAAAATGAGGTAATGCTTCTGATCAACATTATCAGACCCATTAATCGTTTATCCGTTTCTGATTCATGTAAATCAGTTGGAAAGATGGGATGCTGCAATTCAAGATTACGAGGTTTTGATGCAAGAAATTCCTGGAGATGAGGAAGTAACTAACTCATTGTTGGAGGCAAAGCTGCAACTCAAGAAACAGCATTTTGGTGATCATAAGGAAACACAAGTTGGCAACAAAGATTTCAGATACTTTATAGACGCACCTGATAATGGTCTTTGGGAAAGAAGACTAAAATCGAACACACATGGCCAAATTTTGGAGAGCTAAGGGAAAGAAGGCTAAAATCAAACAAAAATGACTTCAAATTTATGATTGGCATTCTGCTGTAGCTGTGAGATTAAATTATGAACTGGCTTGACAAAAAAATTTGAGGGATTTTCTTAAAGTTTTTGTTTTAGTTAGAGAATCTTTTAAAGTTGATTTTTGTCTGTGGAGACAGGTTATGACTGATTAATTAGAATTTGCCTTTTTTCTTGGGAATTCTTGATTGCTGGCTTTATGAATAAGCTAGAAAATGATAAGTTGATTGATCTCAAAAGTTGTTGGCTAGTGCTTTTTATTTAACTCAGGCATGTGGCAAGGGGTACATGCCTCTTTTGTTTTTCCATTTTACTTTGTATGCTATGTACACAAATTGACAAATGTGAAAATTCTGCGTTGGATCAATTTTAGGGGTTTTTTTTGAGTTGCAGAGATGAGGGTATTTTCGATTGGAAGTTGAATTGTTTGAGTTCACATAACCCTTTTGAGGGTGAATTTAGATTAGAAACATTTTATGATAGAATTGCAAGAACTCGAATCTCCAATATCCTTATGAACATACAAATTTCCAACATCCATTAAATGCGTCCGGAGGTTGGTTCGTTACTTAGTCTAGTATTAAGTTTTTATTTTTATCTAATTGGTTGTTTGAGATAACAAGTTGAGGTCAAAGTTTATAGTTAATTTCAATCACCAAAAAATTTATAAACTTTTCAATAATATATTTCATCAACTTTTATCAAATTTTGTTAAAACTTATATCAAATAACCCTTAGATTAGATGACTTGGATGCGGTATACGTTGGGCCAATATTGGGCTTCTCCATTCTTAGAAAAGTGGCTATATCTATTTGGAAAAATTTCATATCTAGGCCGTGATCAACTCTCTTTAAAAAATGCATTCTTTCAAATACTCATTATCAACCACACAATTTTCAATAAAATAATATTTCACGCAAATTCAAAAAAAATTCTTCTTTTTAACCACATATTTTCCATTACATCATTACTTAAAATACATTCTTTCATTAAGAATGTGCATCAAATAGGGGTCTAAGAGATTAACTATGATTCATTTCAAAATTAATAAACAAGGTTTAAAATTTTAAAAATCATTTATTAATTTTAATTTTGAAATAAAAATATATTTTATAAATTAAATATATTAATGTCATAATTCTATATAATTTGATCGCAAATTATTCTTCAATCACAAACCAAAAAAATTACAAGTCACAAATTATTTCACGGTCACAAATAAAAAAAATATTATAGGTCACAATTTATTCATCGATTACAATAATTTTTTTTTATAGATCACAATCACAAATTACAAATTTTATAAGTCTCAATTCAAAATTTTAAGTTACAATTTATCGGTCACGTGATATTTTTTTTTCTCACAATATCCAATTTATTGGTCATGATCTCATTATATAATTGGTCACAAACACTCTTAGTCCCCATTTAACACTCATTAATTTCTCATTCTCATTCTTCATTTCAACCACACATTCTCCAAATAAAATAATATTACACACAAATTAAAAACTTTTCCTCACTTTTCCACCACACATTCTCACATCAATCATTATTCCAAAATTTTTCTTTTTCTCAAAATGGGTTTCAAACAAGGACATAATCACCTACCCAACCAACCCAACCTCAATCCACCATGACACCAACCGAAAGCAGCTCCACCTCACCACCACGATTAGTGCCACCATCACCATCATTGCCGCCATCTCCAACAAACTACCATTTTCAACTTCAAAACCACCACTACAACCACCAACAAAATCACTGCCATCAACAATATTAAAAATCTGATTTTTGAAATTGAAACTTGGAAAATCTGATTATATGTAATTTGTAGTGTCTATCTTTCTCTTCTAAATCAAGACCAGCCTTTTTCATTATTGTCTAACATCAAAAGCAGGCCCAAATTGACTAAAGAAAAAGTAGCAGCTATAGAACAGCCCAAATCATGCCTAATATTTTACAACTTTTCACTTGTGAATTATATTTTAAGTTTTAACTATTCACCCTTTTTTTATTTAAAATTTCATATTTTAATAAAGTAGTAATCACTTTAATTTCAAATTTCATCCTTTCTGTCAAGGTAAATCGCATGTAATAGAAGATGACGTTATTTGCTCAGTATTGGGATGAGTGGAATTCTTGGAGGCAGTCAAACTTTATCAAGTTGGACCGAATTGGTCGTTTTTTAGGAAGAGAAGATAGTCTTTTGGTGATTAAAATCAAGAATCGAATGGTTCATAACTTGCAAAACACTTGTCGTGTTAAAGAGAATGATACAGCCAAATTTTAAAAGCTTAATCAACGGTTGAAAAATTAAAGGGACACAATGATTGATAATTATGGAGATACACTTAATA
>CM032638.1:28577384-28639519 GCA_019097785.1 Fraxinus excelsior
GACTCAGCTTATGAACAGTAACCACCAAAGTGACTCTTTTATTTATGTAGGATAATGTAATGCCAAAATAATTATAAAAAATTGCATCAATACTAATTACTAATAAGTTACTATTTTTAATGTGCCCGTAATTTTTTTTTGCCTCGATGTTTCAGTTTATTTTAGTGACAAAATATATTTTATTTACGTCTTTTTGTTTATATTTTCCTTGACAGCCAAGAATATTATACAAATATCTAGTAATTTATAAGTTAATTTTCTAGGAAAAACGTGTCTGCTTACGAAACGTATCAGTTATCCCTATCTTTTTAAGCCACAAATTGTGATACAAACCCCCAGTTAATGATTCTCGTCCGCTAAACCTAATAGGATTCATCTTTCTTGCACGAAGTAACACGGGGTTTGGCGAAAGGGCAAGATTTGATCATGATGACGTGGTATTAAGTTGATTCAATTAATTGCAATATAAAGATAAACTAATTTTAGAAGTTAAATTAATGGTGTATAAGAATCAATTTTCAAGGGTTGAATGTTAAATTGAGAAACGACCTTTATTTTATTCTTTTTGTTAAAACAAAAAAAAGATAGTTTTCTTATCGATTGTTCCAACTCGCTCGACAAACTATTAGATAAGTCATTGAGTGCTGTTAATTTAACCTCTTTATCGTTTACTCCATTGTCTTAGGGATGATTGACAAGGGATGGGATGGTGTTGCAGCAACCATTCTCATCCTTGCTTGTCGAGGATTTCCGGGCAATATTATGAGACGGACTGGAGCAATGCGCGGATTAAAATATTCTCATTTATCACATTCATTAAATTATTATTTTTTTTTTTCAAAACTTTTCTAAATACACATCTAAAGAAAAAATGAAATTAAAATATTTTTGGATGGAGACAATGTTCCCTTCTCGTCCAGGACAATGCGGGTGAGTCGATTGCAGGAAATTGTCTCGTCCTTTCTACATATGGTGTGGGCTTTCACTAAACTAGGCTATGGGGGAGAGAGATTAGAGCCTATATTTTGGATCGTCCTTCTAAAGTCCCTCTTTGGATTTGGATTTGGATTTGGATTTGCACCTTCATTTCAAATTTTGTGTATTTTGTATGGGTAATTAACACATAACGTTTCCATTTTTAATTATTATTATGGAAAACGTCTATACCTTTTATTTTATTTTTTGTATTTTCACTCTTATATCCATGTATCATTGCGCAAAAGATTTTTTTCACATATTTTCTTGATTAAAAATTATGAAATGACGAATATACATTTCTCTTAAAACAAAAAAACAAAAGACTAATTACAATCACAGTCCCAATTTTTTTAAAAGCGCAAATAAGTCACAAATAAATTATTAAAAGAGTAATTAGTACACAATGTCACTATCTTTCACCGTTATTACGAAAAACGTTCATACCTTTAAATTTTTTTGACATTTTCACTCTTAATTACATATTTGATTGTGCAAACCATCATTTCCATCGATTTTCATCCAATTTTTCAATAAAAAACTGTGAAATAATGAATATATCCTCCTAATTAAAGGAAAAAAATATTTTTTTAATTTCTAATTCTTTAATAATTTATTTGGGACTCGTTTGCACTTTTTTTTTTTAATTTTTAAATAAATTTAATTGAAACTTGTTTGCACTTTTAAGAAAACAATTTTTTTAATAAAATAATTTATTGGGGACTCGTTTGCACTTTTTAAAAAATTAGGAATATGATTGCAATTAATTTTTTAGCCTTTTATTTAAATATAAGTGTATATTTGTCATTTCACATATTTGTATTGAGAAATTGAATGAAAATAGATGAAAATGATGGTTTGTGCAATTAAATGTATAATTATGGGTGAAAATGCCAAAAAATAAAAGTTAGAGACTTTTTGCAATAATAATGAACTGTATGGACATTATATACTAATTCCCTTTTTAATAATTTATTTTGGACTCATTTACGATTTTCAAAAAAATAAAAAATAAAAAATAAAATTGGGACTATGATTACAATTAGATTTTCTTTTTCCTTTTATTTTATTTAAAGAAAATAGTATGTTTGTCATTTCACAATTTATAATTAAGAAATTTGATGAAAATGACATTTTACGCGATAAAATATGGAAATTGTTGACATATGGTTAATTTCATCTTTAATGTTTTGATCATAACAAACAAGATTACTATTGTTTCTTACAATTGATTTTGAATGATGATAGTTCAATGTTAAATCAATTAATCATTGCCAAAATCAACACATCATAAATCAAACTCGAAATAAAGATCAAAGTAAAAGTTAAGCATTCAAGTCAAATCATTCGAGACGAGAGCTTAAAAGATCAAAATCAAAACTATTAAATCGAGCTCATGAAGAAGATCAAGATCAAAGTCAAGTATTAAAATCAAACGTCAAGAAAAATCAAGATCAAAAGTTTAAGAGTCGACATAAAAGAAACTTTGAAGCAAGATCAAAGACTAGACTTTCGAGATCAAGTGTAAAAGTATAACACTTCGACCTTTATTAATGAATGACAATAGCTAAAAATCATTTGTGCACAAAGAGTTAATTTTATATTACTTGTATGAAATATTTTTGATTAAAAGTAAGATTGATCTTTCAAAGTGATATTTAAACTTAGATCATATCTCCTAAAATAAAAAAAAAGGTTAACGATCAACGGTTAACCAGACGTCCGGTTTGACAGAAAAACTTTTGTCAATCCGAACGTCCGGATGAATGAACCAGACGTTCGGTTCATCCCTAACGGTCAATTTTTTGGCCGTTATGACCGTAACGCCTAGTTGGTCATCCGGATGAGTGAGGGACGTCTAGTTGGGCAGAATTTATTGCGTTTTGATTGTTATAAATACAACTTCACTTCGCATTCATTATAACAACTATAAGAATGATGTCTTGAGAAATATATTTGAAAAAAAATGATGGCTGTTGGTCTCGTGAGTGTTGACAGCAGTGAATTAGTGCAACGTTGGTGACTGTTGTTGGTGTTTGTGCTGTAGAATTTGTGGAATCAACAAGTTGTTGATGCTAGAAATGGTTGTTCTAGCATCATCAAGTGTTTTCCAAAATCTAAGGGATTGTTGTTGGTGCTAAAAATTGATTTTAGCATCAACCTAAATCTCCAGTGAACTGAAACCGAGAGGAAAATGAGGGAGATGAAATATCCTTACTCAGGGATTGTTTAGCTTGTAAGAATGTGAGTGAAGAGTGGGAGTGCTAGTGGGATATATGAATAGTGACATTAGAGTACAAATCCCTAGGTGGGTAATTGGACCAAGAAATTGGACTTTAGGGGTTTTTCTAATTGGACCTAATGAATTTGAGCTAAAATAATTAATTCCAGTTTTGGACTTAAAGTAATGGACTTCAATGGATTGGGCTAAAATAAATAATTTCGATATTGGACTTATATTAAATTGGATTTCAAATAATTGGGCTTGAAATTATTAAAAATTGGATTTAAATAAAATAAATCGAAATTGATAATAAAATTATTATTCGGGTTTGAATTCGATCGAATAGATTTGAATTCGTTTTTATAACGGCTAGACGAACGCGCTTTCTCTTTAAAATTAAGGTTAAAATTTAGCGACACGTTTTTCGAGAAATAATTTATTTTATTTAAAACTTCTCGGTCGCTACAATCATATTTATTAAAAAATTTATCTAATACTTGAGTTATTATTTATTATTATTCATTGAAGTGTTAGCCTCTCTAGTATTTAACTTGTTTGTATTATTTATCAAGAAATATATTCCATTATAAAATCACTTTGATAAAGTGTGTGTCGTGTTGAAATCCTTTAAAGATCAACATTGTATAAAGATCAATGCTTCTTGTTGTAAGTCACCGTGTGAGTCATATTAAGGTTCCGTAAAAGCTCAATAGTGGGTCTTGTTGAGGTCCCGTAAAGCTTAACATTATATAAAGATTCGTGCTCCTTATTTGTAATTCATCAGAAGCATTATAAAATGTTTGATTGTACTATAAGTCAATCAACATAGTGAAAAAGGTATTGCTCGTATCGGAGAGCTTGGTAACGGAGGACGTAGATCATTGCTTTGGATTGAACCTCCACAATTGTATTGTTTGCATTATCTCTCTCTTTTACTTATCGCTTTTATATTTGTGCTTATTATTTAAATTAATCTATTTAATCTTTATATGTTTGAATTTAGATTAATTCTTTGAAAAAAATTTAAAAACCAATTCACCCTCTCTTTATTAGTTATACATAAGCTATTAGAAATAAGGGTGAAAATACCAAAAAAAAGAAAGGTAAGAACGTTAATAAAAGTGAAAGATGAGAACGTTACGTGCCGATTATCCTTTTGTAAGTAAGGAACCAAAGAAAATCCAAAAAGAAATGTCATTTATCTCATTATACGAGTCCAAAATACCAAATTATTCACTATCATTTTCTGGTACTCGAATAAAACAAACTCACCATAAGAAGAAGAGAGACGAGAAGAGTAAAATTTACAAGTTACTACATGATTTGTCTAACTTTAAGTTTAACCATGCAAGAAATTGGACATTTATTATATAGACAGGCAACTTTAGTGGGCTTCTTGTGTTTTGGATTATGTCTACTTATCGTTTCAAGATTTCACTCATATAAAAATTATAATCTATACATCTATTTGGTACACATTAAATTTTTTATTTTCATTCTTCTACTCATTTTCAACCACACATTCTTTAATAAAATAATATTTTCCATCACATCAATAACTTTTCATTTTTTTTCTATCATATATCCTCCACAAATTTACTATTCAAGAATATATTCTTCCAAAATAATGTGGCTCAAACACACTATATATGAACTCACGTCTCTTCTTTTTCTCTCACCCAAAAAAGAAAGTTGCAAAATATTAATATTATGATGATCTAATACACGTGCGAACTACTCAATATACTCCCATAATATTAAATTTTCATCCTCATACTTCTGTTGCTCTACTCCCAAACTAGTCGTCTAGCTTTTGGAATTATTGGATGCCAATAAAATTTATCCCAAAACATATATTTTTCAGTAGCATATTATGGCATGGCTTACTAATATATTTATAAGGGTAATTTTGCAAAATAGAGGGTATATTTACAATCTACATACTATATTTTACAAATTTACATTTTGAATACTATATATTTTAGTTATCGGTAACAAAAAAAAAACACACACACACACACACACACATTTTGCAAGAAAAATAAAATTTATTTATAAACTCTCCATTCTAAATAGTTAAAAAGGCCAAAATATCCTTAATTTAAAATAACAAATCACACCTTATACATTAAATCATGTAACACTTTACCTCTCAGTTATTTAACTATTTTATTATTCTTTAAATCTCACCTTATACATTAAATCATGCAACCTTGGGCGATTCAGAGATCTGGGTGATAATAGACTTGTTGCTTTGGACGACAGTAGGGTATTCCATTCACGTAGATTCTAGGCGTCGCGCAGGTTTGGGCGATGCCATTACCAAATGGCAGGCTTTTACTTTGTCAATACTCCAACTTGGGCCTTTGTCCTGATTTCTCTAATTTGGGCTTCATTCATTGGATCATTCGGATTGGACTGCACTTTTAGTGAGTCAACAATTTCAACCATAAATTCTCCAAATAAAATAATATTACATACAAATAAAAAACTTTTCCACCACACATTCTCACATCAATCACTATTCTCTTCAAAATAAGTTTCAAACATGGGCTTATTGTATATGAAAAATGCTAAATGTACATAAAAAATTGTACATCAAGATCTACATTCCCTCACATGGAGGGGCTCACTCGAATATTTTATTCGAGTGGGCCCCCTACCCACGTGAGGGAGGTGTACACCGTGATGTACACCCCGATGTACCGCTAGCATGACTCATTGTATATACATGCAACTTTAGTGGGCTTCTTGTCTTTTGGATTATGTCTACTTATCGTTTCAAGATTTCACTCATATAAAAAGAAAAAAAAATATAATTTATGCCTCTATTTGGTACATATTAAAATTTTCATTTTCATTCTTCTACTCATTTTCAACCACACATTTTTTAATAAAATAATATTTTTCATTACATCAATAACTTTTCATTTTTTTTCTACCATACATTCTACACCAATCTTTTATTTAAGAATATATTCTTCCAAAATAATGTGGCTCAAACACACCATATATGAACTCACGTCTCTCCTTTTTCTCTCACCCAAAAAAGAAAGTTGCAAATTATTAATATTATGGTGATCTAATACACATGCTAACTACTCAATATACTCAGGGGCGGAGCCATGTTCAGTCTAGTGTGGGCACGACCCAAACTGAACTTTGGGCTAATTTTTTTTTTTTTATTAGTTATAAGTTAAAGGAAGGCCTGTGCACTAGAAGAAATGCTTTCCATTTCTAAAATTGAAGAAGAAGAAGAGATGGTCTTCAATTATCCTTAATCAACTCCAATTTGATTTATTCTTAGTTATATCACCACTCGAAATGGACATAAAACTATGTAGTAATTTGTTTATCTCCTTTACCTAAAGTTGATTTTGCTAAAATGCATTGATAATAAAATATTTCCGTGGAGAATGTTGTAAATATGTTCTTAGGTTGGAAATGAAGTATACAAATAATGAATTAATAACTTATTAAAAAAAAAAAAAAAATTCAGGGGTGCTGCCCCTGAACCCCGTGGCCCCCACCCCTTCGCCTCTAGGCCCCCCCTAGTACGACGGGCTAGCTCCGCCCCTGAATATACTCCCATAATGTTAAATTTTCATCTTCATACTTCTGCTGCTGTACTCCCAAACTAGTCATCTAGCTTTTGGAATTATTTGATGCCAATATAATTTATCCCAAAACATATATTTTTCATTAGCATATTATGGCATGGCTTACTAATATATTTATAAGGGTAATTTTGCAAAATAGAGGGTATATTTACAATCTACATACTATATTTTACAAATTTACATTTTGAATACTATATATTTTAGTTATTGGTAACAAAAAAAAAAAAAAAACACATTTTGCAAGAAAAATAAAAATTATTTATAAACTCTCCATTCTAAATAGTTAAAAAGGCCAAAATATCCTTAATTTAAAATTCCAAATCACACCTTATACATTAAATCATGTAACACTTTACCTCTCAGTTATTTAACTATTTTATTATTCTTTAAAATCTAATTTATAAAAGCTTATAATGTGTTATAAAATGTTTCTTTTTTCCCTTTAAAAGATGGTAAAGAACGTTTATAAAATTTATTGTCTTCATTTTCTTTTAACTATAACTTCCGAAATTGAAAATAAATTATTAGCGTTGGAAAAATATAGCAAAAACATCATATGTTTTTTTTTTTTTTTATAGCGTTATTAAATATTGTATAAAAAAAATAGTAAATTAATGTATTACATTATTTCTAATTATTTTGCAACTTAAAATGATTTTTTAATATATTTCAAGTTGCTTCACTTTCATTCATTACAAGTCCAAATTTAAGTTCTAGAATCACTTATAAGTTAAAACTCAATAATTGCATTGGACGTGTAAAAGGAGAATCTTTTGATGTTCACACCCAAAAAAATAAAAAAAAAATAAAAAAAAAATTGAAAAATGGTATGCAGAAAATTATTTTGATGTCCCATCGCCGGTCTCTAAGTTAATCCTAGTTATTATAGTTATAGTTTAAATTACTCATTAATCAATAAAGGGAAATTAGAGAATTCATTGTATTTGACACATACTTCAGGACTTTTAGAAAAGTAAAAACGTGTTTAGTGATGAAAATCTTTAATTATTACTACTTTAGTGATGAACCCTTATAAAAAATTGAGTCTTATAGTACAATAATGGAAACTACATTGATGAAGAAGATAATTAAAGCAAGTTATTGAGACGGAAGCCTAGGGGTAATAATCGAATAAAGTGATATCTCGTACGACCTCTATCAACCTACATGTCTCGATTTAAAACATTATACTTCATATCTTACATAACAAGTACGGGATAGATATCAATCGGAAGTGAAGTGGATCGTTCTACTCCAATGTCTTACTCGATTTATTGTTACACGTGAGAATACGATAAAATTTCAGTAAACTTGCTCGAACAATTACTTGCTTCCATTATCAATTAATCTAGTTTTTTTTTTCCATGTTATTTCGTTCTTTTGTTATTTATTCTCAACTAATAGACATTTGTTCGTCTCTCTAATCAATAAAGATAAAGAACATAGAAGTAAACTGATTCTTCTGAAAAAGTGGAAGTGTAACGCAATATCTCCGGATGGGGTAAAAAAGAAATGGGATTCATTTTTTTTCAAAAACACATTTTTACAAAACTAATTTTCAATTACTTATTCTCCCTTAAAATAATATTACATGTAGATTCATTTTTTTAACAACACATTTTTTAAAAAAAATCCCTATTCAAAATATATTTTCCTCCAAAACTACATTTTAATGGAGCCCAAAAGGCGCTACGTCTAGGGTTATTATCAAAAGTCTATATATATATATACACACACACACACTGGGCCTACCTAAACTACCCTTTCGAATTGATGGTTAGGCAAGAACCAAATTTAAGCCTATCGGTTAAAAATTCTAATTATAATTTAAGTTAAAATCAATAATTAATTATAACAATAGATATCATAGTACTAAGACTTTTCATCTAAAAGTGTCAACATTATTAAGAGGAGTAGGCTAGTAGCCCAAGTCTTTATATAGTGGTCTAGATTTCCATTTTTATTCGATGTGAAATTTATCTCTTAATATACTTCCGCAAGATGGTGATTCGTTTGAACAAATTAATCTTGAAACTCATGTATTTATTTTTTGAATTTTAATCAGATAAAATTACCCATTAGATCTTTGTTTGCTCTGATATTATATTAAAACCTAGAGTCGCATGTTAAAATATCAACATTATTAAAAGAAGTAGCACAACCCCTTATATTGATCTACATTTTCATCTTTATTCGATGTGAAATTTATCATTTAAAACAAAAGATCTGTAACCTTTCAATCACAACTTTTATCAAAATATACTAAAAATCTAATTTTTATCTAAACCAAACGGGGCTGAGTAAAAACCTCCATTTTTTTAACAAATTAAGTCACCATTTGATCATATTTTTTAAAAAAAATCATTTTTTTTTTATCAAACTACATATTCTTCTAATAAAATAATTCTACCCGTATATCCAATTATTATTATTTTTTTACTTTTCAACTACAATTAAAATTGGAAACATTAATTTTCATGTAAGAGTTTGAATTACTCTTCTTAATTAAATTCGACATATTAATGAAACTCTAAAATTTAATATAATATCACATCACGTTAAACTCAAATGAATACTTAAATTAAAAATGAGTACATAAATTTCGATATTAAACGTGTCATCATTTAAATTACAAATCTAAAATTACATATTTTTCCATGTCCACAAAAATTGATCATGATTTGACATTCTATACATGTTAAAGATGTGAAATAAAAAATTAGGTTAGGGCCATCGTTTTCAGTCACCCTCCCCCCGCTACCCTAAGGGCCCACCCCCCAAAAGAGAAACCTCTTGTTTTTTTCGCACTCTTTGTGACTTGTGAGTTTGTTTGAGCCCATCTTTCGATAAAATATATATTTTAAAATAACGATTTGATAAAAAAATGTATTAAAAAAATTAAATTCAAGTGTAATATTATATTATTGAAAAATATATAATTAAAAATAAAAAAAGAGAAAAATATACTTTAAAAATAATAGAAACCAAACAACTTATTTAGGATTATCACTCCCCATTAGCCCAAATCCAAAATCCACATGGAAGCTTCATCCTGTTGGCATATTAAATTAATTCAAATATAATATTTCTTCTTCAGTTTTTCATTTTTGATGATGCAAAGAACTCAATTCGAAGATGATCTCTATCTCTCTCTCACGCACACACGCGCTCAAACAAAGCCAAAAAAACGACTCAAAGCTCTCTAGAATTCAGACTAGATACATGCAATTTTGCCACGATCAGTCAAACGGTGTAAACGTGTCTCCAAGTCGGCTTGTTGGCATATATTTATCTTAATTTAATGGAAAATTTCAATTCATATTTTCACTTATAATTAGCTTTTAAGCACATTTAGCAGAAAGGTTTAGCGCACAGAAACATTACTGTTTCATTGACGGCTGTATCAGTACCAATTTGTTCTTTTTCTTTTATATAAAGCCGTTCTTTGATAATTTCCAGGTCCCCACATAGCTGCAGTCAATTTTCTAAAATTTCTGTCCAATTTAATTCAGTTTTTTTTTTTTTTTTTTTGCATGCGCGGCTGGTAGTTCACGCAAATGATGATCTGGGCTGATAAATTTTGATTAGGGTTCTTTTCTTATTGAATTTGGTGATTTTGGAAGAAAAGATCAGAAGGGTTCAGATAATTTGTCGGGTTGGTACATGTGCTTGTTAAAGGTGGCGAATCCACGGGATAGCGGCGAGTATGTTAGATTTCCAGCAGACACTTCAACCTCCTCCGCCACCTCCGCCGCCGTTTTGAATACTAATGCGTACTACCAAATACAACAGCAAGAACAACCGGATTATCTATTATCAGCAGTGGCAGGAGGGGCGATGTTTTCGGGCTATAGTAAATCGGGAGACACGTCGGCTACGGTGACTGCTCTAACGCATGTGGTATCTGGGCAGAGGTACGGCGGAGAAAGGAGGATTATGTCTGAGCAACTGAGTGGTGGCGCTGTTGCTCCGCCTTTTGTGGCTGCTTGTGGTGGCTCTGGGAATATTCAATTATCCAATTCGCCTACGTCTGCTTATTCTTCTTCTAGCTCTGGCTCTTGGCCTGGCCAGAAGAGAAGACGTGATCAAGAAGATAGTGTTAAGCAGTTACCGGAGCAAGTCCCTGCGGTTCATCGGCGGTTCGGAGAGTCATCTTCCTCTGTCAAAGCTGGTTAGTTTAATCTTTAATATTTTTCTCAATTCAAAGCCTCCATTCAAACTCCCCTGTTTCTCATCCATGAAAATTCATTCTTTCAAACATATTTTTTTTTTCGAATTTTTATTTTTCAAACCCTTTTCGATCAATTCGAATATTCAAACATAAGGTCTTCTAATAAGCCAATGATTTGAATTAGTCATATTTTATGATTATTTTTAATTTGCAAACTGTTCATTTATTTGATTTTATTTCCATGGCCGGAGGCAGGGACGACTTTTGCAATGCCTACCACCATTCCCACCGCGGCTGCAAAATTTCCCGCCACCACCGCCACCGTAGCACAACCACCACAAGCAGAAATAACGAGCACTGCAAATGAAGAAACAGGAGAGAGAAGAAGAAAATACAGAGGAGTTAGACAGAGGCCATGGGGCAAATGGGCAGCAGAAATAAGGGATCCACACAAAGCCGCCAGAGTGTGGCTGGGCACATTCGAAACGGCGGAGGCCGCCGCCAGAGCATACGACGAAGCAGCCCTTCGGTTCAGAGGAAACAGAGCCAAACTAAATTTCCCTGAAAATGTCAGAATCCTCGACCCACCCCAGTACCATATCTCCCAAGCCACCCAGTTGGCCATTTCTGCTCCACCAACACCAACCGTCGCCACATCTCCGAGGCTTACCACCCCATTCTTCCAAACTCCGCCGTCCCATATCTCTAACAATATCAGAGACTACTGGGAATACTCACAGTTGCTTCAAAACAGCGACAATTTCCTCGGCCAACATTCTACAACGTTGTTACAACAAATGTTTTATGCTTCATCTTTGTATTCACAATCAATGTCCTCTTCTCCTTCTTCCCAATCTTCCTCATCAAATCCACTGGTATTTTCCAGTGGACAAACAATTCATTTTGGGCAGCAAGGAAATCAAATTCAAACACAAGGAAGCAGTTCCAGTTTTTCTATACCACCATTGAATACCAGTTCCAGTTACTATCCTCCCTCCTCCTCTTCTTGAATATTCATTTTTTGCTTGTGTTATTCTTGGGAAAACTATACACGTCTTCTTTTTATTACAATTTATGGTATTCTACTTGTTATGGACATTATCAGAAAGAACAAAACAGAAAATCATTATCAAAAGCAAGATGTGCATCTCAATCAGCAACTTGTCAAGCTCTCTCTTTTGCTTTTGGAGTTGTACAATGGATAATTATTTCGAGCGTGTTTGATGGGGATTAAAATTAGATTTTTAGTAGATTGTGGTAAAAGTTCTTGAATTGTGTGGGTGAAAAGTTGTGGGATCCATGAAAAATGTGGTTAATATTGATTGTTTGACTTTGACTTGGATTAAAATCTGATTTTAATCCGGACCGAACATGAGCCTTATATCTTTATTAAAGATTTTAATGGTGTTTATTTATCGATATACTGTATGTGTTAGTAAATTTTGGTTGAGTATTATAAAATTTTTGATGTATGTACAAGAAAATTTTACACGTATTAGGTTTTATAAAAATTGAATTCAATCATCATGCAAGGGATACGTCAAGATATCATTTTCTCTAGCAATTTAAGTTTTTAAAAGGGATTTGCTAATGATAAATTCTTGAAATGTCCTATTTCACGACGTGAAAACATTTTTTATTTTTGTAATTTTCAATTTTAAATATAAAAAAACAGTGAATTTTTTCGATAAAATATTCATTTCTACATTTGTAGAATGGGACAAGGATATAAAGGTGATGACAGCTTACAATACAAAGATTTTCTTGAATGTTTATCTTGTGATCTTCGTCGTATCATTGTTATGGTATACAAAGCTTGGAAGAAACTAATATTCGTTTCTTGTATGAAAAGCATGGAAGAAACAAATGATTTGTGGCCAAATTTGGTTCAATAATAAATTGCTTGGAGACAAAGTACATGTAACAATCGAAAACGAAATGGATTAAATTGTGACTTGTTTATCTTTTCATTATCCCTTCGTGTTTCAAATTAGCATTTTAATGTTTGATAAACAAAAATGATTTATTATTGTGGGAATATATATTTATTTGTCAAAATCAAATTTTTTGGTCAACTGGATGGTTTCCAAACATTCGGACTTCAGATACATATTTCAGAAAAGGTTAGAGACATTCGATGGTACAAATTAAAGACTAGGGTAAATTTTGCATAAAAATTGAAAATGTTAGGGACGGTTACTACAATCTTCCCTTTAAAAAGCTTACGGCGATATCTGAAAAGATAATTTTTTCCTACTTTCAAAATGAGTTGTCAAATGGTACGTATTCTTCTATAATCAGTTCTTCTTAAAATTATCAAACACTTATTCGAGAATTAGAAGTTGGGTTCTAAAATCAATCCAAATAGGCCGAAGTAGGGTTAGGTTGCATTCTGATTCAACATTGCTTGTAAGCCAGTTATGAATGACAAAGTGATTAACGTTAATTGTGTTAAACATTAACATGGCAATGATTAAGGGATTCAGTCTCAAAAACTCGGTTCACCTAAATGACAACAAGAACTTGCCAAAAACTCGTAATATTTACATATCCCAAATTTAATAAAAATAATATTTATTAAAGCTCCTTAATGCTGAGGTATACTTCTAAAAGAAGATCTGATTGTCACTTTCTGGTCTGAATTGAATGTCAGCTTGTTCAGAAACAGACACCAAACAAACCCGTTCTCCTGTCTGAACACGTGCATGAAATCTACACGTGGCATGGAGACACGTGCCGCTTCCACTCTTTGTATTCCCGAAGAGGTAATTATTCTGTATTACTAAAGTTGGATCAGTTTTGGCTTTTGGGGTGGAAGTGGGGGCATATGGTTGCTTACCTACACTTTTCGGCCAAGAGAAGGTTCTTAGTTTTCTCTATTGTTTTCATTTTTCAAAATTTTTGATTTTTATTTTATTTATATTTAGGAAAACAAAAAAACTGTCGGTTTGATTTTGAATGTTTAGACAATTAAAAGTCGTTTGTAACATAACTAAATCTTTAACAAAATCAAAATTAAAATTACAATCAGAATATTATAAGAAATTTATATGATTGTAGTTTGTATACACATATCGTATTTGTTCTTCCTCATATCTTTACTGTTTGTATTTGAAAAGTGTTACTTTGATGTCGTTAGGTAAACTATTATACCATACCAAACAATGAAAAATGGTTCGGACTTGTCATGTTCACGCATTACAAAAATAACATTTACGACCATAATTGTTTTTGAAGAGATTGCTACGCTTGTAAAACAAATATATTTAAGGGCATCATAATATTTTATTGCATTGGATCTCAAAATTCTCATGATCGACCCTCCTTCTCAATGGCATATTGAACAATGGAAAAACTATGTCTGCGTTGAACTAGGGTTCATTTAGCAATATTGGTTCTTTTTCTTGTTTCAATTGATGAAAATATCTTATAATTAGGTAATTCCATCACAATTGATTTTAATGTTGAAGATCAATAGTGCATTTCAATTCAATATTAGAGTCATAATGATTTACATAAAGATGAAATATCAACTCATTGAAGTATCCTATCGAGTATTTGTTTTTGTTAACAAGCGTAACATATATAAGGAAAATCGCAGTCTTTGAGCTTCCTTCAAACCAGGTTTTATGTCTTTTCTTTTCAGCATCTGTCAATATAAGCAAGCATGTTCGTTGTGTTGGTAACTCCGGTCTACATGATACTAATTGCAAGGGTGAACAAAAAGGGCAAAACCCTTGGGCCAGGCTCAAAGCCAGGCCAAGGGACAGGGAGCCAGGCCCAGTAGCATGGTTCGAACAAAAATTGTGACTAGGCAATCCTTGGGCCATTCTGTAGAACTTTGACAAAATTTGGGCCCGAAGTCTTTCAATCCACCACATGAGAAGCAAACCTATCTAAGAAACTCATCATGAGACGAAGGGCTCCCAGCATTTGCATTTGAAATTAATTGAAAAATAGAGGCCAAGAAAAGGGCCTACGATTTGAAATTTTAATTGAAGAAGCCATTGTTGATGATCTGAGCATATTTTGTGCTATTGTATATAGTGCTCTGGATCTTATATGACTAAGAATGGTCAATAAAACATTAAAAGGCCTGATTTTGGACAGAATTAAGTTAAATATAGTAAGAAAAATAGAAGGAAATATTATTTCTATTTATAGATCTACAGTGAATTATTAATATGAATAATTGTAAGAATAACGTAGAACATATGGCCGAATATATTGAAAAAGAATTGGATCGAAAAGGGAAAAAAAAAAAAAGTAATAGTGCATGGCGACAGTTGAGCTATAATACCATACAAAAGGCTTTGCTGTGAAATACGATAAATTTTGGCCATCCGAGCATATTTAGAACTCGAAAATTGTATTTAAAGTTTTAGTGCTATTTTTGTCATTTAGTTTATTTTGAATTCATTTCAATTTTAGTTTGTTTAAATTAGGTTTTCAGGTAAACCAATTCATTGTTTTTATCGCCTCACATTAATAAAATTTTGAGAGTTTATTTCTTAATAATTTGGTGGATTTCAAAAATTGTATTCTTAAAATTTTCGCTTGAATTCGTTGTTTGTCAAAGAGAATTGAAACTTTATGTGAATAATTATCCTTTAATGAAGAAAGAATGCCAATAACTATAGAGATTCAACAACTCCAAAATTAGCCACAACAAACATTTAATCAACAAAAATAACGGTACACATAACAAAACAAAGAGCGCAGCTGCTGTGTATTGCCGGAGCGTTGTTGCGTTTTGCGCGATGGTGCGCCATCGGAAGGCGACAGAGAGTGGAGAGGGAGAAGAGAGGGGGAAGAGATGAAGATGTTTTAGGGTTTCAAATTGGGTGGGGCAAGGGATTTTGTGGGTGGCAAATTTGTAGATTTATTTAATTTCATAATATTAAAAAGTTTAAATTATTATATGATTTTTAAACAAAAATTTTCAAATCTGATTTTTGAATTATTCTGGATATGTGTAATTTCCACGGTCTCAAAACTTAGCTTGTACTAAGAAACTAATTAATATTTGGATGAAAGAAATTTTAATAGCTTTAATAAAATTTCTTTCTTATTTGTGTTTTTATTTAGAATTCAGATAATTAAGAGGTGCTATAATGCAAATAATGGAATGACTTAAAAACTCTGAAGTGACCAAAATTTAAATTTTGAAGAGATTTAAATCAATTTTGTGTTTCTCTAAAGGAAAAAGAAACACATAATCTAGACCAAAAAAAAAAAAAAAAACTTTATATCTATACAGATTTTCTATTTTATCGACCATTCATAAAAACGTATTTTCATTTCTATGGTAATTTAAGTTGATCTTTGTAGAAAAAAAAAACTAAAAAGGGAAAATTCCGCCACCTAAAAGCATCTCCAAAGACCGTTGTTTTTAAAGAGCATCTTGATCATAATAGAATATTTTTAAATTTAAAATATAAATTTTTATACTCCAAAAAACTCACTATTTTTTGCTCTTTATCAATGAAACCTAAGTCACTAAGGGGCCGTTCTCTTCACATTTCAGTTTTTTGTTTTTTGTTTTGAATTCATTTTGTATTTTGTATTATGAGTGTCTATTTTGAAATTGTTGAAAATATGTTCTTTTTGATATTTTGGGAAATTGTTTTCAAAAATTAAAAAATGAAAACGTGTTCTTCCAAACCAACACCAAATCTCAAGCGTCTGTCTGTCTCTGTCTCTGTCTCTTCTTTCCCTCCCCTCCCCTGGAATACCCCAACTATACACGCACAAGTCTGTAAGGAATGAGCAGCAAAGGTTCATTTATACAATCCTAAATTCATCCATGAATTCAATCGAGTCTGGTAGAAATTGGGCTTAACCCATGGTTGGACAATGTGCGTCAGGGGGAGGAGAAGATAGCCCATGTGGTCTGCGACCATGGGTCCATCGTGCGGCGTCAAAGGAATCTGCCAGTTTCCGACCTTGTAGCTTGGTCTTCGCGGATAGTGTAAATTCAGGGATTAATTCAAAATAATGAGATGTTTTGGGTAAATTGATGCTATGGCTGGAGTTGTCTGGGGGTGGGCAATCGACTAGTGGTGGTGCGCGACCTTGAGTGTCGCCGGAGGTGGAGATTTCGACAGAAGCAGTTTGCATCAGTTCAATTTTTTAGGATGGTTTTTGATTGATTTTGGTATATTTTTAGGTAGTAGTTTGTGTTGTTATTGAAGAAGGGACTGAGGGCTTCACAATGGTATGCAAATCTGGTGGTGGTGGCGGAGGATGACCAGATTTGAGAGGGTTGGAAAGTGGCTGCTCCATTGTTTTGGTAGAAGAAGGAAGTCAAGAACGGGAAATGGAAAATGCCGTTTCCCGTGTTTTTGATTTTTTCGTGGGTTTGACTTGAAAACGTTCAAAACAATGTTTTTTTCGTTTTGATGTTTTGTGTACAAAATTTTTTTCGTTTTCAAAAATGCGTTTTTGAAAATAAGAAAGAAAACACGTTTTTACTGTTTTGAAAAATCGAAAACAGAAAACGACTCGAAAACAACAAAGAAAACGGCCCCTAAGTAATTCCTTTGACCAAATCCCTTCCTTAATTGCTTTTCTAGCTGCTATGTACTCATTCAATTCATGAAAATGGCACCAATGGAGGAAATGTAATTCCAATATAAGTTGCAATTCAACGGAACACGATATTATCAACAATCTTAGGCCTATCAAGGATTGGAACCTGATGCTACCAAAAATTGCACCTGCTAATTTCCCTAGCTTGACGATTGAGAACGAGTACAAACGAAATCTTCCAATACCTGAAACAAAGGCATCGAGGTTTTGTCTCGTCGCCCCTCCGATGCCTAAATTAGAGAGTGAGAATATAGATATATATTGAAAGATATGTGTGTAAAAAAGTACCTGAATCATGCATTTATAGAGATATGAGGTGCTTCGGAGAGGCAAGGATGTTGGAACATCTAGGACTTCTAGTACGATTGGAATTGTATTATGGAAGTCTTTGCGTCTCTAGGTGTTTGAGTGAAGGTGGGACTCCAGTCGTAGAAACCATTTAGGGTGGGGTGATACGTTACCAGTAGGGTTCTCTCTCTCTCTCTCCCCCCTAGGTTCGAATAAGCAGTGACACATGGGGAAATTGTATCAGAAGGGGATGCTCGAGGATGGTTAGATCTGCTCGGGCTTCTCTGAGCCCGAGGAGGGGAGTTGAATTGTGGCCAAAATGGTACGAAAAGTCCTCGAGCTGGATCCTCGGGTCGGGCTCCAAATCAGGCATAATCAGAACCCATAGAGATGATAGATTTTTCCAACTTATATGGTCATCGGGGGGAACAATGTTGGGTCATGGGTGACCGGAGGTAGCGGCCGTAGTAGTGTGATAATAATGGCGGTGTCTAGGAAAGGCAAAGTATGTACTTTATTATCTCTGTCTTTATCATTTTATTTGGTTTTCGACATATTTTGACAAAAAAGGGCTTTCGACATATTTTAACTAAAAACTAAGGTATAACGATCTGTTTAGAAAGATTGACCATTAAGAATGCCTATGTAAATGTTGATACAAAGGGACAATGTTGATACAAAGGACATCAGTGCTAAGATTGAAAGAATATGTCTTGATCAGTTGATTGCACACAAGGCCTTAGATTGTAGATATTTGGTCAAAACAAGCCGAGTTCAAAAACTTGAGTATTGAAAATCAATCATGTGAGTAATGTGAACGTTCAATAGAACTTAAAAATAAAAAAAAATAAAAAATAGAACTTTAAAATACTAGGAAAGTAATCACGAAAAAGGACGGAAAGATTGGTTAGGAACCGAACAGTATGAAAGAAGGAAAAAATCACTACTTTTGCCATGAAATATGTAGCCCTATTTAATTTAGCTGCAAATTAGATATTTAGTAGATTCGATGAAATGTGTGAAAAGTTTGCGGGTTCCATAAAATGTGTGGTTGAAATTAATTATGTATTTTAACTAGAATTTTATCAACTATTTTAGCTAAACGAAACATTGATGTAGTCTCATTCACATCCAGGACCTCATAGGAGCTGACTTTATTCACGACTATTTTCCCATATTCGTTGAGATAGGTACAAGCATGAAACTGCCCAAGTGATGGACACTCTAAAATCTCTTTGCAATAAAAGGAATAAAAGACCAGGGCAGAAAACTTGGACTAAGGCCATGTTTCGTTCCGATGAAAATCAGATTTTTAGTAAATTTTGATAAAAAATGATGAGATATATGGTAAAAAAAGTTATGAATCCAATGAAATATATAATTAAAATAAATTGTTAATTTTGACTAGAATTTTTCCGCTTTTTAGTGGAACCAAACAAGAACTAAATATAATTGTATTACCATTCCCATTATCTTCCTGTTTTTGAAACAACTCCTCGTAAGACTCGAAAATTCTTAATCAATCACTCATAACTTAATCACCATGTAATAAATTAATACATAACATCGTGGGACGTACTATAATTGACATCCCTTTTTCAGGCATCAGAGACGAGTGCACACTGCATCTGCAGCTGTAGAAAACAAGTTCACAAATTTATTCCCACTTGAAATGGATGAATCTCCAACTTTCTTGGAAGCTAATGCTTTTTTACAGCCGTCGAGATCATCTGTACGAGCTAGCAAAAGATCATATGTAGCCGTTTCATATTCCTTGTCATCCTTAACTTCTACCAAGGCACTTTGGAATGATGCGAGAATGAGTTCATATGACTCATCACATGCTTTAAGAGCTGTCCCAAGAGCAGATCCTACGTTTTTTCTCCTCAGAGTTTTTTGTATGTATGTGTGTGTATTTGTTATGTTGGAAATTCCAAAGTTGATTATGTTAATTGCCAGGGTGGGAAGATTTGGTGAGAATGCAACTTTAGGGTTGGATTTAAGAACTTTAATGCACAAGTTGTAGTCCCAAGTCTTTGGATCTGCGACTCCATCAACGGTGCAAGCAATTTTAAGCAATCGGTCACCACTGAGTGAAGGGCCGGTGGTAGTGGCAGTAGCGGCCAGAGGGACGAGGAAAAGATAGGACAAGAAAAGGGACATAAGAATTGAAGAGATGAATGAAGCAGCCATTGTTTGATCTGGAGAATTGTTATTGCATAAGTATGGCTAGGTATATATATATTTATAGGAGGACCCTTTGAGGATGGGAAGGGAAGAAAATTTCCATATTCTCGAGGTTGTAATTGATACTTAGGAAATTTTCCTTTTTGTAATTTAATACGCATGTATACAATCAAACTAAAAATTATTTTGAAAATTATAATATTTTAGACTATAACGTTCAAATTAAATGCTCCAAAGGAAACGTAGAGCTCAAATGGATTTATTGATTGGTTTTCCATATATACATGTAAATAGCTGGTTATTTGCATACTCAAGGCCAGCTAACATACCACAATACTAAGTCAAAGTTCATTAATAGAATAGACTTTGGAGTGTTCTTTCTCATCCATGTGACCAGTTTGTTGTAGACATACCATCTGATAATTATATTATGCCACACCTAGTAAGTGGACTTGTGAGTATTGTTTCTCAATATGCAACCTTCACGAAAATTATTAGTTCGGTTTGGTTTGATTTTGTTAAAAAATAGATTTTTAGTAGATTTTGATAGCAGTTGATGATATGTGTAGTTGAAAAGTTGATAAAAGCTGCGGAACCGTGAAATATAACATGAAAATGAATTGAATAAAAATGAGTTTTAAAATAATGAGATCCAATGGGGACTTGATATCAAGCTCGATGTTGGTATTCCGATGATCAAATAAGAACGAAAGAGTGTGTATATGCTCATATATTAATTGGGGTGAACTGTCATGTATCCGAGATGTTGATGAGTAACCCTTGGATCATTTTTAGCATCTTCATGTATCAAAACCACTAATTCAATAGTAAAATAATTAATTTCGTACTCTGTCACGATCAACAAAAAAAAAAAAAAAAATACTCGATTTAATTGCATGCCAATATAATAGAAAAAGGGAAACACTCAAAAAAAAAAAAAAAAAAAGCCAAAATACATATCTGTCACGAATTTAACATTTCATATTTGTTAACAATTTCTTTTCGCTCTTAATAAATCATGAATTTCAGCCCCGGTTTAACAACCATTTTTATAAAACTCTTTTTTGTCAAACTTATTTTTAACCACGTATTCTCACTGTAAAATATTCTGTACGTAAACTTAAAACTTTTTCTACATTTTAATCATACATTCTCCAAAAAATTATTATTCCAAAACACTCTCTTTTTTTAAAAAAAAAAAAAAAATCTCTTTTTAATGGTTGTGAAACAGTGGATTAATTTGTTTCAGATTAGACACTCTATTTACCTTTGCATTTTCTTAAAAATTGGAGATGTTAGCTTTAGGATGAAAATAATGACGTGATTTGTAAAGTTCGTTATTCTAATTTGGCAAAGAAGCTTATTCTTTTGGAAGACGAATGTATTTAAAAGTATTATAAGCATTAATACTTTTAACAATCTACACAAAAAAATGGTGTATAAAAGTTTAGTAATTAATTTGAAATAAAAAAGCTTGATCACTAAAGTCGCGACTAATAATGCTTTTTACCCAAAAAAACAACACCAGCTAGTGGCGGAGCCAGCACTCGACGAGGTGGCACGGCTGCTCGTGCTGGCTCCGCTGGAATTTGTAAGTTGCATGTTGCCATTGTTGCAGACTTCAAGTGCCATTGGGAAGCTTGAAGTCGGGGATGAATTAGGGAAGGAAGGGAAAAAAAAAGTTCAGTTTGGATTTGGGCCCTTTTACAAATCATGCATTAAGTTTTACAATTGCAAAAAATTAGGTATTAAGTTTAAAAAATGCAAAATTCGGGCATTTAATTAATTAATTTAAAATAATTATTATTTAAATATAATAAATTCACAATTATATAACTAATTGTCACATGTACATAATTATATGTCACAACTTATTTATTGGTCAAATATTATTAAACTAATTGGTCACAGATTGTTTCGAGGTTACAAATCAAAAATTTTATACGTCACAGTTTATTTCATTGTTCACATATCAAAAAAATTATAGTTCATAGTGTATCTATCGATCACACATTTTCAAATTTGTTGGTTTCAAATTATTTTTTAATCACAAGTTATCGAATTTCAAGGTCACAGTTTAATGGTTAGTCACAAAAACCAAATAGTTCGTCACATACACCAAGCATCCCAACCTGATCCCTATCGCGATCCACCACCAATACTTGGTCACAAATTAACTAAATAATTAGTCACAAACGTTATCTCACCACCACCACCACACCTTACCAACAACACCACTGCACAAACCTCCACAAACAGGTCACACTAGCCCGTCACCGGACTCACCACTACCGCTTGTATACTACCAGATCCACCACACCACCATCACCATCACCATCGTCGACCGTATCCACCAACAAAAATCGCCGCCAACACATCCACCTGCACAACCAACGAAAATCACATAAAACTCCCAACAACACAAAAACCATTCCAAACCACCACCACCACCACCACCACCACAAGCAGTATCAACGGTTGATGAAATAGCTGTGCTCGACGGCACCAGAGTGCCGCGCACAGTGTTTTTCACGGTTGCGATAGAGAGCTACCGCCACCACCATTTTCACGTGCACCGCCTCCAACCCTCCTCGGAGAAAAGACGACTCTGCAACGGTGGTTTCTCGTCAAACAGAGCATGGAGAATGGAGAGGAGAAGATTGAGAAGTACATAGTATCAATTGATGTCAGAGTCGTCGAAGTCATCCAGGAAGGACTTGAAGAAGTCGGAACGGCAAGGCGGTGGAGCTCCATCAACATTGGACTCTCGCCAAAGGTCTCTAATGCTTCAACATCGTCCACTTCCATAGCTACAGTGACATCGCCTTGCTCCATCTCCACAAAATAGTCCACATGTTGCGACTTCATTGTTCCTTCTCTCTCTAGAGTGCTCTCTCTATCAATTTTTCAGAGAGGAAGGGTATTGGGGGGGGGGGGAGAGAGAGAGAGAGAGAGAGAGAGAGAGAGAGAGGTTTTAAATTGATTTTAGGGTTTGGATGGATAGATATGGTAGGGGGGTGTATATAAATTAATTTATAATAATTAAATGACTATCTAATTTTTGTATAATGAAACTTTCAACCTGATTTTTGAAAATTAGGATTTTGTGTAATTTTTCCTTTTTATTTTTTATTTTTATTTTGAGCCTTATTTTGGGTTTTTTTATTATAAAAAATTAGGCGCATTAATTATGCTTTGTATTGCACCTAGCCCCATACCATACGAAAATTGGAATTTGCAAAAGCCAGACAAAGGTGAGGCGTAAACCAAACCCTATATCTCCCTTTCGATGCGTTGTTGCTGAGCCTTCAACCTTGTGAGTGATTGGGCTTTTTCTATTCTTGCTTATGGGCTTCGATTGGAATATGAAAATATGCAATCTTGTGGTGTTTCCCGAGAAGACAAATGAGAAATTAGCTTCTGGGCTGGTGGAACCCTTCATTTCTTGCTTGAATTATGCTAAAGATCATATTCCAAAAGATGGGTAATGGGTATTCAATTTGTCCACCTACTAATGCTCCATGGTTCACCAAATCCACATTTCATAACATAACAAAATGTTGCATTGATTTTAAATCTTCATTTAATATGTTATTCATATAGAGTCTTTGGTTCCATCCTATATTGTAGACATTAAGCGCATCGTTCACAAGATAGTGGCTCACTTGAGATAACTAATCTTAAAATCCAACTTTAAATTGATTGTTTGAGCTTTTGGGCTTTGATATCCAAGTCTTTATTACATAATTGCTTTATCATTGTTGTTGCTAAAGTTATAAGATTAATTTGTTTTTCATTCTTTTCTTTTTCCACTTCACTGGATGGTGAAAGATATTGTCTGGGTAGAAATAGTGATTTTACTTGAATTTTATAATTGTAAAGAGAGAAAAATGTAAAGGTTAAAACTTTGAAGATATGATTTAGATTATTATGCCACAATCTACTAGAATTGAAGAAGAATTCAGGATGGAGAACACAATTTTTTTTAAAGAAAATTCCTGGATAGAACACTCGGCGTGGGGATACCCGGATGTGCCTCTGCGGCGCCCACCTCACATGTTTCCGGGTTTTTGCGTTCTTCTCTCCTATTTCGTATTGACCCGATTTTTTGGCTTCCACTTCATCAACAATTCTACTAAGAGAGTTTGGGCGTTCTCTACATGTTTCCTATAAATATTAGGTTTTTCTATATAATTTTATAAGCGTGAGGAAATAGATTATTAGAATTATATGATCCATTGTAATTTTCCCTCATCTCCATTATTTTTGAGTCAATAAAATCTCTTAATTCTTTTGTCATATTTCTTATCTTTATTATTCTTTTGATTGATCTAATACTTCATTATTGTGCCATATAACTTCATCATCTCTATCTGGTGTTGGTTTCACAACAAGTAGTATAAGAGTAATTCTAATATCTTATTTGTTTCATAATAAGTGATATCAGAGATTGAGATTCAGTAGTTCCGCAAGAACGCATAGTTTGATTTGTTCGAGTTTTTTTTATTCGTGATGGCTTCCATGAAGTTTGACGTTCCGCTTTTGGATCAGAGCACCAGATTTTCGCTATGGAAGGTTAACATGCGTGCAGTACTCGCACAACTGGATTTGGATTATGCGTTGCAGGGAATTGACAAGATGCCCGTAACTTTGACTGCATAGGAAAAATTACGGAAGGATAAGAAAGCATTTTCTTACATTCATCTTCATCTATCAAATACTATTCTTCAGGATGTTTTGAATGAGGTTTCAGTAGCTACTCTATGGTTGAAGTTGGAACAATTGTGCATGACTAAAATTTTGACAAGCAAGTTGAACATCAAACATCGTTTATACTCTTATTGAATGACAGAAAGAGGATCATTGGAAGATCACCTGGCTGTATTTAAAGAGATCGTCACTGATTTGGAAACATTGGAAGTAGAGTATGATAAAGAAGATTTGGCTTTGATCCTATTGTGTTCGTTGCCCGCTTCATTTTCTTCATTTAGAGATACGATCTTGTATAGTCATGATAGTCTAGCCATAGATGAGGTGTATGATGCTTTGTATTCAAAAGATAAGATGAAGCATCTGGTTTCTGAGACCAAAGACGGAGAATGCTTGGTTGCTCATGGTGGTTCTGAAAGGGGCAGATTGAAGCCTAAGTTCAGTAATCAGATTTGTAACTATTGCAAGAAGAAATGACACATGAAGAATGATTATTACAAATTACAGAATGAAGAAAGGTTGGCTGCAAGTCGATATGGGAATCAATCAGATATTTCAGGCGAAGCAGACCTAGCGAGAACATTGATGGAGATCTCTTGGTTATTTTTGACGTCGAGTCTAAACTAGAGAAGGATTGGATTCTTGATTCAGCATGTGTGTTTCATATGTGTCCTAATAAGGACTTGTGTACTACATATGAAATTGCTTCCAAATGTGTCGTGGTTATGAGAAACAATACACTTTGTCGAGTTGTTGAAATTGATACGGTCTGATTGAAGATTTTAAATGGAGCAATTCGAACATTTGGCCAGGTTCGACATGTTCCAGATTTGAAGAAGAATCTCATCTTATCGTCTATCATTGATTCAAAAGGTGTATGAGTTCTTTTGTTGAGGTGGATGTGGAGCTTCAAAAGTTTGTATGGGTGCCCAGTTATATTGAAGGGACATAAGAGGTCTCGTTTATACATCTTGTAGGGTTGTACAAAATTTAGAAGAGTCAATCAACATAGGTTCAGTACCGTAGTGGACATTCAGTTTGGTATAATACCTTTAGGAGTTCATAAATGGTCAGATTTGAAGAATACTGCTAACTGGAGTTCAGGAGATATGGATAATGCCGCTTTATCACCATCATCTGCGGTGACATTATATTAAATTGTTAGGGATGGACCCAATGGAAAAGGGTATGTGGCTACTGATTTTGTTAAGCATGCTTTCAACGTAATAAAAGGTGTACAATCTAGCAAAGAACCTTCTTTAAAAGCATTTGGGTTGATTATATTTTGGGGTGTGTTACAGCCCAGTTTGGTAATTTCTAAAATCATTATGATTTTTAGAAATCAGAGATAATTCTACGAGAGTAATGTTTGGATTCATTGGAAGATGTGGAGTATTGTGTTTTGTTGGAGAAATTATTTTTTTGGTTATTGTTGAAGAGGCTAATTCATTCATTAGTAGAATTCGTGTCAAGGTGGAGATTGTTAGAATTTGAGTGTAAGCCGAATTCCTCGTTTGAGGTATTGAATAATTCTAATTGAAGTGCACGTCAAGTAGAATTCAAGTTTCGAATGCTATTAAAATCACATGTCAAGTTGAAGTTCTATTTTGAAAACACATTGTGAGTTGAAAATTGGTATTGTACTTGAAGAAGATTTCGGGATGGAGAAAATAATTTTAAAAAAATTCATGGGCGGAACATCCGGGCGCGGCGCCCAGATGTGACGTCGCAGTAGCCACCTCACCTGTTTTCGATTTTTCGCGTTTTTCTCTCCTATTTCATTTTGGACTCGGTTTCTTGGCACCTCTTCATCAACAATTCTACTAAGAGGGTTTGGACGTTCCTTACATGTTTTTTTTTTTTATAAATATTAAACTCTTCTATACAATTTTATAAGTATTAGAAAATAGATTACTAGAATTATAGGATCCATTGTAATTTTTTCCCTTCTCTATTATTTTTGAGTCAATAAAATTTCTTAATTCATCTATCATATTTCTTGTCTTTATTATTCTTTTACTTGATCTAATGCTTCATTATTGTGTCATATAACTTCGATATCTCAATCTGGTGTTGATTTCACAACAAGTGGTATCAGAGCAATTTTGATGTATTGTTTGTTTCGTAACAAGAATGATTAGTCTAAGATCTGGCTCACATAAGAGATAATTTACTTAACACATTTTTTGTCCATCAATGGCAGATTCGTGCGCTTTTTAAGTACACCTGAAATTCTTGAGAGGACAATAACAGCATAACTAGAAATTTCACAGATAGAGTTCAATTTAATCTAATGAAATTCCCCAACATTGATGTAATAGGACATATAGAGGAAGGTATGATTTGAACATCTTCGTAAGGGAATTTAACACATATGCACGCACACATCCATGAATGAAGAGAAGAATCACAGTTCTAGTGTCAAAATTCTGTACAAAGTCTTATTACTAAGTGTGGATATGTATTTAAGTGTGGGTGTCGTAACTTCATATAATTGAAGGATTTTTAATATTATTTAATACTTGGGTTTAGGTTTTGCTGTAGCAGATTGGTATGGTGGAGAAGCTTACTTTGGTTCAGGTTTAGGTTTTAATTCAACAGAGGTTTGTGAAAAGCAAAGGAAGAAGATATATACAGCAATACACACACTCAGAAGAACATTCTTTGGTGACTCCATAATGTTCGTTGTGAGTTTGTTGCTTATAAATGATTTTCACTCTCTGTTGGACTCTGCTCGGCTTTGATTGACACTCTTTGACCTTTTCCGATTCCATGTCCGGAAAAAAACTCATGTACTCTAGGCTTTATATAGATGTTCTTATTGCAAGATAACATTTATTAATATAAACTATTAAGAACACTCGTGTTCTATCCACACATATTTCGTAGGATTCAAAAAGATTACTCATTTTTTACTACTCGTCTATATCTATTTATAATTTAATATGTTTATAAACACTTCTTAAATCACGATCAATCTTGTCACTACATGATTTCTACAATACTTGATCGATGACAATGAGACCAAAATATCATTGCCTATCTATTTGCATTCCTAATTTTTGTTGTTTACTAATAGAGTTACGTTATTTATCTAGAATGATGATGACCATTGATCGACCTATTTGGCGCGAGGTCACTACTACATTGTCTAATAAAGAAAAATACATTCAAACTTCATTGAATTGGTTACAATGAGTTCCAAAATTACTCTATTTTCACTTAAAAAATGATTACCATTAGTTAACATGGAAAAAGGATAATGATATTCCTCCGTTTCACAAAAATTAAAATCTAGATTTTGATATAAGCCATAGTCAACAATTAATTTTAATCACATATATTATGAGTCTCATAACTTTTCAACCACACATTTCATCAACTTTTATCGAAACTTATTAAAAATCTGATTTTATCCCCCATCGAACTACAACATTTATATCAAGTTCATCTATTTTGGCCTCAAGAGGATGTGGAGAAAGATTCGGGCTGGTATGCTTTAAAGATTTTCGGTGAAAAAAAAGAAAAGAAATTGAATGTTTTGAATAATTGATAAACTGAATTGAATGATAAACATCATTAAAAAAATATTACATCCATCCTATAAAAATAAACTTAGTTTCCTTCTTTTTTTTTTTTTTTTTTTTTTGTGTCGCAAATTATAGGTCACTTTCTTATTGAGAGTATATATACGTTTGTAGTTTTCTAATGTGCCCTTATTCAATGTATATTGTTATCAACAAATATAAATTAATCATATTTTTGGAATGCTTATACCTGGCTTCTCCGTACAGTGTCTTATCAAGAGTAGAAGGAAAAGAGGTACGCAAACTTTGCCATCAATTGAATTAAGTTAATTAGTTTTACACCGCTAAATTTTTCAAGTTGTTTATTATTTGCTGAATTTCTTAAAATTGGGTATTGGGATAAGTGGACATGAAAATGCAGGAGAAGAAATTAAGATTTTTGTAAAGAGGAACCCTATTTAAGTAATTTTACTTAAAAGTTATTCAAGTAAATAAGAAAATTACTTCAAATTGTGGTGAACTTAATAAAATTCGAAGTGGTAATATAAATTACCCATATATTAATTACATTTTTTTTAATCTGAGTAAAAATAGAAATAAGTCTATTTTTATGAGATGGAAGTAATATGAGAGAACTTTTTGATATATATATTGAAAATTGGTAAGAAAACGTTTCTACCAAATTTTTTTTTATCAAAAGAGTCGCTAAAAGCACTCAAGACGTAGCTATTGTGAAAATTTAATATAACTATAAGTTATATATTACACGGTATTTGAAGCGACACATTCTTATATTTTAATTGCATTTTTTATTGAACTAGAAGTATTTACATATTTGGATATAACAGATCTAGTCTCTTGTTCACAGTGCGAAGGATGAAAACTTTTCAAATAAAAATTTCTCTCTGCTGATGTGATAAGAGAACTTTACTTACAATTCTCTACAAAAATCACATGCATTGCACGTGTTACATACTAGTCAACTAAAAGGGTATGGGTAAGTCGGTCTTGGGCCTAATTAGTTGTCCGTGTAAATTTAAATTCAATGCCATCCATTGACAAAATGTCACATGTCTCTATGTCACGAATTGAGAAATATTTCAGTATTAAAGACTGCATAATTTCTCGACTAAACTTGCAAAAAAAAAAAAAAAACCCTTTTTTTTCTTTTAGTTAAAATCACCATGCGATGTATTATATTAATGGGGCAATCACAATTTATTTCATTGAATTATTTATAGTATTTGAATTTGTACGTATGTAGCTCGAACACGCGAAGTATCTTTATTTATAGCAATCAAATATGTACCAAAAGTTGAATTCTAATTAGAATAGAGACCATTTTATTTGGCAGATTCCTTTTGACCATACCTAATAATAAAAATTCTAATGGAGACGTGACAAGCATATTAATGAATTTTTTAAATTTGGTTTTGAATGGTTGAAGTCCGAGTCATGTCGCCTTAATTATTGGGTTAGAGTTATGAAAGACGATCGATAATGAAATTGATGGGTTTGATTTATAAAGGTGGATCGATAATGATTTTTTTTTTTTTTTAAAGATATGCGTAATCAATTTAAATTTTTTAAAGACTTTTATGGTCCGTTTGATTGATTTAAATTCTATGAAAAATGTCACATTCGAAAAATTCAATTTCTACTTTGAAAATCTATTCACATTTATCAATCAAATGGACTTTATTATAGAATTTAATGAACCTTAATTAACTTAATCAAAGAAAGTTTCAAATTTTGAGTAAAAGTCAAATATTAACTTTAATCAAACATTCATACTATTATATTCTTTTTTTTTTTTAATACCATTCATATTACTATTCATCTTTATAAATTTGTCAAATGGACGCTAGTTCATAAAATTTGATCGTGTCAAAATCATAAGACGGTCTTAGACTCTCTTGATTGTTCTTTTGGATGAACTAAAATTCTATGTTTATTTAGCCTCTGATTGATAATTTTATAAATGGTTTATAAAAAGAAATACTTGTAACTTTTACGAAATACGTGGACGATAAAGACTAATAATTATGAACGTATTATTGAAATTAATATTTGATTTTGATTAAATTAATAAACGATTTATAATTGTGCATCAAGACACATGTTCAAGTATACAAGTCTATCAAATCTATCTTTTTTCAGTTTCATTTCGACTGTATAATATATTTACTATGTCGTGCGAGATTAACTAAGTGAGATTTTAAATCGCCACGAAATATATATTTTATGAGGGACTTATAAATTTAAAAATTATATCGATCATTATTAAAGTACAAATTTGTTAGAATATAGATCAAAATGATGCGTAAAAATTGTTCACTTAAAGGGGGGAAAAAAGTTTCACCCATATGGCCAAATCCGTTGACTTGCCACCTCGGTCTACACTGCAAATAGGAAATCAAGTCTTCGTCATTGAACATTCACTCACCGTTAATGGTGGCTGTTCTAATCATTCAACACCTAAATTTTCATTACCCACAAAGCCCTCTCAATTTCATCACCCGTAAATTAAATCCGTCTATAATCTGTATGTAGAGAAATGGACGAAAACCTTCAAGCAGTTTTAGCCGCCATGGCCAGTTTCTTTGTGGTGAGTTTAATTCTATTCATTATCTTGGTAATCTGTAAAAGCGGCTCGAGAAGACATCGTGTTGACAGCTCTATTTCCCGGCACCGTATCCGTAATCGGGGCCAAACAAGGAGCATAACAGTGCCCAAAACAGAGCTCCCCTCAATATCAGTAGGCGAAGGCGCGACTTTTGACCCGAATTTAAACCGGATATCCATGCAGGAACTCATCCACGCGACCCGTAACTTCTCGCCGGATCTCATCATCGGGGACGGCAGCTTCGGCCTCGTGTACAAGGCTCGACTCGACTCCGGCACGGTCGTTGCCGTTAAAAAACTGGCGGCGGATGCTTTTCAGGGCTTCCGGGAGTTCCGGGCCGAAATGGAAACTTTAGGAAAGATTCTTCACCCGAATATAGTTAAGATACTCGGATATTGTGCAACGGGTTCGGATCGGGTCTTGATTTACGAGTTTATTGAGAAGGGGAGTCTCGACCAATGGCTTTACGACTCGTCATCATCGACGGCGGACGATGGCTCCGAAGTTGAAATAAGGTTGCCGTTATCTTGGGATACGAGAATCAAAATCATTAGGGGAGTGGCCGAGGGCCTTGCTTTTATGCACATTTCGGATACACCAATAATTCACAGAGACATTAAGGCCAGCAATGTCTTATTGGACGAGAATTTCGAGGCTCATATTGCCGATTTCGGATTGGCTAGGCGTATTGAGCGGTCACACTCTCACGTTTCCACTCAAGTAGCAGGGACGATGGGGTACATGCCGCCGGAGTACTTCCACGGCACAATGGCGACCGTGATGGGAGACGTCTATAGCTTTGGCGTACTAATGTTGGAAATTGTCACGGGGAGGCGGCCTAGTTTTCCGTTCGCAGGAGAGGATGGAAAAGAAGTTCGGTTAATGGAGTGGATTAATAAAATGGTCGAGCGAAAGCTATATATGGAAATGGTGGATGCTAGCATTTCGAAAGATGGACTAAAGGAAAATACGGTAATTGAGATTTTCCAAATTGGTTTAAGATGTGCTAATGAGAATATCAAGCTTAGGCCTACTATGAAAGAAGTTGGTGAGGAATTGGATAAGATTTTAGCGTCGAATTGAATATCTAGTTGGTAAATAGTATGCAAGTTATTAAGGTAATCGCAAAAGCGTTATTCATTAACTGCTACTATTTTGATAATGCTTTTAAAATGTTGGATGTGTGTATTGCTCTTTCTTGAATTATAGTATGAATCTGTTTCTGTATCAGCTTTGTTCCACTTGCTGTATATTGAACACCAATGTTTGGTTATTTATTTGTGGGGGAAACAGGGTATATTTGAATATCGATAATTTGAACATAAAATAGATAAAGGAAACCAATATCAAAAGCAATTGTTGATTCTTAACCTTTACTAGTAAATTTAGTATAAAAATTAGAGCTTTCAAGCTTCCTTCCAGAAAATCAAATAGCATATGAGTCGCATTTAAATTAGAAGGGTGTTTCTTTATTTTTAGTTGAAAAATTTAGGGTATGTTCTCTTTGTATTTCAGTTTTGTGTTTTGTGTTTTGAGTGTCCATTTTGAGATGGTTGAAAATATGTTCTTTTTGACATTTTGAAAAATTGTTTTCAAAAATTAAAAAACCCAAAACCCGTTCTTCTTCCCCATGTTTCTCTCTCATCTCTCTCTCTTCACCGTTCTTCCCCATTTTTCAAAAGACGCTGCGGTGGTGACTGAAAATGGTTCGGTCGCGGTGGTGGTGTGTGGTTGGTCGCTGTGGTTTTCTTTCTTCCTGTTATTGATTTGCAGTCCTTTCTGGGTTTTTTTTTTGCGGTGGTGGTTGTTGGTGGTATGGTGTGGGCAGTGATGGTGGTGGTTCTGTTGCGGTGAGCTTGGGTGCGGTGCGGGCGGCAATGGTGCTGGTTTTGCTGCTCCGGTGATGGTTGAAAACACCCAAAACGTGTTTTGAAAATTTTGGGTTGGTTTTAACTGAAAACACTCAAAACGACAAATTTCGTTTTGGGTTTTCTTTGTAAATTTTACATTTCTTTTCAAAAATACGTTTTCGAAAATAGAAAAGAAAACACGTTTTCACTGTTTTGAAAATTCGAAAACAGAAAACGGGTTGAAAACGGTAAAGAGAACAGCCACTTAGTGAGTTCAAACAAGGGAATAAGTGCTAACAAGAAAAAGTAAGAGTCTAGCTCTGTTGTCCTATTTTGTTGTTTTGCAATAAAATCTTGACATTTCACTATAATTTTGAGCCGTCAAAATTTTAGAGTCGACGCCTCAAGGATTGTAGTGATGTTCACTGCAGTTTTGACACTTCGACAGGCCAAGATTTTATTGAGACGGCAGCAAAAATGAGACAGCAAATTTGGACATGAACTGACTATAGAACTCATAATAATTAGCTTTAATTTTTACTAAAAAGTCGTGAACTAAAATGTTCTTCAAAATCAACTTTATTTTGCACGAGATGCATTACTTTTATGCTTTTTGAGCATATAAATGATGGAAAAGAAATAATTGTTTCATATGATCGAAGTTGAAAGATAAGCATGGAGAAAAGCAGATCATATCCACAGTATTCTTCCTCTTGTTCAACTGAATTCGGGTTCGGGTTTCAAGGTCAAACAAATTCATACATTTTTAATGGCCCCTGCACGAAAGATGAAGAAGCTTTCGCGGCATCAAATGATCCAGAAATGAAGAGAAAGAAGAGGATTGCTGCATATAACATGTTTACTACAGAAGGTAAATTTAAAGAATCTGTATGCGAGATTTTAAAGTGGATTAAGAGCAAATTCGATAACATAAGATACAGATTATAAGCTATATGTATGGCAAATTTTTCATTTTATGCTGGATTACGTGATTGTAAAGAACTTATATTTGAAATAATTAAATTTGAGTTCTCAACTTAAACATGTATTCTTTGTTTCCTGTTTGATAATGCACTTGAATGTAGCCCGTTGCACTGAAATAGATTATAGATCGAGTATTCTGTTCCTTTGAAAAGTATGCAATATGCAAGAAAAGGAATAGTAATGTATTTTTAACTTGTACAATAAGATAGTATCCAATCATAGTCAGTACTTAATTGTCAATCTTGGCATTATCTGTTGAATCGCTATGATTTTATATAAATAATTATAAGGAAAAACATGGTTGCAAAAAAGAAAGTGAAAATTAAGTTGAATAAAGATATCGTTCCACAGCTCTTAATTATCAACTGCATGTAGTTTCAATAGGCTTTTCTTTTCCACACTTCGAAATTCTCTGGTGGAAACCGACCTTTGGACTTGATCCAATCTATACATGTTATCATAGTTTTTGTTGTAGAAAGTAGCACGGTTTCTGGTACTGGGCAGGGGAGGCTGGATATTCTTGGTGGCACTAGGATGGTATTCAGTTACCGGAGAAGGTAAATGGGGCAGGCTCGCTTCTTTCTCTGATGGCTTTACACTTGAGGTACTGTTAGTTGTGCTGCTGCCCGGTTCCAGGCTAAAGACTGATGTATCCGCACTTGTCTGTGCCTCCTGAAAGGTATCATAATAGATTTTGATAAGATTTTGATATTCTATTTTTTAAGGATGCTCACTGATTCTTTGGCTAGTGACTTGAGTGAAGTCATAACAAGGTAAGGCGTACTCAGAATTCTTGTGGCTTTCCTACTAAAGGACGGCCTTAATATCTAACAATTTTGCATTCACATATCACAATTGTTTATCATTCGTGCTCGAGTGAGAGTGACTTGCATGAAAGTATCAACTCAAAAGCTAAGAAAGACTTCATCTTGTCATAAAAGTTTTTCAGGGCTCGATGTTTTAAACTCAATTAATTAGTTCAGCATAAATTGTTCGACTTTGTTCATAAGTAGGTGATATATATACCTGTTTGGAAACATTCACATCTTCTTTCTGCTTCCCAGCATCAAGATTTTTCTTCCTCCGCTCTCTATGTGAGCGTTGCCTCAATTTAGAAGTTCTGTGCCTGTATAAAAGTGATCAGTATTAGACTATATTGCATAGTATAATCGACCTTATCAAACCTGTCATTTGTTTCATAGAAAGGGCTAAGGCTTTATTCTGATGTTCCTTTCAGCATATTTATGGCAGGAGTGGTAGAGATAACATTAAAATTTCTAGCAGAAATATTTTTGATAAATATGAAAAAAGAAAATACTTACTTCCGCTTTTCAAATGTCTGATCTTGGTCGTCATCCTCGATGTAAATTACAGGTAAACCAGAAATGTCACATGGTAAAGGGCTTGTATGAAAAAACTGCAATCAGAAAATTATGCATCAGACTAGAATGAAACATTATGCAAACGTGTAGAGAATGTTATTTAGCAAGTACTAGGATAATAGTGGAACATAAAATATGGATTCAGCATTCATATTTTCTCACATCATGTTGGAGAGCAGACGCTGCACTGCCACGAAATGCAGGATCGAGAGCGAGAAGAATGCTTAGAAGGCCCAAAGAATATGCCGGAAAGTTCCTGAAAGTTTCTCGAAGACAAGACTTGTATGTCTGTGGAGGTTTGAGGGCAGTTGACAGCTTGAGTCTTTTATAATAATCATCTGGAGGAGTGCCACAGAGTTTGAAAATTTTATGGGTTTGTTCAACCTGAACACATTAAAGGATCGAATGCTAAAATATAAGCCATCTTGACGAGAAATTTTGAAGAAATGAACTAAGATATTGTTTGGTAAGGTATATTGAATAGTACTTGGTAATACCTCCGTTCGACCAGGCATAATCGGCCTCCCAGCAAACATCTCGGCCATGAGACATCCAGCACTCCAAAGATCGATGCCAACCCCATAATCCGTAGCACCCAGCAGTAGCTCAGGTGCTCTGTACCAGAGTGTCACAACACGGTTAGTGAGGGGACGCCTTTTCTCGGGATTGTAAAAATTTGCAAGTCCAAAATCTGCGATTTTCAGCATCCCATTTCTATCAATTAGTAAATTTGACCCCTTAATGTCTCGGTGCAAAATTCCCCTTTCATGGCAATGCTGCAGGCCTGAAATCAGTTGTTGCATGTAACACTTAACCTGAATGCATCAATGCTTTTAATCAGCCACCTAAATCATGCTACATTTCAATTAATGACGAAACTGAAAGAACTGGGAAAAAAAGGGAACTTTCGACCTGTGGTTCTGTGAGCCTTTCGTCCTGTCGAGTTAGAATTTTGGCTAAATCCGACAGCATATAATCAAAAACCAAATAAAGACTATACTGCATTCTCGAAGTGGCCAATCCTTCGAGCTTAACAATATTTGGATGATCCAATTTTAGTAAGATCGTTATTTCTCGGGCCATGAATTTCACGCTCTCCGGTTCTGATGTGTCAAAACGAACTTTCTTCAGAGCAACAACCTTACCAGTATCCTTATCTCGAGCTTTATATACATTGCTATATGTTCCTTGTCCTATCTGCAATGCCAAAATATTACCAGGCCTATCAAAAGAAAATCAAAATCTGAAATTTTAAAAAATTATAATCTGACTTCAAGGAACTGAATCCAAAGACTTGTACGATTGAACAAGACCGGACGATATTAGAGAAGAAAAAAGCTAAGGGGCCGTTCTCTTCGTGTTTCAATTTTGTGTTTTGAGTTTTGAATTCGTTTTGTGTTTTGAGTGTCTGTTTTGAAATTTCTAAAAATGCGTTCTTTTGGTCATTTTGAAAAACTGTTTCTGAAAATAGAAAATGTGGAAATGCATTTACTTTAAAATTTTAAAAAAATGTTACTTTGCAACCCCTATTCATAACTCATTTAATTACCACCACCACCACCCATATCTCAACCCCTCAACTCCGCCAACTGCCATTGGAAATGGAAGTTGAAGTAAAGCTCTGTCTACAAGGTTCCACTTCCCACTAGCGCCTCTCCACCATCCTCTCCCGCCACCACCGCAAGACCCATTTCCAAGAAAACGTCTTTTTTGACGGCACCAACGCCGAGCTCTCCTCCAACCTCACTGTACTCCGCCTCCGCTTCTACGACCTCGATTCCCACTCCATCCTCTCCATCAAAGCCAAGCCTGTTATCTCCGACGGCATCAGTCGCATCGAGGAGCAGGAAGAACCCATTGACCCCGTAATTGCTCGCCAATGCGTGGCTGAACCCTGGAGGCTGTTGCTCATCAGCTCATCGGATATAATCCGAAGAGTGAAGGAAGAATACAATGTTAAGGATAATGGGCTTGTGTGTTTAGAGGAATTCAGGAATGTGAGAGCAATATATGAATGGAATTGACTGAAATTGGAACTTGATGAAACACATTATGGATTTGGTGAAAGCTCTGAGCCTGAAGTTGCTAAGAATTTGCTCGAGGAATTGTTGAATAGTGGGAAAAGAGTTTTCTGACAGTAGGGTTTTAGTTATGGCATATTGGTTTTTAGAAACAAGGAGATTGAAGAGGGGGATGGAGGGTTTGGGGCGGAGGACGGCGGCAGGGGGGGATGCAGAGGAGAGAGTGGGAGTAAAAAAAAAAAATCCTCTATAGTGAATTACAATGAAATGGAATCGAACTCATGACATGTAATAAATCTGACTCTCCCAACTAAGCTGGCACACTGTTTTGGAAAAACAGCATTTTCCGTGTTTCTGAAGGATTTCGCTGGGTTGAACTGAAAATGCCAAAATGACTTTTTCATCATTTTCCGTTTTGTTTGTAAAATTTAAACTCATTTTCAGAAACTTGTTTTCGAAAACGCAAAAGAGAACGCATTTTCACTGTTTTCAAAAATCGAAAACAGAAAACGACTTAAAACGCCAAAGAGAACGACACCTAAAATTTTGTTCTTTTGTACTATCCAGTCGTGCCTGAACAGGCTAAAAAGGCTAACCTTGTCAATCTTCACGTAAGAATCAGCACTTTTTGGGACTATATTTCTCAAAACTTCTCTAGGAATATTATCAGTTAACCACTTAGGCCAACCATCCACAAGCTCATCTTCTTCGGCCTTCTTTATTTGATCAGTCTTTCGAGTAATATTATCATTAACACCACCACTACTAGTACTCTTTCTCTTTTCATCTATTGTCGTCGTCTTCTTCCCTTCTCGACCCCCTTGGCTCCCTAAATTTGACTTCCCATTACTAACATAATTTCCATTTCCTTTTCCATTCTTCGCCCCTGGCCCCAAGACTCGATCTGATTCCTTATCCAAAAACCTTTGACTTGTTGATCTTCTCGCTTTAACATATCCATTTTCCAACTTCAACTTGGCTAATCCTCGTGGAGGAGAATCCATGGACGTCTTCGTCTGAGCACAACCCATATATCGAAAAAGGTACTGTCCCGGGTTAAAGAACTTGAACTTTTCGAATAATGCTGAGTTTTCGAATGATAGAAAGATAGTATCTGATGTATGACACATTCAATATATTATCATTGAACAAGAACAAGAAATAAGAAAAATAAGACATGTGGTAGATGGGGAAAGAACAAGTGTTTTAGTCAGAAGATAAAGATAATAATAGCCGGCAGGCCGGCAAGAATTTTTGGAATATTATTATTCTGTTCTTTTCAAATGATTTTCAGACATTTGAAAGTTTCTTAAACTTAGCTTATTCCGCTGAATTTAAACAAAAAAACTATCATTAAACATGGCTGTTCTAATTAGCTTTTCGATCATTTTTTCCTCATCTTCGTCTTCTTCTTCTTATTTCTTCTTCATACATTACAACCTAATAAAAGAATGAAACTCCAAGAAAGCCTGCTACACGTGTAAGGCAAATTAGGGTATTATCCGTCCGAAATTCTGGGAATATGCTAAAACAATTGAAAAATATACTAGTTGAGGTACATATTGTTCGGAAAGTGCAAACAAAATCTCACTCGACCAACCTTGGATAAATATTAATGCCCTATTTGGTTTATATAAAAATTGTATTTTTAATAAAAGAAATATGAAATATGTTTAAAAAGGCGATAAAAATTATGGATCCATTGAAATATATAGTTAAAATTAATTATTGATTTTACACCTTCGGGGATGGCCGAATTAGTGGAGCAGGTGAATGCGGAGATCAAAGGTCACAAGTCCGAATCTCCTACCAATACTTTCTCGGTTGTGCTCGTCGCACCGAGCTCGCCTAGTGTTGTTTATCTCTCATATGTGGTTTGCGAGCTACTGTACATGGAGTAATGTTTACCTAGTGCGCACTCACAGATAGCGACTGCGGATTCCTATGTCAAAAAAAAAAAATTATTGACTTTGGCGTAAGTTTTTATTAAATTGTTTAGTTGAATCAAATGGGGACTAAATATGTGTAACATCTTCAAATGAAACCACGAATTCCAAAACAATTAGTAGAGCCTAGGTTCTAAACTTAGCCATGTGAATAGAATGAATTCCTTATTGCAAGTGAATGAAGGTGTAGAACTTAGTTAGTCACAATGGCCAAATGTTCAATAGTTGGTTTTCAAATGGCCACGTAGAATAGTTGAATACATCTCTAATGGATTGGGGAATTCACTAATATTTAGTATTGGGAAAAATTCATATCTAAGGTATATTCTTTACCTCAATTCAAAAGTAAGGTAGATAGTTTAAAAATTCAAAAATCAGGTATGAATTTAATGAATTAAAAATATTTATTAAATAAAGATAATAAAGTCACAGTTTGTATTTAATGGTCACATATTCATAATTATAAGTTACAAATTTACTTACTGGTCACATATCGTCAAATTAATTCGTCACATATTATTTAGTGGTCACAGATAAAAAAATTTGTAGGACACATATTATTTCGATGTCACAAATCAAAACTTTTATAAGTTACAGTTTATTTCTTTGGTCACAAATGAAAAAATTACGGGTCACATATTATGAATCGATCACAGATTTTTAAATTTGTTGGTTACAGTTTATTTCTTTGGTCACAAATAAAAAAATTACGGGTCACAGATTCATATTTCTTTGGTCACAAATAAAAAAATTACGGGTCACAGATTATGAATCGTTTATGAATCGGTTACAGATTTTTAAATTTGTTGGTCACAGGAACACACCCACCGCACCACACCACTGCACCACCACCACACCATACCACCACCACTGCACCACCGTCACAGGAACACACCCACAACACCTTCCACACCACTGCACCACTGTCACAGGAACACACCAACACCTTCCACAGCACCACACCACTGCACCACCGCCACCTACCAAAATCCACCCCCTCTCCCAAAACTACCACACGGTCCACACCACAGCCATCACTCACCAACAAATAATCAAGTCCTCCACCGCCACCACCGTCAACACCTCCACCTGCACTACCAACCTAAAACCGCCTTACATTTTGTAACAAAAACACCATCATCATCATCACTGCCTCTAGCACCACCACCACCTCTCGACAGCATGACCATCGCCATCACCGGACTGTACAAAATCGCCACCACCCCAGAGCAAAGTAAAACCACCATAAAACACCGACAGTATCACCACAAATCACCTGAAAAGCTACTACAAAGCCACCACTAATTGCCACAAACAATCACAAAATAATATAAAATCGCTATCGGTTTGCCACTGTAGCGACGAACTGAGTGACATGGCTAATATTAGGGACGCTTAGAGCCACTACTTCCAGCTGAAGCGAGACGGCGGAGAAGAGAGACGGTGGACAGGGGAGAAATGATGAAAAAGAAAGGGGAAATAGATCTAGGGATTGGCCTTCCTCGCGTCTGTGTCGGCGTCGACGCCGTCGCCATCCTCGCCGTGAGACAGCCGGCAGTCATGAGAGAGGTGAGAGAGAAACTGAGATAAGAGAATTGATAGAAGAATTGAAATTATTAGGGTTTGTAATTAAATTGTGAGGATAATGTTTAATTTATAGATACCTGATTTTTGAATAATGAAACTTGGTCCCTGATTTTTGAAGTGTGATCTTTAAACACCTGGTATTTTGTAATTTCCTCTTTAGTATTTGTAACTAATTGGCTCGTTCTTTCCTTTGAAGTCGTCATTTATAAATAAAATTTCCAACATGAATTCTGCTATAAGTATTTGTAAGGATAGTATAAAAGCATGTGGTCGTCTTCTATGCGTAGGGGAGGGGGGACAAGCCCATATAGTTTTTAATGTAAAAAAAATTAAAATTATTTTCTTTGTATCAATTTAGTAGGAAAAAAAAAAATTGTCCCTCTTGACTCCGCCCTCGTACGCGCGACTTTGTAGATGGATATTTTTTCTAGTAAAAGACTGGTTGGTGAAGTCACTTATTAATTGAACAAATGCTGAACCTGACGCTTTCGGTGAATTGGGCCTGATCCATGCTGTTTGCAGCTTATAAACTGCGGAAAAATCCGCATATAATAGCCGGAGGTGAAGATTACACGTGGTTGTCTCATCTATTTTTCCTTGTAATGGTTAGCCGGAGGTGAAGATTACATTGCCGTGCCAACTAGGGTTGGACATGGTTCAGGTATTTAATAAATGAAATCGTTAGATCAAAATATAATTATGGAATCGTTCGGTTCTGTACCATAATTAAATTTTTTAACATTTACAACAATATTATATAAATATAACTAATAACATGTTCATTCGTAACTATTACAAATTAACGTAGCACAATTTAAAAACATATAAATAACTAGCTGTCCAATAAGATTAATTCAATATATACAAATGTCAAAAAGTAGATATTAATACTAAATATTAATTGGACCAAAAAATTCAAACAAAAAAAATTAAATTTACCTAATTAATTTGCTAATTTGTTTAGAAAAAATTAAATTAATTCAATATAAAAAATATAAAAAAATTATTTAGATTCGGTTCTTGGCCTAGAACCAAGAATCGAACCAAACACATCGGTTTTCGATTCAGATACTCGTTCATGTATTTAATTTATGAAGAACCGTTCGGTTCGATTCGGTCCGATTCGATTCATGAACTTTTGCCCAGCCCTAGTGCCAACAACGAAAAGAGGGATGTTCAACAATGAACATGATTGAGTCTAACAACTATTTTTTTTTCCCAACCATGACAGATATCTCCATCAATAGATTTCGTGTTTCGAGTTTCGGACTAGAGTAGAAAGAACTTGGTAGGCTTGAGGGAACTAGTGTGCACTTTCAACCATTTTTAGCTGTGATAGGGATGAAAGGTGAGCAGCCATGCAAGTATTATTTTCATTTACCACATGAAGGTATCATACGTATCAACGTATGCCAATAACATCGTTCCACTCTAGAATCGTGAATTTAGGGAATATTTTGACAATTCATTTCATGCTAATATATATTGCTACTTAAGTCGAAGAGACATCCCGATAATGTCGAAGAAGGCCAGAATACGAACAAGGGCGGAGATAAACCATGCGTCAAGGTGTGGGCGGAGATAAACCATGCGCTAGAATACAACAGAAGGACGTGTAATCAACCTCTATCGCGTAGTCATGTACGGAAACACAAGCGTAGTTTGGACCTCGATGTACCTAACAAATAGTTAACACGAGTGTTGCTTGTGCCTTCAAGTTTCAAAGCAAATGCATGAAGGTGTTAAATCTTGCAACATTAATGAATCAATTTGTGAATAACACTCAAAGTAACAAATCCTGTTTTGAATTGTTGGCCCTATTCTAAGGTTGAATGTATAATTTTTTGGGCATATACAATATGGATAGAAAACAGGATTTCAAGATGTGTAATATGTAATCTCGCATTCTTTATCACTAATTCACTTGGTACTCCTATCGCAATTGCACAAAAATATACAAAGTCAAGTTCTTAAATAGATGACAACAATTTAATTTCCACCACGCGTGATATGTTTCTTCGATGTTATCTACGAGAGTACACAATTAAATCTTTTGCATGATAATGTAACAAGAAAACGAAATTGAATGTAAAGAAACCCCTTCCCCAGACAAACAAATGTTACTACAAATTATGGAATAAACAATTTTAACTTCTTAAAAAAGAAAAATGAAAAAAAAAAAAAAAAACAATTTGTAGTGATTCTAAGTAGGGCTGGACATGGATTGGTTCGGTTCGATTTTGAAGAGAACCTAATCGACCCGACCCAAAATTCTCGGGTATTTAATAAATGGAATTGTCGGGTCCAAATATAGTTATGGAACCGTTCGAGTTTGGTTCCATTCAGTTCGGTTTGGTTCTGTACATGTAACGACCCGAGTCCCACTTAACGGGCTGTCCCAACCGTTAAATCGTCGACGTACTGTCCCCACTGTACCAACATGGGTATTTTCAGCATACTTTGTCCTCACTCGCATGCTCCCCGAGAAAACTTCCCAGGGGGTCACCCATCATAGAATTGCTCCAAGTCAAGCACGTTTAACTGTGGAGTTTCTAACGATGGGCTTCCGAAAAAGAAGGTGCACCTTATTGGTGTGAGTAGTACCTATCAAATTTCTTAAACTTTCGTGGTCTAGGGGTATTACAGTACCATAATTAAATTTTTTAACATTTACAGCAACACTACATAAATACAACTAGTGACATGTTCATTCGTAACTTTTACAAATTAACGTAGCTCAATTTAAAAATATATAAATAACAAGCTGTCGAATAAGATTAATTTAATGTATACAAATACAAAAAAGTAGATACTAATATTAAAACATGGATGATTCATATCAATAATTCATTTGCTTCAAGCAGACTACAAAAAGAAAATGAAATATAAATTAGAAGTTAAAAAAATAAATTAATTTAATTAATTTAATGTAAAAAATATAAAAAATTATTTAAATTCGATTCTTCGGTTCTTGGTATAAAACCGAGAACCGATCCAAGCCAATCAATCATCGATTCAGATACTCATTTGGGTATTTAACTTATGAAGAATCGCTCTATTCGATTCAGGTCAAGTCGGGTCCGGTTCGATTCGAGAGTTTTGTCCAACCCTAATTCTAAGGTAAAATCAGATTTGATTTAAATTTTAATATTATCCGACTTGATTTGTATGATATTGTAAATTTCTAGCTTTAAGGTAAGGTTATCTCTTTACAATTTACAGTGCATAATATCAATTAGTTGTATTGTCCAGAACACAAAAATGAAATTCAAAGATCTTCAACAGCAATCATTTAACATAAAGTGCCAATGCCGTTACGCCAAGAACAAAACATATAGATACATCGGGATTGATCTTTGACAAACGCAGAACATAATATTAATCATTTTCTATTTGAATTCTAGGTGTTGGCTACAGACTTCCCCTTCCTCGCATTCCTAACGCTACTTCGAACGAGATCTCTCAGTCAATTTCATAACCTCTGCATCACTTGTGATTTTCGGACTTGAATAGTTGACACGCAAGGTAAGTTCTAGCAGTAATCGGGACAAATACTTTCTTCATTTCTTGTATGCTCCAATTGATTATGAACTCGGCATACTTTGTCACGAACACATGACCGCAGTCGTGTTACATGTCATAAATGAATATCTAAGTGTGAATATAGATATATTCTTTAAATTATGACATTACGTATCAAGAAAACATAGATGATTTTGAGAAACCTTGATGCATAAAGAAACATGAGATTTTGAGGAGCTGCAATGAGATGTTTAACTCACAAAATGATTATGAGTTTGATTCAATATTCATATAACGATGGGGAATGCAATCTCTTGATAAAAGTAACTTCTTATACTATAGGTTAAGCAAATATATATCTAAACATGTTAGATAATAAAGTTTTACTTGAAAGTAAATTTAAACTACTTTTAAGCTAAAAAAAAACATGTGAGCACTCCAATACAAATATGAAAATTAATCTTTTCAATACGAATGGTGACTTGTGAACAAGGTTCAAAAAGGATTAAGTGTGTTAAGGTATTGAGGTCGAGCCTCAAACTTCATGAGCGAGCACAGGTTTAAGTTTTTTTTTTTTTTTTTTTCCCCCTATTTTGAATATTTTTTTTTTTTTCTAAAATAATTAAAATAAAGCATTCAGAACCTCATAAATATATTTTATTTCAACAAAAACATAATTTTCAGAGTTATGAATACCCAAATCAATAATATTTTGTTCGTGAGCCAAGTTTGTATTAGGTTTTGAATTTTTTTGAAAGACTTATTTTATTTTTAAGTTTTAGCAATGATAGAATATTTTGTTGACCTCAACTTCAAAAACAAGAAAACATTAATTGTCAAACAAAAATATGCGACTTTTTTTTTTCTTTGTATTTTCAAGAGATTCTTTATTTATAAAGAATATCTTATGTATTTTAAAGATCATCTTTAAATTTAGAAAGTCAAAATTTTTAAACGCTCTAGCAAACTATCTATTTTGATCTTCATTTTACATTTTTCTTAAAAAAATATTTATTGATTTATATTTTATTTAAAATAATTCTTTATATATAAATTGGGGTTAATTTCACAAATGGTCACTGAAGTTACCTGAAAATTTCAAAACGGTCACTGGACCATTTGTGGAATTAAGCCATATAAATTGATCAATCAAATTTGAATAGTTTAAGAATAAAATATTAAAATATGTGATTTATTAAATACTATTATTGTACATATCACACTATTGTCCAACACGTAGGAATAGATGGTGGATTTGACTTTCTAAATTTGAAGAGTCGAACAAACACTCTAGTTCATTTTTAAGCATTTATTATCTAAAACAAATAGTATTTTATATTCATAGAGTCTCGTAAAAATGTTCTAAATGGTTAATTTTTTCGTGTCTCGAGCCTAAACGGATCTTTTAGAACCGCGTAAGTGAATAACTACGGAAAGTGACAAAATAAACGAAGGGGGTCCCTAGTCCCCCTATATACGTAATTACATAAAAAAATAAAACGTGGGCCACATAATACCACAAGTCCACACTACACCCTGTCACCCACAACCACAAGTCTACATGTTGGCACCCTGCCCACTAGGAGGCAGACATACCACCTCACCCCAGTCGCCTCCTGGTTCAATTCCCGGTGCATTCCTCCTCCTATATATATAACATTAATCCTCCACTAGATTTCACGTCACTGTCGTCTCTATCCCACAAAAATCAATAACCTTCATATTCATCACAAGAGTGGTGCTGTATCGTGTCGTTTTTGGTTCTGTGCGACTGAACGAAGGGAAGAAACTAATGGGTATATGCAGTTCTTGTGAGTCGAAGACTACTTCGACGGCAAAGTTGATATTGGATGATGGAAGATTACAGGAGTATTCGTATCCGGTGAAAGTTTCGTACGTCTTACAGAAGAATCCGGTGTGTTTCATTTGTAACTCTGATGAAATGGATTTCGACGTCGTAGTTTCGGCGGTGAGAGATGATGATGAGCTGCAGCTGGGTCAGATTTACTTTGCTTTGCCGTTGAACCGGTTGAAACGCCGGCTGCTGGCGGAGGACATGGCGGCATTGGCTGTGAAAGCTAGTTCTGCGTTGACAAAGAGTGGTTGTTGCGGCGAGAAATGGGGAGGATACTGCCGGAATATTCTCGTTTTACCCGATGAGAACGGTATGAAGCCGTCGAGAAAGGTGGCTGGTGGTGGACAAAGTGGGTTGAGAAGGGAAACGAGTAGTGGAGGCTACGGGAGGAGGGGAAAATTTACAGCGAAGTTGAGAGCTATTCCCGAGTAGGGGGTGTTTTGGGAAATACAAGGCGTAATTCGTTTCGTAAATATTAGTTTTCTAGTAATTTTGCTGTCCTAGTCAACGAATCTCGAGGCTGTATTACAAATATGCCCTTTTATGAGTTGTTAGTCAACAATAACCACATTAATTTATGTCTATTTAATCAAGTGCCGATTTATGAACTCCAAATTAATTGGATCAACTTACGAATCTCCTCTCTTTAATTTCGAAATTATCTGTTTTTAAAATGTGACTTGGGTATAATAAAATAAGATAGTTGTTAAAATGCATTAACAAAATGTCTACTTCCATATAAATGTGTCTATTCTCAAATTGCCACATAGCTTTCAAAAGACTCAACGTGGTTCAGGACATGTAGTTGGATGTTCAAGTATGTTCTATACTAGCGATGCCTAATATAAGCATGACTAATTCTTCATTTAACTCTCGAGTTGTGTAAATCCCTTTGGCTCAAGAAGGAACAAAGTGAGGGTTGGACCTCTATAGGATTCATCGCTATCACCATCTTATTGGTACATTCGCCAATAGCCGGGACCAACCTCTATGTCATCATAAAATATTTTAACTTCAAAAGGGTAACAGACGGAGTTTGCAATTATCAACGTCCTCCGCCTAATATAATTGTTACTCAAGGGACCATTGTTATAGTTCGTCAACAAAGAGACTTCATCATCAAAAGCCTTCATCACCAAAGAGGCTTCATTTGAAAAAAGTCGTCATCGCTAAAAATCTTCACCGTTAAAATGCCTTCTGTCATAGATGGACACACTTCATAGTAGTACAATCAACTCAACACTAATTCGTTTGAGTTCCACCTCTTGAATGGGTACCATGTACCTAAGTCCTCTACTTAAGGAGGATTATTTTTACACCCTCAATTCGCTTAGGGGCCACGTAAGCTAATGTTAGCCTTCCATGTAGAGGCCTCACTTGCTTCGCCTAAACAATGGCAAGATAATATATTCACTAGCTTCGCACATGCGGCAGCATCACCCTACAACTCACACAATTTCCATGTAAAAGAAATCTTGATCAAGCCTTACGCCATGGTCAAGATACAGATATAGACCTTGCTAGTTTTGTACATCACTATGAAAAGAAAACGAAAGAAGTGTGCTTTAAGTTCGATTAAAATCTAGCAAACATGGCTTAATATTGAAGTGGAGGACTAAAAAGAAGCAAAGAAAGAAGTCGTGGCAACTAATGACAAAAGTGACTTGTTAAGTGATAAAGGCAATTTTTATACATTTATGTTGGTTCATAAACTTGAATAATCATCGATAAACATTCGGAATAGAGCTTAATTTGTGTGAATTGTGTTTGTAGGGCAACAATGAAGATTATGGTGGAAATTAGAAGAAAAGTAGAGAAAATATGCCAAAACGAAGGAAAACAAAAGTTCGGGGACCAAAATGCAAATAACCAAAAGGTGACCCGAGGCCAACTCAAGAGCGTACATGAGCTTAATCATATATTGAGGAATGCATGGGATGATTGGAGGAAAAGAATGAACAAAAAAGGTCAAGACAAGAGAAGAATGAAGTTCGAGAACCAAAATGAAGATATGTGATAGTTGTTTACTCCTTGCGGGTGCAAGGTATAATCCTCCATGCGGCCGCAAGCAAGGATGCAGGGAAGAATTTTGGAAAAAAAGTTACTCCTTGCGGGTGCAAGGAATTTGTCCTTGCGGCCGCAAGGAAGAAATTCGGCGCGAATTTTCTGGTTTCCTTATCCGACTCCAACACGTATGGTAATGATTCTAGGGCAACTATAAAAGCTAAAATACGTCCAGAAACTAGGGTTATGCCTTCCTAGAGAGAAAAACAACATTTTTGGAGCGAGAACGAAGGCAAGGACGAAGGATTTCACTCCAAGATCGAAGATTTCAAGCTTTACATTCAAGAATTGGGTGATGTCTTCTCCTAAATATTTTCTTTGTTATTTTAATTTATCCATGCTAGGCTAGGTTTTTAATTGTACTAGGTGAACGATGAACCTCGTATTGTGAACTTTTAATTTCTATTTTGCAATTTGATATTTAAACACGTTTGATGGATGTTGAATGATTTATATACACTTTCTTGCCTCTACAATTATATGCGCAATAGTTGTATGAGTTTGGGTGATTTATTTTATGCATTCGAAAGAAGGGAAATAGATTCTACAAGGTATAAATCATCATAAGGTCCGATAGGGGATAGAAATATACCGCTATGCTTTATGTGAATCTCTAAGTGTTTACAAAACGTCATGCATTCTTGTATATTGCATTTGTCATAGAAATATAGTCAAATGGTATGCTAGAATATGTTCAATTCTACTCGAAAGAGATTATTGAATAAGTTAGAAACATTGATTCCTCAACCAATTCATCGTGTTGTCAAATCGTGAAATAGGAGTTAAAAGTGAACTTGCTTGGTGATTCGGGATCCTAGTACGCTTTTTCATACATTAATTTCTTCAACTTTTGCATTTAACCATCATTATTGCATTTAGTCGAAATTTTAGTTTAATTTACATTTAGTCATAGTTACTCATAAAATCCAGAACAATTATCTTGAATTTAATAGATTCGGTTAAGGTCGAGATAATAATAATCATGTTAAATCAATTCTCGTAGGAACGATACTCGAAATTCTAGGATTTCCACTTTATTACTTGTCAACAAACCGTGCACTTGCGGTGATTTAAATTCGAAACATATTTTCGTGAACATTAAGAAAGAATGAGTTGTTTTCCAAATCATTACCCTCAGAGAATTGATGCATGAAACAAATAATGTTTATAATTTAGTTTCAATGACAATTATATAACTAAGATTTTCAATGAAAACTTTGAAGAAGCAATGAAGCTACTTGAAAAAGATGAGGAGACTTGTAGTATGTTAAAAAAAAAAAAGTTTTAAAAAAGAGATTATCATTAGAGCTGTGAAGCTTTTGCCGATGATGCAACAACATTGAATCCACCAATTGTAGGCCCAAAAGAATAAAAATCTAAGATTAAAAAGCAATTTGGTGAATGGAAAAATGAAGGCAAAAATGGTAATAAGGCTAATTAGAACAAACCGCCCTTATCTTTCAATGTTATTGTGCAAAACACTCATACCTATTACTTTTTGGCATTTCACCCTCATTTTCATCTTTCATTACGAAAAAGGTCCTTTCATCCATTTGTCATCAGTTGCTCCGTTAACTCAACACAAAAATCAAAATTTCTTCTCAAAAACCAAGGATAATATAGTCTTACCTTTGAGACAAAGCCAAAAAACACTATTCTTTATTCCATATTTGTGATGTTTGATAGATTTAGTAAGATGACACATTTCATTCCATGTCATAAAATCGATTATACCATTAATATTGCAGATATGTTCTTTAACGAAGTAGTGCGCTTACATGGAATTCCTAGAAGCTTTGTATCAGATAAGGATGTTGAATTCCTTAGTTACTTTTGAAGAATTTTGTGGAATAAGTTAGGGACCAAGTTATTATTCTTTACAATTTGTCATCCACAAACTGGTGGACAAACTAAGGTAGTTAATAGTACTATGATACAATTACTACGCACAATAATTAATAAGAGTTTGAAGAGTTGGGGTTGTGAGGAGTGTTTATCGTTTATATAATTTGCATATAATAGGACAACACATTCTACTACTTATTCGCCTTTTGAAATTGTATATGGTTTTAATTAACTAACACCTTTGAATTTAATTCATTTACCTATGAATGAAAGAAGTAGTTTAGATGGAAAGAAGAATGCATAATTTGTGAAATTACTCCATGAAAAGATAAGGATGCAAATTGAGAAGAAAAATGAGCATTATACTTCTCAAGCAAACAAGGGACGAAAGCGCGCTACATTTGAATCAGGAGATTGAGTTTAGGTGCACTTGAGGAAGTGCGTTTTCTAGAACAAAGAAGTCGACGTTATAGCTACGGGGAGATGGTCCATTCCAAGTCTTTAAAAAGATCAATGACAATACCTACAAACTAGATCTTTCGGGTGAGTATAATGTTACAGCTACTTTTAACATCATCGGTCTTTCTCTCTTTGATTGTATAGATTTGAGGTCGAATCATTTTGAATAGGGAGGGGATGATGTGATCCATGATACGATGGTAAGTTCGGGCAAGTATCCATTGATCGTTGATGGATGATCGATGACTAGGTAACGAGCGAAACGAGTCAAAGATGCTATGTGATTGTTTGCTCGAGCTACGGTGGATGAAACATTGATCACAATAAGTAAATGAACAAGTTTCATGTTGGACTTGGAAGAAGAAACTAGATGGATTTGATACAAGTAGTGGACGACGAAATCACTCGACATTGATCACTTGCAGGAAATAATCTTCAAGGGTCTTCCTTCTCTGGTCAATGAATGTTGCGCTAGAAATATTTCTAGTCTGTAATTCTTCTAACGCGACCTTTGCAATTTCAAGCATATTCTTATGTTCCTGATGGGTTTGAAGTTCATCACGGAGTCTGTCCAACTCGAAAGTTAGCCGACTAATTTTATCTTCCAATGAAGAATAAGTAGAATCCTCTACTTCCAGCTGAATGTCCAAAGCTTCAACTTCTTAGTCTTTTCTTCAGTAGTTGGACACTCTAAGTGCTGCTTTCTTTCAGATAAATAAATCTCGACTCCTTTAAGAAACGTTTCCATGCGTTCCATCAAAGGTGTCGGATCTGCGCGGAATGAGTTGGTAATCACGTTTTGAAGAATTAAATTATTCTTATCTCATCAAGATCAGTTGTTGGAAAACCCATGCTTCAAGACGTCTCTAAAACACTTCTGAAGATAATTGGTCATAACTTCTTGCAAAGTAGCCTTCAAGTAAGGAGACTCTTGAGTTATCTTAGATGGTGGACCAGCCATGAAAGAACAAATTGGAGTTGTCCGATGATTATTTGTTTCTAAAGGTGGGAATGTTAACTAAAACCAATGAAGGTGGAGTAGCAAGAACTTTTTGATTGATCTCTGAAATGTTAACTCTCCCATCATTCTCGTCAGTCTGATCTTGCAAAGAGTCCAGGTTCATAGAGAAATTCAATCATTCGGGAATTCACTTCATCTTCATCCTAGAAAACATCTATGTTGAACACCAAAATGCCTTCATTCATAGTATTCGGGTGTTTACAATGTGGGTCATGAAAATCATGAGTATCATCTATTCATTGAAATGTACCAACTCTCTCATCATTCTCGCCATTCTGATCTTGCAAAGAGTTCGGGTTCATAGAAAAATTCAATTATTTGGGAATGCTTGGAAAACCTACAAAAAAAGTACAGATATAAAAAAAAAAGAAAAAGAGAAGGAGAAGGAGATATAAAAAAGAGGGGACCTACCCGTGTTCCGTGTTCTAGGAGACATATCTAAAAATTCGTCATTTGATGGTGTATTCGAGAGGCTGATGTTAATGTGAGAGACTCCAACGTCACCTTTTGAAAGATTTGGAACAACTTGAAGCGACATTGGTTTTACCGATCGTTTAATTTTATATATTCCGGAGAGTGGAGCTTGAAATCGAAGTTCGTTACATGAGACCAAATACAAGTGGTATGTTAAAAAAAATACCTGATCTCCAGAACTTTTATCTCGCAGAGTTAGAGTCTTTCTAAGTGTGTGGGATGCTCGATCTCCAGGACTACTGCGATATGGAATCAAAACTACTTCAGACATCTTCTCATCAGGCTCAGAGGTGGAAGCAAACTTTGTCGATGGAACTTTAATTTTAACCTTCTTAATGCCTCTTTCATTTCGAAGGTCTAATTCTCTCTTTCGAGAAACCTCTTCAATATGTGGAGGACTTAACACTCTGGCTACAACCTTGTTCGGAACTGGATTAAGAACAAAGTCACGACTCTCACTAGAAGATAAAACCTGCACTTGAACCTTGGTCAGGATCGACAACATTTGATTATTCCACCAAGTTTGGTACTCTGAATCAACATTTTGATGTGTATCCTTCACATACTCTGAAATATGAAATGTAGAGCCACTCATCGTTTGAATCAAAGACAACCAGACGCGATACATATCGCCTGGAGAGTGATATCCTACTTTCTTGGCGAATCAGGAAGTTTTTGTTTAAAGTCAAGTTGCCTTGCAAACCTGTGAGGATTATATGCCTCGAAAATGAAAGGGGAGTTTCCTTGACGATAAGAAACAAATCCAGATCGAATACTCATCATAAATTCTGAGGTATTTATAGACCTTGATTGGTCATCTACTCGTACATTGGAATTAGACGATGAGGGAAATGGATTCCAGCAAAAGCATTGGCGGTCATTCCATGGATAATATCCCGACAATTAACAACATTTTTCTTCCAAGACTGGAAAGCATTCAAGGTGCCGACATATCTTCGGATTGTAGGACGAGTACAACTCTTGTCCACATGAACATAAATACCTCGGACAAAATAAGTTGTAGCCCAAGCATAAAGAAAATGTTCGTGAAATGAACGTGAAATCAAGCCAATGTCAGGGTTTGACTGATGGTTCGTGTTAGTTCTCTATAAATGCTGGCTAATACGGGAGGAACTAGACTGTAGGTATACTCACCTGCCATTTTAGAAGACACTTTAAAAGTCTCAACTCTTATATACTCATCCCCAGATGGAAGAACGAAACGATAAAGCCACAAGGAAAGACACGCTGCTATTTCTAATTCATTTTCTTCTTCCGTAGACAAATATATTGGCAAATCACCCCAATAACTTTGATCCCTGCGTGAAATATCTCTTGACTGGTCTACAACCACAGACATCTGTATTTCCTTTGAAGCTCTTTGATGACGCCTTTTGAATGGATTTAGACTCATAACATTCTTGTAATTTTTGTGTTGTCGAGGATTCTGGGCACAACCATTCTCGCAAAACAAAAAATTAATTCATTCTTCGTGACTAACACAATCAAATTCATTCGCATCCGCAATCAGTGCGAAAACATTAAAAAGGTATGCTAGGACTTGAAAAGTTGATATGTTAGCTCTGAAAGGTTCATGACTACTTTCTCATAGTAATTACCCATGATCGAAAGTCCACTTATCTCGTGGATGTCCCAAAGAGAAATGTCAACTTCACCATGGGTGGTCACAAAAGTATTGGTCTCCGAGCACCAAACCTTACAAAGAGCTCTCTAGATAGAATTTAGGCGATGATAATCCTTTGTAGTGAAGTTGATTGTATAAGTTAACTAGCGAAGATTCTTTTTGAGCAGAAGTTTTTGGACCCATGAAGACCACTCCCAAAACTTTGAAAGAAAAGAAATCTCTTAACGACTGACAAGCGCACTTCCACATCGTATTTCTTTGTTGTTAATCCCCTCACAAATTATGGCTCTTGGGATGCATTCCATGCTTTGAGAATGATGAGGCAGGAAACACAAAGAGGGAATGTGACTGCTAGAGCGGTTGGACGTGCCAGTTTCTGAATTCTCGTGACATTCACTAATATTGGACATATGCAACTCCGACAAAAGGCTCCAAGAGTTCAGGAGAAGGATCTGTAGTTGGCTTATCAACTCCGACAAAAGGCTCCAAGACCTCAGGAGAAAGATCTGTAGTTGGCTTATGGATGCTACGTTTAAGCTCACCTCGTATGACAGGCTGGACATGTTACTTTACATCAGTATCTTTGAAACGAAGGTAACTTTTGCCTTGGTTTTTAAGCTCGACGATTTCGTATATATCTGAATACGCTCTGTTATTAGAGATCGTCCAAGCCATTCCTAAAAAAATGAAAGGGAGAGAAAATTAGCAAAAATAAAAAAAAAATTAATGGGCAGTGAATTTTTAGATTCCTTTATTGTTTAAATCATGAGCCTCCCAAATATAAATGATCCCAACACAAAGTGCCTTGGACGGTCAAAGGAACCAGTCCATAGTCTTAAACACAAAGTGTCTTGGATAGTCAAAGGCGTTGGTCCTTGGTCTCAAACACAAAGTGTCTTGGACGGTCGAAGGAGCCAGCCCTTGGTTCTAAACATAGTGCCTTGGACGGTCGAAGGAGTTGATACTTAGTCCTAAACACAAAGTACATTGGACGGTTGAAGGAGCCAGTCCTTGGTCCCAAACACAATGTGCTTTGGAGTCCTAAACATAAAGTACCTTGAACAGTTGAAGAAGTTGGTCCTTGGTCCTAAACATAAAGTACCTTGGATAGTCGAAGGAGTCAGTTCTTGGTCCCAAACACAACGTACCTTGGATGGTCGAAGGAGTCGGTCATTGGTCCCAAATACAAAAGGACTGTAAGTTTCACAACCTTTTAATGACAATAAATGTAGCATAATTTTTTGAAGTATTGACTATCTAAAATAAAGAGATATTTTATATCTAGGGAGTCTATGAAAGTAGGACCCTGCTTCCTACACAGGGGATTTGTGCCCGGTCCTGTGAAGGGGGATTTACCCATGAAAGTATTCTGAGTGGGCAATATTTTCGTGTTTCGAGCCTTAACAGATATTTTAGAATAGCGTGGGTGAATAGTTAAAAAAGAGGAAAGTGACAAAATAAACGAAGGGTCCCAGTCCCCCTATAGACGTAATTACAATTATTACATCCAAAAACGTGGGCCACATCGTACCGCACTACACCCTGTCACCCACAACCACAAGTCTACATGTTGGCAACCTGCCCACTAGGAGGCAGACATACCACCTCACCCCAGTCGCCTCCAGGTTCAATTCCCGGTGCATTCCTCCTATATATATAACATTAATCCTCCACTAGATTTCACGTCACTGTCGTCTGTATCCCACAAAAATCTATAACCTTCATATTCATCACAAGAGTGGTGCTGTATCGTGTCGTTTTTGGTTCTGTGCGACTGAACGAAGGGAGGAAACTAATGGGTATATGCAGTTCTTGTGAGTCGAAGACTACTTCGACGGCAAAGTTGATATTGGATGATGGAAGATTACAGGAGTATTCGTATCCGGTGAAAGTTTCGTACGTCTTACAGAAGAATCCGGTGTGTTTCATTTGTAACTCTGATGAAATGGATTTCGACGTCGTAGTTTCGGCGGTGAGAGATGATGAGGAGCTGCAGCTGGGTCAGATTTACTTTGCTTTGCCGTTGAACCGGTTGAAACGCCGGCTGCTGGCGGAGGACATGGCGGCATTGGCTGTGAAAGCTAGTTCTGCGTTGATAAAGAGTGGTTGTTGCGGCGAGAAATGCGGAGTATACTGCCGGAATATTCTCGTTTTACCCGATGAGAACGCTATGAAGCCGTCGAGAAAGGTGGTTAGTGGTGGACAAAGTGGGTTGAGAAGGGAGACGAGTAGTGGCGGTTGCGGGAGGAGGGGGAAATGTACAGCGAAGTTGGGAGCTATTCCCGAGTAAGGGGCGTTTTGGGCAATACAAGGCCTAATTCGTTTAGTAAATATTAGGCCACCTTCTCTTTATTGTTTTCAAATCGTTTTTTATTTTTTATTTTTTAAAACAGGGAAAACGCGTTCTTTATTTTATTTTCGAAAATGTGTTTTTGAAAATGAAATAAGATAAAAAAACAACTAAAAACAAAAAATGGCTAAATCAATGTTTTGGAAAATTTTACAAGAAAACAAGTAAAATTCACAAAATACGGGAAACGAATTTCTCATTTTTCAAACTCTCCCTCCCTCTCCCCCGACTCTCTGTAAATCAATTTCATCTCAATCACCCACAACCCAAAATCGAACATAGATCGTGCTACCGATTCGAAGGGTTCTGATCTTCAAATAAAGTTTTTGAGCTGATTTTGTCGAATCGAAGGCTTCTCGACGGGCTATTTGAATCAAGATTTCGCATCTTTAAATCAAGATTTTGATTCTTTGCTTGTGATAATCTTTGGTTATTTTCTTGATATTCCATATCATAGTTGTTGGGTCCGATTTCACCTCTATTTTTTTATTTGTTTGGTGTAAAAATTGAGGCGGGTTGCAAAATATTATAGTTGGTGTATTTGTCTGAAATACAATTATTGCTGACTTGCTGTCAGTGTATATGATTTCTGGTAAGAATTGCTGCTTTTGGCTATCACGCACTATTTTGTTTCATGGTCACGTAAATTGCAAAAGCTCCTACTTTGTTACTTAAAATGCTTAAAAGATACAAACTCTGTACTGCTTGCATTGAAAATATAGGACGACCTACAAAATTGAGAGGCATTTTTGTTACTACATGCTGTAAAAATATGGCCTCGAGGTGCCAATCATGGCCATCAAAATTTTCATCTGAAAACGAAAGCTGCATAAGTTAGGGAGTCCTGAATTCAATAAAGTGATTATTGATTATTAACAATTTGAGCCCAATTTCAAGAGAGGTTCTATAGATTAGAGGATTTTGCGTCTGGTACATAATTGATTGCATAATATCCTTTGAATGAAGTACAAGTTTGAAGGTTGAAAAGGCGCTCAAAGGAATCTTTCTCTATATAAAATAAAATCAGTTCGCAAAACTGAGGCTTTAGGCTGCATAATCTCGAGCATTAAATGGATCTTCGGCCAAGGCAGAGACAATCCTTTTCTGGCTTCACTCTAGCTGAGGTATATTTTCTTCTTCTTCTTTCTTGTTTTTTTTTTTTTTTTTAAAAAAAAAAAAATTAATTCCTGTTTTTAACAACCAACTTCCTTGATCGTTCAACTTTTAAGCTATTTTAACTAATTAATAGCCATTTTATGCGTTTATTTTACTGGTTCTTCGATGAATTGAAATGATTTTTCTTCAGTGCGGTTCGGGTGGGTGCAAGCTTTTCAAGTGATGTATTTTGTGCAAGCGTGTGGTTAATCATTCGTTAACAGTGGTATATTTTCAGCTTTTGAGATTTTTTGGGTCTTTCCAGTTATATTTTCGTTGAGTTTTGGTATTAGTATATTAATGATCTTGATTGGTAACCAATTTTTCGGATAATAAAAATAAAAGATTAGCTCAGCAGCCTCAGCCATCAGAATTAATTAGGTAGATTTTTTGCTGTTTGAATCATATGCTGGTGAATTCTTCATACACCAATGATTTATTCCTTTTTGTTGTTCTAAACAATCAAAAAGAAAAGTATATAATTAGGATTGTTACAGTTATTTCTCATATCTTTATCAGCTGTGGTTCTGAATTCTTCCGTGGTAGAGTCACGAAAGTTGAAATTGTTAATTGTAATTGAACGAGTTTGAACACTTGAATTGCTCCAGACACTTGATATCATTCACAATTTGTTATAGGGAACTTATCTTTTGTCATCAACCGAACAGGTTGAGAAAATGGAGCATTTACATAAAGAATCTAGCGAACAGTCTTTGAATGAGGAGTTTTACAAGAAACTGGCAAGACTTTTCATGTGTGAATTAAGTACTTCTCTAGAGCATTAGTTCTTGCTTTAGTAAATATTTTTTTGGCGTTCCATTTTTTATGTTTGCAGTCGTTCCAGACTCCAGTGGTCGTGCTGGAAAACCTGTTGTGAAGTGGACTGAGGTTTTTGTCTTCTGCTTTTCGATTAACTTGAATTCTCTCTTTTGCTTGAATACTTGTTTTTCACCTTGTACCTAATATCTGGATACAATTCTTGGAAGTGGATTCCTTTGCTTTTAATAATTTACCTTTAAAGCGAACAGTGGTAACTAATGAGCCAAGAACAGAACATCATGGCAGCATCTAGGTAGATATACTGTAATTTGGATTAGGATTCAATATATTTTATCCTTGTTACAAGATTACAATATATCAATAGACTTCACGTATCTTTTATAGTGAGAGCTGTATATAAATTATTAACTGGCACGACCTTTTCCCACTCGATGAATATGTTACTTCTAACTATCTAGTTGATGGATTCTTTCCTTTGCTCTCTCTTTCTCCCACTCGATGAATATGTTACTTGATTTGTGTACGACTATTACTACTAGTCCTTATAAGCAAAATTATTTTTCCAGCCTGCATAATATGTTGCAAAGAAGTTGTGTGCTAACTATACTTAGTTTTTCATGCCAATGCTTTGAATGACTGAAGATTGTGTGTTTGGTGCATATTAAAGTGAGAGAATGTATTTTTTTCGAAGTGATGTGATGAGGAATATGTGGTTGAAAAAGAAGGAAAAATTATTGATGTGATGAAAAATATTATTTTATTGAAGAATGTGTGGTTGAAAATGAGTAGAAGAATAAAAATAAAAATAAATAATGTGGGTCAAACAGGGGCTAAATCTCAAAATATTCCTTGCAGTATTAGGTAATGTAAAATTACAAGATCACGACTAACATTGTTTGGGTTACAGGTGAGAACGATCAAGATCTATCTAGGCTGGAATTTGAAGCGCTATCATCGAAAGATGGGGCATGGTAAATACATATTAGTACTCGAAAGGTCTTTTATGTGAAGGCCGAAGGGAGGTCATTATTGTTGAATAAGCACAACTTAGCTCTTTTCAGCGTCATCTCACGCCTACATGTTTACTATTTCCTCTTTTTTTTTTTTCCCCCGTTAAATGAGGAAAAAATTCTTTGAGCTTTCTTGATAGATAATATATTAAGGATTATTGATCTAAAACAATCAATAATCAACCTTGTAATCGTCCATGTTGAAATTAACGAGAATATCAAAATGAAAACAGAAGCGTATCTTGAACCATAGATCCATAGGTGTCTGATTTTTCGCCGGAATTGGTTATGATCTTCCAATTGATTGGTGATTTCCTTATCAAATTTGCTCTCCATTGATGGGGATGTAGAGAAGCTTGAAGAACACCAACAATTGGGGACCATGACCCCTCTAATGGGAATAAGATAATGAATGACCATTATCTTTCATTTGCTTCAAATCAGCCCCTCATCAATTTGAAACAAACATCCAGTCTCTACACTTTAACTCCATGAAATCTAATACCCAATAGTCAAATTTCATATTTGGTAGATCACTTTAACTGACTAATAAACCTTAAATAATAGCACCGCACATTTTAATACGTTACGTGTGGCCCCAATTATGTTAGAACTTTCCAACAATCTCCCACTGGGACAAACGTGTAACCTTTTAAATGTGCACAACCTTATGAGCTCAAAATTTTTGCTATTATTATTATTATGGGTATTGCAAACAATCTCGTCCATCAATCATATTGATATAGGATCAAAGCGATTTTCGTCACATTTAACGTGACTAAATCCATCAATGGTCACGTACACCCATATAACCAAATGACATAGATCAATCATGGAAGTGTAGCATGGAAATTACATGTTATGTGATCCACCATGTCTATTTCCAACTGGTCCAACCTTATTTCTTAAGTGAGATCAACCATAAACTTTAATCAGAGTGGAACTGAACTGAATACTTTATTTCTGAAATTAACCGAATATCCATGGATAAAATATGTGTCTAAAACAGACAACATCCAAATACAAACTCCCATTGGACTGGCATATCATCAAAAGATGAATCACCAATGTAAGTAATATACTCATGAAAGACCTTGGGTGGTATCCATTTACTATGGATTCATGATTATGGAGTTTGTTTCTATATGCTTTATAGAAATCTAACCACTCTAATTTATTTCCTTAACAAATAGGAACTTAATGTCTTTAGACTTTGACATCGTCATGTTCCCGTTGGAATACAAGACTGCTATTGTCACATAATAACTTAACTTAAATGGCCTTTCAATTCCATCCAAAATATGCAGCCCAGTGACAATATTTTGCAGTCAATTCCATGATCATAATCAGATTATCCAACGATCTCCAATTGGTCTGATTTTCCTGAATGTGATCATGTAATCCTTAGTTCTCTATAAACACTGAATAACCTTATGGCTGCTTTCCAAATTTCCATCCCGAAATTTAGTTAAATATATGTCTAGCATTCCAATGAATACTTTATCCGAATGTGTATAAACTTGAGTATACATTAAATTCTCAATTGCTGAAGCATATAGAATTTTACGTATTTCCTTTTCTTTAAATTTATCATTGAAACTTTAATTGAGACTAAACTTGTCTCCCTTATCAATAGGGGTGTCACCTGATTTACAGTCCTACATGCCAAACCTTCTAAATACTCTATCGATATAGCTCTTTTGTTACAATCCAAGAATACCTCGAAAGTAATCTCGATGTATCCAAATCCTTAATACAAAAGAGACGTCACCAATATTTTTCATCTCAAAATTCCTTAATGAAAATCTCTTAGTTTCGTGCAACATGTCTATATCATTAGTGGCAAGCAGTAAGTCATCAACATACAAAATCAGGAAAATATGTTTACTCCCACTGAACTTGTGATACACACAATCACCAACAACATTCATCTCGAAACCAAATGAGATAATTACTTGATGAAACTTGTGGTACCATTGACGGGAAACTCACTTAAGCCCATAGATGGATTTCTTTAATTTTCAAATCATATTCTTTGAGTCTCCTGACACAAAGTTTTCTGATTGTACCATATAGATCGTTTCATCAATGTTACCATTGAAAAACGTCGTCTTAACATCCATCTGTTGCAGCTCAAGATCAAAATGTGCAACAAGTGTCATAATTGTCCTGAAAGAGTCTTTCATTGAAACTAGAGAGAAAGCCTCTTTGTAGTCAATGCCTTCCTTTTGAATAAAGTCTCTAGCCACAAGACGAGCCTTATATCTTTTCACATTACCATGCGAATCTCTTTTGGTTTTAAATATCCATTTGCAACCAATGGGTTTCGCACCTTCTAGTAATGGGACAAGATCCCAAACTTTATTGTCTTGTATAGACTTATGCTCCTTATTCATGGCATTAATCCACTTTTGAGAGTTATTACTTTGCATTATTTGATGAAAGTTGATTGATCAGATCTTCTTTCACCAATACATGTCATTCTTATTTTATTGGAGAGAGACTATAAAAATATCCAGAATTGTCTTTCCCCATTTTATAGTGAATTTTCTTAATAACTTTGTACTTGAGGTTGTTGAGTTTGAATTCCTGGAACAATCTCTTGATTGTATATAGGGGATTATGTAATGAAGTCTTGATCCGAAATTGCTTCTTGAACAAGATCTGGAGCAAGAATTTGTCCTTGAACCTAATCATTGTCAATTGCAACAGAAGAATTATATACATATTCTTCATTCAAGACAAACCTTATAACCTTATCTCCTCCCGCAAACTCTACATCCTCAAGGAATCGAATATTTCCCCGTTTGAAAATTGACTTGATAGTGGGATCTTTAAAAATATTGTAACCCCTTAAAAAATTGCTTTATTTGGAACTGTGTTCAGAATTTAAGCTGCAATCTTTACTGATCTTTACTAGAAAGATCCTGATGTACTATGGAATGATTTCACATTCCTCTAGAAATTTTAGCAAAAGGCAATGGACGTTGTTTTCCTGATTCATCATATCTATCATAGTATTCACCACTATGGTAAGATCTGACTTAATGAATTCTTTTACTGAGTTGATTTTCAATCTCAGTCTTGTATGCCTTGAACATGTCCAAGGTTTGGGATTCCTCATAAATGAGATATATGTAGCCATATTGAGAAAATTCGTTTATGAACTTAATAAATGACTGTTGACCATTCCAAGAAACCCGAAGGAAATGGTCCACAGATAACCGTATGAATTAGTTCTAAGACGTCCGAAGTCATATGACACT
>CM032638.1:28639529-28652856 GCA_019097785.1 Fraxinus excelsior
ATATAAATACAAGCTTGTGTTATATAATTTTTTCTGTATATCAGTGATATTTGTACCGGACAATTTTTGAAAGTTTGCGAAACAATATGTATTAAAATTAATAATTCATTACAGTCGTGCCCTCTCCAATTGGGTCTCAACAGTGATAAGCATTGTTGGTATACATTCATGTATAATCTTCCCGTTCATTGCTTAAACTTGACATCCTATAAGCTTGGGAGTTATGTAAGAGTAGCAAGACATTTGTTATAATGATGTCGAATGTAGATTTGGGGCCCATGCATCCTTCAACTGTAACTTAAATATTTTTATTTGTATGGCAAAATGTTGTACATGGTATCCATGTTGTCTAAAGTTGGGGTACTACGTTGTGGTTGGAATGAGAAGACATTTAGTGATCAAATATGTTCACGAATTTTCATCGAATACTTAAGTTCATGCATGGTTTGTGCATCAATTTGTTAAAGTATGTAAAAATCCCATATGATAATATTGTCTTGATGAATGGATACAAAGGTCATAATGAAAATTGATTGCAAACAACTACATGCATGATTTTTGAAGAGAAAATAGTACGCAAGCATTAAGAATTACAATTGTCATAAATTATGTACAAAGTTTAAGCCATAACGGTATAATTGGACCTTAAACAATCACACTAATTGGATGTCAAAATAAGTTTGAGGTGTGATTTGATTGTTGTGTAGTAACTGACCATAGTTGCTTCCTTCAATAAAATTCATTATAAATAGCATGACATTACTAAATAAGTGAGTTACACTTGAAAATTTCATAAGCTTTGTCACTTTGTATAATACTCAGATAGAAAAACAGTTTCATCAATGTCCTTTATGCCACGCATGTGAAGTTACAGTTTGTAGTTTGTGCCAACTGTCAAGAATGACAGAAACAATCTCTCGGGAACGACGGATGAATTGTCGGGTTGTCATACATGTAGTTACATTTTGTACTGTGTCAACTGTCAAGAACGACAGAAATAATCTGTCAGGAAAGACAGATGAACTGTCAGGTTGTCCGGCAGTATTACGTCAATGAATTTGTATATTTGTTGGGAATGTAAACATGTCTACTACTGTTTGCAAACGATAATGAACTTTCAATGATAATTAAGCTCGAAATACTAATGTAAGTTCAAAAAGATAATATGCGAACATAACAATCAATAACGTTTGCAAACCAAAATTAATTGTAAACAATAACATAACTTCATATTGAACAACGTCGTTGGGGAACATTTAACATACTATTTCAACGACTTTCGGAGATCAATTTAATTTGAGTGCGGGACTTTGAACTTCAATTCAATTTGAGTGCGGGGATCAATAATACCAAGTTTGTCCTTTAATCGTAGCACGAGTCCGGTTATGGTAATACTTGTAGGCACTAAATGGAAGTGGTTTTATCCCCTCTCCACTTCCATTCGTCATCCACATGAACAAACTGCCCCCATACGATACGATAAATTTCAAATGATTACTCATACCTGAAATATTTCCCTTGCAACGATAAGAAGTGCGCACAATAAACATGTCTACATTTAATAATACGAATGTGGAACTTTCGAATATTGAAAACCATAAAGTAGCAGAAGGTGAAATCAAGGATATGTCAACAATTTTTAAGTGTCGAATTCGACAGTTAAATTGTCTATCTTGACAGTTCAGAAATGTCGGGTTCGACAGTTCACATGTCTAAACCAACTGTTTCAACAGAACTATTCGACGATGAATTGTAGAAACTGCCGAGAAACTTGAAAACGTGTATTTGGTACCTTTGAGAAATTAATAAAAATATTAATGGTGATAATCAATTCTCAACTACCACATGAAAACATTTTCATATTAATAAATAACTTAATGCTTCATTAAATATGGAATCCTTTAGTTTTGTACGCGATATTGATATTTTTATTCTTCAAAAATATTTTAAAAACCAAACAAATCAATTAATAATATTTTCAAAAATTTCTCCCATTGCATTTCACCATATTGTATATAACATCTAAAAAATAGTAATATATAAGATAAAATTAATAAACAATTTGTAAAGGCTAATATCTCAAAATGGATGATGAATTTAATAGTAATGTGTTCTTGATCAAGGAATGAAGAAGATGGAGAAGAAGTTAGGGTTTGTTAATGGGAAGAAGATGTGTGGTTATGTTAATATTTCAAATCTTTTATCCTTTTTTTTTTTAAAACAAAACTCATACGACACAATGAATCTCAAATGATTACTCATACCTGAAATATTGGGAATGCAATGGTAAGAATTCCGCACAATAAATATGCCTACATTTGATAATATGAATGTGGAACTTTCGAATACTGAAATTCATGGAGTAGCATAAGGTGAAATCAATGATGTGTTAACAGTTTGCATCTGTCGAATTCGACAGTTAAATTGTCTTTCCCGACAGTTCATCAATGTCGGGTTCGACAGATCACATCCGTAAAACTACTGTTTCAACAAAACTATTCCATAGATGAACTGTACGAACTGTCGGGAAACTTGAAAACAATAATGGTGATAATCAATTCTTAACTACCACATGAAAACATCTTCTCATTAATAAATAACTCAACGCTTCATTAAATATGGAAAATCCTTCATTTTTGTACATGAGATTGGTTTTTTTATCCTCCACAAACATTTCAAAAACTAAACAAATTAATGAATAATAGTTTCAAGAATTTCTCTCATTAGATTTGACCATATTGTATTTACATCGAAGAAATAATAATATATAAAGATAAAATTATTAACAATTTATAATGGTCAACCTCTCAAAATAGATGATGAATTCAATAGTAATGTGTTCTTGATCAAAGAATGAATAAGGAGAAGATGTTAGGGTTTGTGAATTGGGAAGAAGAATGTGTGGTAAAGTTAATATTTCAAATTCTTTAATCTTTTTTCTTTTAAAGAAAATTCAATTTATTTAATTATAATATACATATAAACAATTTTTATAATATTAAAGTAAACCATCACATCATCATATTAATTACATTCAAATCAAACATTAAATGCTCCTCAAAATGTACAAGTAAGGGTAATTTGGACATTTTGCACCAAAAAAGTGACATTTTTGCTCAAATAAAGTGAAAATGACAATTTTTTTTTTATTTTCAAATTTGATGACATTTATGAAAATTCCCCATTTTGAAATACTAAAATTTTTAAAAAGCTGTTATTAAAAAATAGAAAAAAATTAAATTTATGTACAAAATATTTTAGTTTGAGAATTGTAATTGAAAATTAATTTAAGAAAAAAAGAGTTTAGAAATATTGGTGGAAAAATAATAGTTAAACTAATAGAATTGTTTGTTTGTCAGATTTCTAGATGAGATTGAAGAAAAATGAAGAGAGATATTCTATAGTCAATGTTATAACTTGTGAGTATAAATTGTTGACTTATTACATGGCTAGGACTTGACGATATCGAGAATTAATTTGTCACGAATTTTGAACTCTTTCTATACATGGGATCGAAGAAAAATGAAGAGAGATATTTTGTAGTCAATGTTATACTAAATGCAAGCTAAGTAGGCCATTCTCAAAGTAAACCTCTATGTGTAACATATTTGTCAACAGAACTAAATGTTTATGAAAGGAAATAAATAAATTTTATCTCGATATCAGTTATCCCTTTAAGCTAGAGTCCAAATGCAGAAATATTTAAACTTTTTTTTTTTTTTTTGATGACGTATGAACCTGTCGTCACTACTCGCCAGCGGAACCCCGACCATCCTGAAAGGGCGGAGGCCCGACCAGGTAAACCCCACTCCAGCCCGCAAACCACACAGAAAATGTAAACCGCACTAGACAAGTTCGGTGCGACATGCTCGATCGAGGAAGTATTGACATGTTGAGAAGGTTCTAACAATCCTCCATACTCTTGTTAGGTACTTCTAGAAAACTGAGGGCTACGTCTTTCCTTGCTCTTGGACTTTGAAGAGGCTTAGCCATGCCAGATCGATCATACCAAGAACTACTTATAAAATTGGACCCTCTTTTCTGAAAAATCAGAACCTTGGTCAATTCGAGGATAGTTTTCATATGGCCAAGGACTTGGAATGAAATAGCTGTCAATACGTTTTAATTACTAGTGCATTAATCACGTACTGAACAAAATATATTAAAGGCGAATTGGGCTCTGGATGAGAAGGCCTCCTTAAATTTCGAGGTGGGCTTTTCTGATACATGTTTGAAATTAAATATTCAAAAATTACACTACACATTTTTTTTTTTTGAGGAAATTACAGCTAGAATGGGTTTTAAATTTCCATTTTCATAAATCAAGAATCAAGTTTGATAATACAAAAATCAGGTTTTAATTAATATTTAAAAGTTAAAAATTAATATTTTAAAAATAATATTTCCAAACCCTAATCGTTTTTATTTACTTTTTCTTCTCACTCTAAATCTCCATTCCCTCTCTTTCAATTCTCTCTTCTCTCTCTACTGTGCCACCATTGGAGCACCATTGGCGTCAAGCTCACAACACATCCGACCGGTCAACATCACTGATTTGCGATCATGGAAGGAAAAAAAAGGTCTACACACAGCAACACACGACGTCGTGAGAGGCGGCGCTGCCGTTCATAGATTTGCTTTAATTTCTACCATTGAGCTTCAGTTGTGGCATCGCAGTCGGAGCCCGAGGAAGGTAAGGCCAAGAAAAAATAGTCAGCGGAGAAGAGGAAGACGAAGAAGGTGGCTTGAGTGCGGTTGCGTATGTAACGGGTGTTTAGACGCCACCTTTCGTTGCAGTTCGTCGATTGGGTGTGGACGCTAACGGGGGTGGTGATATGCGGCGGCAACTGTTATTTCTGTTTGGTCACAATTTGAAAGACTTGTGGAGGAGGAGGAGCGGTAGAATGGTGGTGGTTTGACGATTGCTATGGGTGACATGGTGGTACGTAGGTGGGTGTGCGCACTACAAGGATGGTCATGCTGCGCGCGATGGTGGAGATGCGGTGGGGTTGGGATTTGATGTGCGTCCGTGTTGGTGGTGTGTGTGGCGGCGGTGGTTTTGGGGTGGTGATAGTGGTGCTAGGAGGCTGGGGTAATTATTTTGAAATGTTGAAGTCGGTATTGGGCGTCAACGGTGGTGGTGCCGTTGGTGGAGGCAGTGGTGAAGTGGTGGTCACAAATGATTTGATTATTGTGTGACCAATTAACAATATGTGACCAATGAATTAGATAAACTTAACCAATACATTCTGCGTTACCTAAAAATATTTAAATTGTGACCAATAATTTGATGAATTGTGACTTAAATATAATTTATGTTCAATTAATGTGATGTTTGTGATCATAAAATAAGTAGTGCGACTTATAAATTTTGTGATTTGTAATCGATTAATAAATTGTGACTTTAAAATTTTTAATTTGTGACCGATGAACAAATTGTGACCTAAATTTTTTTGAATTGTGATCAAATTGCATACATATATGACTTTAATATATTCGTCGGAGTTGGAACACTTGCCTAATCGGAACAGTCGCCGGAAAAAAGTGGTGGCTGAACGATCATCGGAATGGTCGTCGGAACCGGAACGATTGTCGGAACAGTTGCCAGAGAAGAGTTGTGAATGGAACGGTAGCCGGAATAGTCCCCAGAGCAGTACAGGTGGTGGAGTGGGGTGGGGTATTTATGTTATATCAAAATTAAATATTTAATAATAAATTGATTTAATAATTCATTATTTCATAAATAAAATTTTAAAAAACCAGATTTTTGAAATTTGGAACTGGTTTTTTGTATTTTTGAAATAATGTAAAGTAAATGTCTTAGAAGTGTATTGTTCCTTCTTTTTTTCATACATATACTGCAATACAAAAGTATATTTGAAAAACAAGAAATCACTTAACTCCTCAAATCCCACCCAATAAACTTGCAGGTCTTGCGCCATCATCTAATTAAATCCCACATAATTAGCTTAAACCCCAACCATCCACAAATTACTCCCACAATCACATCTCATATCCCCATTAAGGCCCAAAATATCTTTTCCCATTTCCTTCCCAAGTTCAAACCCTAAAACTTTTTGGGGAATCCGTCTCCATCATTATATGAATATTGAATCAAACTCATAATCATTTGTGAGTTAAACATCTCATTGCAGCTCCTCAAAATCTCATGTTTCTTTATACACCAAAGTTTCTCAAAATCATCTCTATTTTGTTGATACATAAATGTCATAATTTAAAGAATATATCTATATTCACACTTAGATATTCATTTATGACATGTAACACGACTGCGGTCATGTGTTCGTGACAAAGTATGCCAAGTTCATAATCAATTGGAGCATACAAGAAATGAAGAAAGTATTTGTCCCGACTATTGCTAGAACTTACCTTGCGTGTCGACTATTCAAGTCCGAAAATCACAAGTGATGCAGAGGTTATGAAATTGACTGAGAGATCTCGTTCAGAGTAGCGTTAGGAATGCGAAGAAGGGGAAGTCTGTAGCCAACACCTAGAATTCAAATAGAAAATGATTAATATTATGTTCTGCGTTTGTCGAAGATCAATCCCAATGTATCTATATGTTTTGTTCTTGGCGTAACGGCATTGGCACTTTATGTTATATATGATTGTTGTCGAAGATCTTTGAATTTCATTTTTTTGTTCTCGACAATTCAACGAATTGATATTATGCACTGTAAATTTTAAAGAGATAACCTTACCTTAAAGCTAGAAATTTAAAATATCAAACAAATAAAGTCGGATAATATTAAAATTTAAATCAAATCTGATTTTCCCTTAGAATAAGGGTCAGACAAAACTCCCGAACCAAACCGGACCGGAACCGAACAGAGCGGTTCTTCATAAGTTAAATACCCAAATGAGTATCTGAATCAAGAACCGATTAGTTTGGATCGGTTATCGGTTCTATACCAAGAACCGAATAAGAATCGAGTTTAAATAATTTTTTATATTTTTTATATTGAATTAATTAAATTATTTTATTTTTTTAACTTCTAATTTATATTTCATTTTCTTTATGTAGGCTGCTTGAAGCAAATGAATTATTGATATGAATCATCGATGTGTTAATACTAGTATCTATTTTTTTTTGTATTTGTATACATTAAATTAATCTTATTCGACAGCTTATTATTTATATATTTTTAAATTGAGCTACGTTAATTTGTAAAAGTTACGAATGAACATATCATTAGTTGTATTTATGTAGTGTTGTTGTAAATATTAAAAAAATTAATTATGGTATGGAACCGAATCAAACCGAACCCGACAATTCCATTTATTAAATACCCGAAAATTTTGGATCGGGTCGATTCTCTTCAGAATCGAACTAGAGAACCGAACCGACCCATGTCCAGCCATACTTAGAATCACTACAAAATTGTTTTTTTTTTTTTTTTTTTCATTTTTCTTTTTTAAGAAGTAAAAATTGTTTATTCCATAATTTGTAGTAACATTTGTTTGTCTGGGGAAGGGGTTTCTTTACATTCAATTTCGTTTTCTTGTTACGTTATCATGCAAAAGATTTAATTGTGTACTCTCGTAGATAACATCGAAGAAACATATCACGCGTGATATTTAATTAGTTCATGGTGGAAATTAAATTGTTGTCATCTATTTAGGAACTTGACTTTGTATATTTTTGTGCAATTGCGATAGTGAATTAGTGATATTGAATGCGAGATTACATATTACACATATTGAAATCCTGTTTTCTATCCATATTGTATATGCCCAAAAAATTATACATTCAACCTTAGAATAGGGCCAACAATTCAAAACCTTGTGCCTTCAAGTTTCAAAGCAAATGCATGAAGGTGTTAAATCTTGCAACATTAATGAATCAATTTGTGAATAACACTCAAAGTAAGAAACTTGAAGGACTCAACATATTCAAATTTGCAACTTGGTGAATTACTTCATCCATTATCCAAGTACAAATTAGGGAAATAGTACAAAATATTTCCGCAATCTCATAAATTGGAGATTTAAGTTAAATACCATATACAATGAAGTCATGACATAATGAATTACATAACGTATCTTTCGCCAATGTTTAAGAGGTTTAAAGTTTTGGCTTTCATTGAAGCAACACTCGTGTTAACTATTTGTTAGGTACATCGAGGTCCAAACTACGCTTGTGTTTCCGTACATGACTACGCGATAGAGGTTGATTACACGTCCTTCTGTTGTATTCTGGCGCATGGTTTATCTCCGCCCACACCTTGACGCATGGTTTATCTCCGCCCTTGTTCGTATTCTGGCCTTCTTCGACATTATCGGGATGTCTCTTCGACTTAAGTAGCAATATATATTAGCATGAAATGAATTGTCAAAATATTCCCTGCATTCACGATTCTAGAGTGGAACGATGTTATTGGCATACGTATCAACGTATGATACCTTCATGTGGTAAATGAAAATAATACTTGCATGGCTGCTCACCTTTCATCCCTATCACAGCTAAAAACGGTTGAAAGTGCACACTAGTTCCCTCAAGCCTACCAAGTTCTTTCTACTCTAGTCCGAAACTCGAAACACGAAATCTATTGATGGAGATATCTGTCATGGTTGGGAAAAAAAAATAGTTGTTAGACTCAATCATGTTCATTGTTGAACATCCCTCTTTTCGTTGTTGGCACTAGGGCTGGGCAAAAGTTCATGAATCGAATCGGACCGAATCGAACCGAACGGTTCTTCATAAATTAAATACATGAACGAGTATCTGAATCGAAAACCGATGTGTTTGGTTCGATTCTTGGTTCTAGGCCAAGAACCGAATCTAAATAATTTTTTTATATTTTTTATATTGAATTAATTTAATTTTTTCTAAAGAAATTAGCAAATTAATTAGGTAAATTTAATTTTTTTTGTTTGAATTTTTTGGTCCAATTAATATTTAGTATTAATATCTACTTTTTGACATTTGTATATATTGAATTAATCTTATTGGACAGCTAGTTATTTATATGTTTTTAAATTGTGCTACGTTAATTTGTAATAGTTACGAATGAACATGTTATTAGTTATATTTATATAATATTGTTGTAAATGTTAAAAAATTTAATTATGGTACAGAACCGAACGATTCCATAATTATATTTTGATCTAACGATTTCATTTATTAAATACCTGAACCATGTCCAACCCTAGTTGGCACGGCAATGTAATCTTCACCTCCGGCTAACCATTACAAGGAAAAATAGATGAGACAACCACGTGTAATCTTCACCTCCGGCTATTATATGCGGATTTTTCCGCAGTTTATAAGCTGCAAACAGCATGGATCAGGCCCAATTCACCGAAAGCGTCAGGTTCAGCATTTGTTCAATTAATAAGTGACTTCACCAACCAGTCTTTTACTAGAAAAAATATCCATCTACAAAGTCGCGCGTACGAGGGCGGAGTCAAGAGGGACAATTTTTTTTTTTCCTACTAAATTGATACAAAGAAAATAATTTTAATTTTTTTTACATTAAAAACTATATGGGCTTGTCCCCCCTCCCCTACGCATAGAAGACGACCACATGCTTTTATACTATCCTTACAAATACTTATAGCAGAATTCATGTTGGAAATTTTATTTATAAATGACGACTTCAAAGGAAAGAACGAGCCAATTAGTTACAAATACTAAAGAGGAAATTACAAAATACCAGGTGTTTAAAGATCACACTTCAAAAATCAGGGACCAAGTTTCATTATTCAAAAATCAGGTATCTATAAATTAAACATTATCCTCACAATTTAATTACAAACCCTAATAATTTCAATTCTTCTATCAATTCTCTTATCTCAGTTTCTCTCTCACCTCTCTCATGACTGCCGGCTGTCTCACGGCGAGGATGGCGACGGCGTCGACGCCGACACAGACGCGAGGAAGGCCAATCCCTAGATCTATTTCCCCTTTCTTTTTCATCATTTCCCCCCTGTCCACCGTCTCTCTTCTCCGCCGTCTCGCTTCAGCTGGAAGTAGTGGCTCTAAGCGTCCCTAATATTAGCCATGTCACTCAGTTCGTCGCTACAGTGGCAAACCGATAGCGATTTTATATTATTTTGTGATTGTTTGTGGCAATTAGTGGTGGCTTTGTAGTAGCTTTTCAGGTGATTTGTGGTGATACTGTCGGTGTTTTATGGTGGTTTTACTTTGCTCTGGGGTGGTGGCGATTTTGTACAGTCCGGTGATGGCGATGGTCATGCTGTCGAGAGGTGGTGGTGGTGCTAGAGGCAGTGATGATGATGATGGTGTTTTTGTTACAAAATGTAAGGCGGTTTTAGGTTGGTAGTGCAGGTGGAGGTGTTGACGGTGGTGGCGGTGGAGGACTTGATTATTTGTTGGTGAGTGATGGCTGTGGTGTGGACCGTGTGGTAGTTTTGGGAGAGGGGGTGGATTTTGGTAGGTGGCGGTGGTGCAGTGGTGTGGTGCTGTGGAAGGTGTTGGTGTGTTCCTGTGACAGTGGTGCAGTGGTGTGGAAGGTGTTGTGGGTGTGTTCCTGTGACGGTGGTGCAGTGGTGGTGGTATGGTGTGGTGGTGGTGCAGTGGTGTGGTGCGGTGGGTGTGTTCCTGTGACCAACAAATTTAAAAATCTGTAACCGATTCATAAACGATTCATAATCTGTGACCCGTAATTTTTTTATTTGTGACCAAAGAAATATGAATCTGTGACCCGTAATTTTTTTATTTGTGACCAAAGAAATAAACTGTAACCAACAAATTTAAAAATCTGTGATCGATTCATAATATGTGACCCGTAATTTTTTCATTTGTGACCAAAGAAATAAACTGTAACTTATAAAAGTTTTGATTTGTGACATCGAAATAATATGTGTCCTACAAATTTTTTTATCTGTGACCACTAAATAATATGTGACGAATTAATTTGACGATATGTGACCAGTAAGTAAATTTGTAACTTATAATTATGAATATGTGACCATTAAATACAAACTGTGACTTTATTATCTTTATTTAATAAATATTTTTAATTCATTAAATTCATACCTGATTTTTGAATTTTTAAACTATCTACCTTACTTTTGAATTGAGGTAAAGAATATACCTTAGATATGAATTTTTCCCAATACTAAATATTAGTGAATTCCCCAATCCATTAGAGATGTATTCAACTATTCTACGTGGCCATTTGAAAACCAACTATTGAACATTTGGCCATTGTGACTAACTAAGTTCTACACCTTCATTCACTTGCAATAAGGAATTCATTCTATTCACATGGCTAAGTTTAGAACCTAGGCTCTACTAATTGTTTTGGAATTCGTGGTTTCATTTGAAGATGTTACACATATTTAGTCCCCATTTGATTCAACTAAACAATTTAATAAAAACTTACGCCAAAGTCAATAATTTTTTTTTTTTGACATAGGAATCCGCAGTCGCTATCTGTGAGTGCGCACTAGGTAAACATTACTCCATGTACAGTAGCTCGCAAACCACATATGAGAGATAAACAACACTAGGCGAGCTCGGTGCGACGAGCACAACCGAGAAAGTATTGGTAGGAGATTCGGACTTGTGACCTTTGATCTCCGCATTCACCTGCTCCACTAATTCGGCCATCCCCGAAGGTGTAAAATCAATAATTAATTTTAACTATATATTTCAATGGATCCATAATTTTTATCGCCTTTTTAAACATATTTCATATTTCTTTTATTAAAAATACAATTTTTATATAAACCAAATAGGGCATTAATATTTATCCAAGGTTGGTCGAGTGAGATTTTGTTTGCACTTTCCGAACAATATGTACCTCAACTAGTATATTTTTCAATTGTTTTAGCATATTCCCAGAATTTCGGACGGATAATACCCTAATTTGCCTTACACGTGTAGCAGGCTTTCTTGGAGTTTCATTCTTTTATTAGGTTGTAATGTATGAAGAAGAAATAAGAAGAAGAAGACGAAGATGAGGAAAAAATGATCGAAAAGCTAATTAGAACAGCCATGTTTAATGATAGTTTTTTTGTTTAAATTCAGCGGAATAAGCTAAGTTTAAGAAACTTTCAAATGTCTGAAAATCATTTGAAAAGAACAGAATAATAATATTCCAAAAATTCTTGCCGGCCTGCCGGCTATTATTATCTTTATCTTCTGACTAAAACACTTGTTCTTTCCCCATCTACCACATGTCTTATTTTTCTTATTTCTTGTTCTTGTTCAATGATAATATATTGAATGTGTCATACATCAGATACTATCTTTCTATCATTCGAAAACTCAGCATTATTCGAAAAGTTCAAGTTCTTTAACCCGGGACAGTACCTTTTTCGATATATGGGTTGTGCTCAGACGAAGACGTCCATGGATTCTCCTCCACGAGGATTAGCCAAGTTGAAGTTGGAAAATGGATATGTTAAAGCGAGAAGATCAACAAGTCAAAGGTTTTTGGATAAGGAATCAGATCGAGTCTTGGGGCCAGGGGCGAAGAATGGAAAAGGAAATGGAAATTATGTTAGTAATGGGAAGTCAAATTTAGGGAGCCAAGGGGGTCGAGAAGGGAAGAAGACGACGACAATAGATGAAAAGAGAAAGAGTACTAGTAGTGGTGGTGTTAATGATAATATTACTCGAAAGACTGATCAAATAAAGAAGGCCGAAGAAGATGAGCTTGTGGATGGTTGGCCTAAGTGGTTAACTGATAATATTCCTAGAGAAGTTTTGAGAAATATAGTCCCAAAAAGTGCTGATTCTTACGTGAAGATTGACAAGGTTAGCCTTTTTAGCCTGTTCAGGCACGACTGGATAGTACAAAAGAACAAAATTTTAGGTGTCGTTCTCTTTGGCGTTTTAAGTCGTTTTCTGTTTTCGATTTTTGAAAACAGTGAAAATGCGTTCTCTTTTGCGTTTTCGAAAACAAGTTTCTGAAAATGAGTTTAAATTTTACAAACAAAACGGAAAATGATGAAAAAGTCATTTTGGCATTTTCAGTTCAACCCAGCGAAATCCTTCAGAAACACGGAAAATGCTGTTTTTCCAAAACAGTGTGCCAGCTTAGTTGGGAGAGTCAGATTTATTACATGTCATGAGTTCGATTCCATTTCATTGTAATTCACTATAGAGGATTTTTTTTTTTTACTCCCACTCTCTCCTCTGCATCCCCCCCTGCCGCCGTCCTCCGCCCCAAACCCTCCATCCCCCTCTTCAATCTCCTTGTTTCTAAAAACCAATATGCCATAACTAAAACCCTACTGTCAGAAAACTCTTTTCCCACTATTCAACAATTCCTCGAGCAAATTCTTAGCAACTTCAGGCTCAGAGCTTTCACCAAATCCATAATGTGTTTCA